>JAAGEH010000487.1:249548-279517 GCA_011751065.1 Lasiurus cinereus
AGCTTCTATATAGCTGCCTGAGCAGCCATATCACTGCCTGAGCACCAAACCGTGCCTGAGCACACATATTGCTGTCTGAGAACCCATATTGCTGCCTGATCACCAGTATCAATGCCTGAGCACCTGTATCACTGCCTGAGCAGCCATATCCCTGCCTAAGTACACATTGTGCTGCCTGATCACCCATATCTCTGCCTGAGGACCCATACCCTGCCTGAGCACACAGAGTGCTCTGTGACACCCACATAACTTCCTAAGCTAACATTTTGCTGCCTGAGCACCCATATCAGTGCCTAAGCACACATTTTGCTGCCTGAGCACCCGTACCCTGCCTGAGCACACAGATTGCTGTGTGACAACCATATAACTGCCTAAGCACACATTTTGCTGCCTGAGCACATATATCACTGCCTGAGCATCCTTACCCTGCCTGAGTACACAGATTGCTGTGTGATACCCGTATAACTGCCTAAGCACCCATATCTCGGCCTGTGCACACAGATTGCTGTGTGACACCTGTATAACTGCCTAAGCACCCATATCTCTGCCTGAGCACACAGATTGCTGTGTGACACCCGTATCGCTCCTTGATCACCCAAATCACTGACTGAGTACTCGTATCACTGCCTGAGCACCCATTCCCTGCTTGAGCAGACTTACTGCTGCCTGAGCACCTGCATTCCTGCCTGAGCATCCGTAACGCTGCCTGAGCACCCATATCCATGCCTGACATCCATATCACTGCATGAAGCACCCATTTCACTATCTAAACACTCGTATCGCTGCCTGAGCACCCATATGACTGTCTGGGATCACATATTGCTCCCTGAGCACCTGTATCTCTGCCTGAGCATCCGTATCAGTGCCTGAGCACCCATATTACTGCTTGAGCGCCCGTATCGCTGCCTGACCACCCATACCCAGCCTGAGCACACATATTGCTGTTTGAGAACCTGTATCACTGCCTGAGATTCCATATCATTGCTTGAACACCTGTATAACTGCCTGAACACCCGTTTCACTATGTATGCACCGTATCGCTGCTTGAACAATCATATAGCTGCCTGAGCAGCCATATCACTGCCTGAGCACCAAACCATGCCTGAGCACATATATTGCTGCCTGAGAACCCATATTGCTCCCTGAGCACCAGTATCAATGCCTGAGCACCTGTATCACTGCCTGAGCACCCATATCCCTGCCTAAGCATACATTTTGCTGCCTGAGCACCCATATCTCCACCTGAGCACCCGTACCCTGCCTGAGCAGACATATTGCTGTGTGACACCCGTATAACTGCCTAAGCGCACATTTTGCTGCCTGAGCACCTGGATTTCAGCCTGAGCATCTCTAATGCTGCCTGAGCACCCATATCACTGCCTGACTACCCTTACCCTGCCTGAGCACACAGATTGCTGTGTGATACCCGTATCACTGCCTAAGCTCACAATTTGCTGCCTGAGCACCCATATCACTGACTAAGCACCCGTACATTGCCTGAGTAGACATATTGCTGCTTGACAACACGTATTGCTGCATCAGCACCATTATAGCTGCCTGAGAATCCATATCAGAGCCTGAGCACCTATATTACTGCCTGACACCCGTATCACTGTCTGGGCACATGTATTGCTGCCTGAGCACCTGTATCTCTGCCAGAGCATCTGCAACGCTGCCTGAGCAGCCATAACAGTGCTTCAGGAATCATATCACTATTCAGTACCCATATCTCTGCCTGAGCACCCATATTGTGGCCTGAGCACCCGTGTCACTGCCTGAGCACCTGGACCCTGCCTGAGCACACTTATTGCTGCCTGAGCACCCGTATCCTTGCCTGAGCATATATAATGCTGCTTGAGAACCCTTATTACTGCCTGAGCACCAGTTTCGCGGCCTGAGCATCTGTATCAGTTCCTGAGAACCCATACCACTGCCTGACACCTGGATCACTGCCTGAGCACACATATTGCTGTTTGAGAACCTGTATCACTGCCTGAGATTCCATATCAGTACCTGAGTACCCATATAACTGCATGAACACCCGTATCACTATGCACCCATATCGCTGCTTTAGCACCCATATAGCTGCCTGAGCAGCCATGTCACTGCCTGAGCACCTGCACCCTGCCTGAGCACAGATATTGCTGCCTGAGCTCCCATATCTCTGCCTGAACACCCATACCCTGCCTGAGCACACAGATTGCTGTGTGACAACCATATAACTGCCTAAACTCACATTTTGCTGCCTGAGCACCTTGGATCTCAGCCTGAGCATCCCTAATGCTGCCTGAGCACCCATATCAGTGTCTAAGCACACAATTTGCTGCCTGAGCACCTATATCGCTTCCTGAGCACCCATATCTCTGCCTGAGCACACATTTTCCTGCCTGAGCACCTGGATCTCTGCCTGAGCACACATATCAGTGCCCAAGACCCATATTGCTGCCTGAGCACCCATATCTCTGCCTGAGCACACAGATTGCTGCCTGACACCCGTATTGCTCCTTGATCATCCAAATCACTGACTGAGTACTTGTATTGCTGCCTGAGCACCCATTCCCTGCCTGAGCAGACTTACTGCTGCCTGAGCACCTATACTCCTGCCTGAGCATCCGTAATGCTGTCTGAGCACCCATGGCCATGCCTGACATCCGTATCACTGCATGAAGGACCCATTTCACTATCTAAGCACTCGTATCGCTGCATGAGCACACCTATCGCTGCCAGAGCACCCATATGACTGTCTGAGATCACATATTGCTCTCTGAGCACCTGTATCTCTGCCTGAGCATCCATAACGCTGCCTGAGCATCCGTAGCAGTGCCTGAACACCCCTATCATTGCCTGATCACCTGTATCGCTGCCTGACCACCCATACCCAGACAGAGCACATATATTTCTGTTTGAGAACCTGTATCACTGCCTGAGATTCTGTATCAGTGCTTGAGCACCTATATAACCGCCTGAACACCCGTATCACTATCTATGCACCGTATCGCTGCTTAAACAATCATATAGCTGCCTGAGCAGCCATATCACTGCCTGAGCACCAAACTATGCCTGAGCACACATATTGCTGCCTGCGCACCAGTATCAATGCCTGAGCACCTGTATCACTGCCTGAGCACCCATACCCTGCCTGAGCACACATTTTGCTGCCTGAGCACCTGGATCTCAGCCTGAGCACCCCCCAATGCTGCCTGAGCATTCGTATCAGTGCCTGAGCACACATTTTGCTGCCTGAGCACCCATATCTCTGCCTGAGTACCCGTGACTGAACAGACATATTGCTGCCTGAGCACTTGTATTCTTGCCTGAGCACATATAATGCTGCTTGAGAACCCTTATTACTGCCTGAGCTCCAGTTTCACCGCCTGAGCATCCGTATCAGTTCCAGAGCACCCGTATCACTGCCTGAACAAACATTGTGCTGCCTGAGCACCCCTATTCCTGCCTGAGCATCCGTGTAGCTGCCTGGGCAACCGTATCCTTGCCTGAGCACACAATTGCTGCTTGAGAACCTGTATTTCTGCCTGAATACCAGCTTAGCTGCCTGAGAATCCATATCAGAGCCTGGGCACCCATATCACTGCCTGACAGCCATATGACTGTCTGAGCACACATATTGCTGCCTGAGTACCCGTATCTCTGCCTGAGCATATGTACCACTGCCTTAGCAACCATAACAGTGCCTCAGGACCCATATCCCTGCCTGAGCATCTGTATCAGTTCCTGAGCACCCATACCCAGCCTGAGCACACATATTGCTGTTTGAGAACCTGTATCACTGTGTGAGATTCCGTAACAGTGCTTGAGCACCCATATAACTGCCTGAACACCCGTTTCACTATATATGCACCAGTATTGCTGCTTGAGCATCGATATAGCTGCCTGAGCAGCCATTTCACTGCCTGAGCACCCGCACCCTGCCTGAGCATACATATTGCTTCCTGATCAACTGTATGGTAGCCTGAGCATCCGTAACGCTGCCTGAGCACTCGTATTCCTGCCTGAGAACCCAAATTGCTGCCTGAGCAACCGTATCTCTTCCTGAGGACACATTTTGCTGCCTGAGCACCCGTATTACTGCCTGAGCACTCGTATCCCTGCCTGAGCACACAGATTGCTACCTGAGCACCTAGATCTCTGATGAGCATCTGTAATGCTGCCTGAGCACCCATATTGCTGCCTGAGCACCCATATCACGGCCTTAGCAATCGTATCCCTGTGTGAGCACACAGATTGCTGCCTGACACCCGTATCACTGCCTAAGCACACATTTTGCTGCCTGAGCACCCATATCACAGCCTGAGTACCCATACTCTGCATGAGCACATATATTGCTGCCTGACCACCCCTATTCCTGCCTGAGCATCCGTGTAGCTGCCTGAGCAAACGTATCCTTGCTGACCACACATATTGCCGGTTGAGAACCCATTTTGCTGCCTTAGCACCAGTATAGCTGCCTGAAAACCGTGTAAGAGCCTGGGCACCCATATCACTGCCTGACACCTGCCTGACTGTCTGAGCACACATATTGCTGCTTGAGCACCTGTATCTCTGCCTGTACATCCGTAATACTGATTGAGCAACCATAACAGTGCCTCAGGACCCCTATCACTACTTGAGTACCTGTATTGCTCCCTGAGCACCCATATCACTGCTTGAGCACACATATTGCTGTTTGAGAACCTGTATCATTGCCTGAGATTGTGTATCTGTGCCTGAGCACCCATATAACTGCGTGAACACCCGTATCACTATCTATGCACCTGTATCACTGCTTGAGCAGCCAAATCGATGCCTGAGTACCCATATCGCTGCCTGAGCACCCATACCCTGCCTGAGCAGAGATATTGCTGCCTGAGCACTTGTATCACTGCTTGAGCATCGTATCAGTGCCTGAGAACTCTTTTTTAAGCATTTTTAAGTTAAATCTTTATTATTCATACTATTACATTTGTTTCTCTTTTTTCCCCTCCATAGCACTGCTGCACCCAACTCCCTCCCTTCCCTTTGCCCTTACCTCCCTCCCATTGACCTCATTCATAGGTGTATGATTTTTGTCCAGTCTCTCCCTGTACACCCCTCACCAGTTTGCCCCTGAGATTTATCAGTCCACTCCTTTTTTGTCCTCCTGATTCTATTATATTCACCAGTTTATTCTGTTGATCAAACTTTTAATTCACTTAATTTTTAGATTCACTTGTTGATAGATATGTATTTGTTGTTCATAATATTTTGGCTTTTACCTTTTTCTTCTTCCTCTTCTACAAGAGTATCTTTCAGCATTTCATATAATACTGGTTTGGAGTTGATGAACTCCTTTAGCTTTTTCTTCTCTGTGAAGCTCTTTATCTGCCCTTCAATTCTGAAAGATAACTTTGCTGGACAGATTATTCTTGGTTGTAGGTTCTTGCTATTCATCACATTGAATATTTCTTGCCACTCCCATCTGGCCTGCAATGTTTCTGTTGAGAAATCAGCTGACAGTCGTATGGGTGCTCCCCTGTAGGTAATTAACTGTTTTTCTCTTGCTGCTGCATTTAATATTCTCTCTTTGTCTTTTGCTCTTGTATTTTAATTATGATGTGTCTTGGTGTAGTCCTCTTTGAATTCCTTTTATATGGGGTTCTGTGTGCTTCCTGGACTTGTAAGTCTATTTCTTTTACCAGATGTGGGAAATTTTCAGTCATTATATCTTGAAATAGGTTTTCAGTATCTTGCTCTCTCTCTTCTTCTGGCACACCCACAATTCTGATGTTGGTACGCTTGAAGCTGTCCCAGAGACTCCTTACATTATCTTCTCATTTTTGGATTCTTTTCTCTTCTTGCTTTTTCAGTTGAGTGTTTTCTCCTTCTTTATATTTCAAATTTTTGACTTGATTCTTGTCTCTCTCTTGTCTGCTATTAGGACTCTGTATAATATTTTTTATTTCAGTCAGTGTATGTTTAATTTCTAGTTGGTCCCTTTCCATCTCTAGTTGGATCTTTTGCATCTGTAGTTGGTCCTTTTTCATCTCCTCTAGGCTCTCGCTAACTTTATCCAACTTTTCTAGGATATTCTTGAAAAACCTTATAAGCATGGTTTTGAACTCTATATCCAGTTGTTTGTTTTTCTCCATTTCTTTTGTTTGTGATCTCGGCATTTTCACTATGCCTGGAGAACTTCTGTGTTGAATTCAGCCTTATGATACCAGACTTGCAAAACCGCAGAAGCCTCTCTGTTGAGCTTGGTATGGGTGGAGTCTCAGGGCTTAAGGGACCACCTTGCCTTCCAGTCAGCCCCGCCCTCCACGGCCCCTGAGTCTCACGTGACTGGGAAATCGCTGGAGTGGTCCTTGTGCACGCACACAGTGCCTCTAGACCACTGCCTTTCCGGCTCCCCTGCCCTCCAGAACCACACGAGTCTATGTCCCCAGTGGCGTCAGAAGTGGCAGTTGGGAGGGTCTGTCTCCTGCCCTCTTGCAAAAAGCCCATGGCACAATCAGCAGTCTGTCCTCTGCGCAGTGCCGTGTGCGCCATCAGTCCTCTGATCTTTTGCAACTCCCCTAAATTTCCGTGCACCTCTCCCTTTTCACAGTCCAAACTCCCCCCCCCCCATATGAGTTTTGGCTGGAACTGGGGTTTAGTGTTGTAGGATAAGGGGTTCAATGCCTTTGAGAGTCTCCGTTTCCCTCCTGCCAGAGAAAACCAGGCAGGTACTCTGGCACCCGGTCTCTCCATGCGCGTGTTTCCATACCTCAGCATTTTGCAGCCCCTCTCTTTCCCTCTAGTTGTAGAATTTCCACTCAGCCAGCTTTCCTGTGGTTCTGGATGATGTCCGTTCTGTCTTTTAGTTGTAGTTTTGAAATTATTGTGAGAGGCAGCAGTGTAGGTGTTTACCTACGCCGCCATCTTGGATTCTCCAGTGCCTGAGAACTCTTATCACTGCCTGACACTTGTATCACTATCTAAGCACCAGTATTGATGCTTGAGCACCCATATAGCTGCCTGAGCACCCATATCACTGCCTCAGCATCCGCACTTTGCCTGAGCACACATATTGCTTCCTGAGCACCTGTATTCCTACCTGAGCACCCGTATCACTGCCTGAGCACACATATTGCTGCCTGAACACCTGAATCATAGCTTGAGCATGCATAATGCGGCCTGAGCCCTCAGATTCCTGCCTGATAACTCATATTGCAGCCTGACCACCCATACCCAGCCTGAGCACACATATTTCTGTTTGAGAACCTGTATCACTGCCTGAGATTTTGTATCAGTGCTTGAGCACCCATATAACTGACTGAACACCTGTATCACTATCTATGCACCCGTATCGCTGCTTGAGCACCCATATAGCTGCCTGAGCACCCGTATTACTGTCTGTGCACCTGTACCCTGCCTGAGCACAAACATCACTACCTGAGCTCCCATATCGCTGCCTGAGCACCCATACTTTGAATGAGCACACATATTGCTGTTTGAGAACCTGTATTATTGACTGGGATTCCATATCAGTGCCTGAGCACCCCATATAACTGCCTGATCACCCGTATCACTATCTATGCACCCGTATCGCTGCTTGAGCACCAAAATCACTGCCTGAGTACCTGTATCCCTGCCTGAGCACCCATACCCTGCCTGAGCAGAAATATTGCTGCCTGAGCACTTGTATCACTGCCTGAGCATTCGTATCAGTGCCTGAGCATTCTTATCACTGCCTGACACTTGTATCACTATCTAAGCACCCGTATCGATGCTTGAACACCTGTATAGCTGCCTGAGCACCCATATCACTGCCTGAGCACCCGCACTTTGCCTGAGCACACATATTACTTCCTGAGCACCTGTATTCCTGCCTGAGCACCTGTATCACTGCCTGAGAACCCATATTGCAGCCTGAGCACCAGTATCAATGTCTGAGCACCCATACCCTGCCTGAGCACACGTATTTTTGTTTGAGAACCTGTATCACTGCCTGAGATTCTGTATCAGAGCTTGAGCACCCATATAGCTGCCTGAGCAGCCACGTCACTGCCTGACACCACACCCTGCCTGAGCACACATATTGCTGCCTGAGCACCTGTATGGTAGCCTGAGCATCCTTAACACTACCTCAGCACTTGTATTCCTGCCTGAGAACCCATATTGCTGCCAGAGCACACGTATCAATACCTGAACACCCGTACCCTGCGTGAGCACACATTTTGCTGCCTGAACACCCATATTGCTGCCTGAGCACCTGTATACCTGTCTGAGCACACATGTTGCTGCCTGAGCACCTGGATCTCTGCCTGAGCATCCATAATGCTGCCTGAGCACACAGATTGCTGCCTGACACCTGTATCACTGCCTAAGCACACATTTTGCTGCCTGAGCACTCATATTGCTCCTTGATCACCCAAATCACTGACTGAGTACCTGTATCGCTGCCTGAGCACCCATACCCTACCTGAGCAGAGTTACGGCTGCCTGAGCACCTGTATTTCTGTCTGAGCATCCGTAACGCTGCCTGAGCACCCATATCCATGCCTGAGCATCCACATTACTGCATGAGCACTCATTTCACTATCTGGCCACTCGTATCGCTGCTTGAGCACCCCTATTGCTGACTGAGCAACCATATCACAGCCTGGGCACCTGTATGACTGTCTGAGATCACATATTGTTGCCTGAGCACCTGTATCTCTGCCTGAGGATCCATACCGCGGCCTGAGCAACCATAACAGTGCCTTAGGACTCATATCACTACTTGAGTACCCGTATCGCTGGCTGAGTACCCATGCCCTGCCTGAGCACACATATTGCTGTTTGAGAAGCTGTATCACTGCCTGCGATTCTGTATCAGTACCTGAGCACCCATATAACTGCCTGAACACCCGTATCACCATCTATGCACCCATATTGCTGCTTGAGTACCTATATAGTTGCCTGAGCAGCCATGTCACTGCCTGATCACCCGTATCCCTGCCTGAGAACACATTTTGCTGCCTGAGCACCCATATTAGTGCCTGAGCACCTGGATCATTGCCTGCGTATCCGTAATGCTGCCTGAGCACCCATATCAGTGCCTGAGCACCCATATTGCTGCCTGAGCACCCATATCACTGCCTGAGCACTCATATCCCTGTGTGAACACACATTTTGCTGCCTGAGCACCCATATCACTGCCTGAGCACCCGTACCCTGCCTGACCACATATATTGCTGCCTGAGCACCCCTATTCCTGCCTGAGCATCCATGTAGCTGGCTGAGCAACCTTATCCTTACCTGAGCATACAATTGCTGCTTGAGAACCTGTATTTCTGCCTGAATACCAGTTTAACTGCCTGAGAATCCAGATCAGAGCCTAGGCACCCATACCACTGCCTGACATACGTATTATTCTCTGAGAACACTCATTGCTGCCTGAGCACCTGGATTTCTGCCTGAGCATCCGGAATGCTGCCATAGCAACCATAACAGTGCCTCAGGACCTATATCACTACTTGTGTACCCATATCTCTGCTTGAGCATCCGTAACGCTGCCGGAGCATCAAAGTCAGTGCCTGAGCACACAGATTGCTGCCTGAGCACCTGGATCTCTGCTGAGCATTCGTAATGATACCTGAGCACCCATATCCATGCCTGAGCACCCATATTGCTGCCTGAGTACCCATATCCCTGCCTGAGGACACATTTTGCTGCCTGAGCACCCATATCACTGCCTGAGCACCCGTATCACTGCCTGAGCACACATATTGCTGCTTGAGCACCTGGATATCTGCCTGAGCCTCCGTAACGCTGCCTGCGCACCCATGTCAGTGCCTGAGCACCCATATTACTGCCTGAGGACCCGTAGCACTACTTGAGCACTGGTATCTCTGCCTGAGCACACAGATTGCTGCCTGACACCCATATCACTTCCTGAGCACCCATATCACTGCCTGAGCACCTGTACCCTACCTCAGCACACATATTGATGCCTGAGCACCCCAATTTCTGCCTGAGCATCCGTATAGCTGCTTGAGCACCCATATCCTTTTCTGAGTACACATATTTCTGGTTGAGAACCCATATTGTTCCCTGAGCACCAGTAAAGCTGCCTGAGAATCCATATAAGAGCCTGGGCACCCATATCACTGCCCGATACCTGTATGACTGTCTGAGCACACATATTGCTGCCTGAGCACCTGTATCTCTTCTTGAGCATCCATAATGCTGCCTGAGCAACCATAACAGTACCCCAGGACCCATATCACTACTTGAGTACCTGTATAGCTGCCTGAGCATCTGTATCATTGCCTGAGCACCAATATCTCTGCTTGAGCAACCGTATCACTGACTGAGCACCCGTATCGCTGCCTGAGCACCCATACCCTGCCTGAGCAGACATATTGCTGCCTGAGCACCTGTATTCCTGCCTGAGCATCTGTAGCACTGCCTGAGCACCCATATCAGTGCCTGAGCACCCATATCCATGCCTGACATCCATATCACTGCATAAGCACCCATTTCACTATCTAAGCATTCGTATTGCTGCTGAGTACCCTTAACGCTGCCTGAGCAGCCATATCACTGCCTGAGCACCCGCACCCTGCCTGAGCACACATATTGCTGCCTGAGTACCTGTATGGTAGCGTGAGCATCCGGAACACTCCCTGAGCACTCGTATTCCTGCCTGAGAACCCATATTGCTGCCTGAGCCACCGTATCCCTCCCGAGCACACATATTGCTGCCTGAGCACTTGTATTGTAGCCTGATCATCCATAATACTGTCTGAGCCCCCATTTCCTGCCTGAGCACCTGTATTACTTCCTGAGCACCCGTATCAATGCCAGAGCACCCATACCCTGCCTGAGCACACATATTGCTGCCTGAGCTCCTGGATCTCTGCCTGAGCATCCATATCATTGCCTGAGGACCCATATTGCTGCCTGAAACCCGTATCACTGCCTAAGCACACATTTTGCTGCCTGAGTACCCATATCACTGCTTGAGTACCTGTACCCCACCTGAGCACACATATTGCTAACTGACCATTCCTATTCCTGCCTGAGCATCCATATTGCTGCGTGAGCACCCATATCCTTGCCTGAGCACACATATTGCTGGTTGAGAACCCATATTGCTGCCTGAGCACCAGTATAACTGCCTGAGAATCCATATCAGAGCCTGGGCACCCATATCACTGCCTGATACCCATATGACTGTCTGAGCACACGTATTGCTGCCTGAGCACCTGTATCTCTTCCTGAGCATCCATATTGCTGCCTGAGCAACCATAACAGTGCCTCAGGACCCTTATCACTACTTGAGTACCTGTATAGCTGCCTGATCACCTGTATCCTTGCCTGAGCACACATATTGCTGCTTGAGAACCCATATTGCTGCCTGAGCACCAGTATAGCTGCCTGAGAATCCGTATCAGTGCCTGAGCACTCACATCACTGCCTGACACCTGTATCAGTGCCTGAGCACACATTTTTGGTACCTGATCTCCAGAATCACTGCCTGAACACCTGTATCACTATTAAAGCACCCACATGGCTGCTTGAGCACCCATATAGCTGCCTGAGCACAGCATTCCTGCCTGACCACCCGTATCACTGCCTGAGCACATATATTGTGGCCTGAGTTCCTGTATCTCTGCCTGAGCACTTGTATTCCTGCCTGAGAACCCATATTGCTGCCTGAGGACCCGTATCAATGCTTGAGCAGCTGTATCATTGCCTGACCACCCGTATCACTGCATGAGCACTCATACCCTGCCTGAGTACACATATTGCTGCCTGTGCAATCCTATCTGTACGTGAAAACCCATATCGCTGCCTGAGCGCCCTTATCACTGCCTGAGTACCCGTCTCACTGCCTAAGCACCCATCTCACTGCCTAAGCACACATATTGCTACCTGAGCACCTTTATCCCTGCCTGAACACCCGTATCAATGCCTGAGCACCCATATCCCTGCCAGAGCTCCCAAATCCCTGCCATAGCACTTGTATCACTGGGTGAGCAAACGTATCACAGACTGAACACCCATTTCTCTGCCTGAGCACACGTATCGCTGCTGTAGCACCATATCGCTGGCTGAGCACCCGTATCGCTACCTGAGCACCCGTATCCCTACCTGAGCACATGTATCATTGCCTGAGCACACATATCACAGGCTGAACACTATATCGTTTTCTGAGCACCCATACCCCTGCCTGAGCACCCATATACCTGCCTGAGCACTCATATCAGTGCCTTCGAACACGTATCACAGACTGAGCCCCCATATCGCTGCCTGAGCACCTGTATCCCTGCCTGATTACCCATATCACTGCCTGAGCACACATATCTGCCTGAGCACCTATATCCCTTCCTGAGCATTTGTAACGTTGCCTGAGCACTCGTACCTGCTTGGGCACACATATTGATGCCTGAGCAACTTTATCCCTGCCTAAGCATCTATAACACTGCCTGAACACCCATATTAGTGCCTGAATACCTATAATAGTGCCTGAGCACCCGTATCACTGCCTGAGCACCTGTATCACTGCATAAGCAAGCGTATCACCCATAAAGCTGCCTGATCACCTTATCGCTGGCTTAGCACCCGTATCACCATCTGAGCAACGGTACCACTTATTGAGCACCCATATCGCTGCCTGAGTGCACATATCAGTGCTTGAGCACAGGTATCACAGACTGAGCACCCATATAGCTGCCTGAACACCAGTATCCCTGCCTGAGCCCCTGTATCAGTGCCTGAGCATCCTTGTCAGTGCCTGAGCACCTGTATCACTGCCTGAGTATCCATATTCCTGCCTGAGCACTCATATCCTTGCCTAAGCACTCGTATCACAGACTGAGCACCCGTATCGCTGCCTGAGCATTTGTATCAGTGCCTGAGCACCCGTATTTCTGCCTGAGCACCCGTATCTCTGCCTGAGCAACAATTTCAGTGTCTAAGCAAGAATATCACAGAGTGAGCTCCCATATCGCTGCCTGAGCACCTGTATCCCTGCCATAGCACCTGTATCACTGGGTGAGCAAACGTATCACAGACTGAACACCCATATTCCTGCCTGAGAGCACATATCGCTGCCTGAGCACCGTATCGCACGCTGAACACCTGTATCTGAGCATCGGTATTACTGACTGAGCACCCATATCCCTTCCTGAGCACAGGTATCATAGACTGAGCACCCATATCGCTGCCTGAGCACCCATATACCTGCCTAAGCACCTGCGTCGCTAACTTAAAATTCGTATAAGTGCCTGAGCACCTGTACCATTCCTGAGCACACATATTACTGCCTGAGCACCCGTATCCCTGTATGAGCACATGTATCAGTGCCTGAGCACTCGTATCACAAACTGAGCACCCGTATCAATGTGTGAGCATATATATCGCTTCCTGAGCACCCTTATCTCTGCCTGAGCACCCATATTCCTGCCTGAGAACCTATATCCTTGCCTGAGGACACGTATCACAGACTGAGCACCCACATCGCTGCCTGAGCATTCATATCAGTGCCTGAGCACCCGTATTTCTGCCTGAGCAACCATTTCAGTGTCTGAGCAAGAATATCACAGAGTGAGCACCCATATCACTTCCTGAGTACCTGTATCCCTGCCTGAGCACCAGTATCTCTACCATAGCACCTGTGTCACTGGGTGAGCAAACGTATCACAGACTGAACACCCATATCCCTGCCTGAGTGCACGTATCGCTGCCAGAGCACCGTATCGCTGGCTGAGCACCCATATCACTATCTGAGCACCGGTATCACTGACTGAGCACCCATATCACTGCCTGAGCACTTGTATCCCTGCCTGAGCACCCGTATCAGTGCAGGAGCACATCTATCACACACTGAGAACCCATATCTCTACCTGAGCACCCATATCCCTTCCTGAGCACAGGTATCAGAGACTGAGCACCCATATACCTGCCTAAGCACCCATATCGCTACCTTAAAATTGGTATAAGTGCCTGAGCACCGGTACCATTCCTGAGCACACATATTACTGCCTGAGCACCCATATCCCTGCCAGAGCACCTGTACCACTGCGTAAGCAAACGTATCACAGAATGAACACCCATAACACTGCCTGAGCACCTTATCGCTGGCTTAGCACCCGTATCACTATCTGAGCTTCGGTATTGCTTATTGAGCACCCATATCGCTGCTGAGGGCACATATCAGTGCTTGAGCACAGGTATCACAGACTGAGCACCCATATAGCTGCTTGAACACCAGTATCCCTGCCTGAGCCCCTGTATCAGTGCCTGAGCATCCTTGTCAATGCCTGAACACCCGTATCCCTGCCTGAGCACCTGTATCAATGTGTGAGCATATGTATCGCTTCCTGAGCACCCTTACCTCTGCCTGAACACCCATATTCTTGCCTGAGCACCCTATCCTTGCCTGAGCACTCGTATCACTGACTGAGCACTTGCATCACTGTCTCAGCACACGTATCAGAGACTGAGCACCCATATCGCTGCCTGAGCAACCATTTCAGTGTCTGAGCAAGAATATCACAGAGTGAGAACCTGCCATATACCTGCCTGAGAGCACGTGTATTGCTGGCCAAGCACTCATATCACTATGTGAGCACTGGAATCGCTGCACCCATATCACTGCCTGAGCACCCGCATAAGTGCAAGAGCACACCTATCACACACTGAGAACCCATATCTCTACCTGAGCACAGGGATCAGAGACTGAGCACCCATATCTCTGCCTGAGCATCCATATACCTGCCTAAGCACCTGTGTCACTACCTTAAAATTCGTATAAGTGCCTGAGCACCTGTACCATTCCTGAGCACACATATTACTGCCTGAGCACCCGTATCCCTGCATGAGCACATGTATCAGTGCCTGAGTACACGTATCACTGACAGGGCACCCATATCCCAGTCTCAGCACCCGTATCCCTACCTGAGCACTGGTGTCACTGTCTGAGCATCCATATCAGTGCCTGAGCATCTGTATTTCTGCCTGAGCACACCTATCACACACTGAGCACCCATATCACTGCCTGAGCACCTGTATCCCTGCCTGAGTACCTGTATCACTGCCTGAGCACACATATCACCTGAGCACCTCTATCCCTACCTGAGCATCTGTAACACTGCCTGAGCACTCGTACTCTGCCTTAACACACGTATTGCTGCCTGAGCACCTGTATCCCTGCCTGAGCATCCAAAACGCTGCTGAGCACTCATATCAGTGCCTGAGCACTCGTATCATTGTTTGGCACCCATATCACTTCCTGAGTATCCCTATCGCTTCCTGAGTACTATTATCCTTGCCTGAGCACCCATATGCCTGCCTGAGCTCCCGAATTTCTGCCATAGCACCTGTATCATTGGGTGAGCAAATGTATCACAGACTGAACACCCATATCCCTGTCTGAGCACCTTATCGCTGGCCGAGCACCCGTATCACTATCTGAGCTCTGGTATAGCTTATTGAGCACCCATATCGCTGCCTGAGCACATGTATCAGTGCTTGAGCACAGGTATCACGGACTGAGCACCCATATAGCTGCCTGAACACCAATATCCCTTCCTGAGCCCCTATATCAGTGCCTGAGCATCCTTGTCAGTGCTTGAGCACCCATATCAGTGCCTGAGCACCCATATCCTTGCCTGAGCACTCGTATCACTGACTGAGCACCCATATCACTGCCTGAGCACACATATCACAGACTGAGCACCCATATCACTGCCTGAGCACACATATTGTTGTTTGAGCACCCGGATCCCTGCAAGAACACCTATATCACTGCGTGAGCAAACGTATCACAGAATGAACATCCATATCGCTGCCTGAGCACACTTAATGCTGCCTGACCACCCATACCCTGACTGAGCACACATATTGCTGCCTGAGGACCAGTATCATTACCTGAGCACATGTATCATTGCCTAATAACACATATTGCTGCCTGACACCCATATCCCTACCCATAGCTCTATCCCTAACAATACACTTAACCCTAACCCTGACCCTTACCCTAATTCTAATTGGAACTCTGACACTAACCCTAGCCCTTCCCTAACCCTAATCCTAACCCTAGCCCTAACCCTAACCCTAGCCCTATTGCTAGCCCTAATCCTAGCCCTAACCCAAAACCTAGTCATTACTCTAACCCTTGCCCTATCCCTTACCCTAACCCTAACCCTAACACTAAACCTAACCCTAACACTAGCCCTATCCAAAGCCCTAGCCCTAACGCTAGCCCTAACCCTAACTCTACCCCTAACCGTAGCCCTAAACTGTCATATCAGCAGTATGTAATTAACTTTGGAAGGTATCTGAGCCTTATGAAAATCAAGGTTTAAGGTTTACTAACCTTCTTTAAAAACCCACTCTAATTTACACAAAATTGTACCTGTAACTGGTCTCCAACTCACCTCGCAGGTGTTTGACCAAGCTTTCCCAGTGACTAAACAGTTTCCTTCAGATATGAAAGCTCTTTGAACATGTATTACAACAGTTTGAGACACCTTCCTAAGTATTTCCCCAGTCTTTCATTGTGTATACTCAACCTTTGATTTCTTTTGTACAGCTATTCCAGATCCTTTCTAGGGAATTTCACTTGTTTCTGCAGCGTTTTTTCTAATCTGCCAGCTCTTCAAATGTATATTATTACTCCTTTGAACACTAGTTAGATCATTTTGACTTGGAAGGGTTGTGAATACTTATAGCGTGATAGCAGCTCTAGGAAAACGAACTTATATTTTACCTACATTCTTCTTAAAATACCAGCTCATTTAGACTGAATAATAAAAATATACACTATCACCCTCATTCCTGTACTCTTTGAACACATTTTCCAGTGTCTACACAGTGTCCTTCAGATATTAAGGAAATGAACAAGTATTCTTTCTGTTTCAGGCACCTTCCTACATTTTTTCCAGACTTTTATTGGGAATTCTCAGAATGTTATTCATTTTGTACAGTGGTTCAAGCTCATTCATTGTGAATCTCAGGTATTTATACAGCTTTTTATCATAGGTAACTGCTCTATAAATGTAAACTATTTCCAACTTGAAGACTATCCTAGCTTTCACAGCTCTTGAAATACAAAATTCTTGGCTTTTCAACACTGCATGAGAGATATTGATTCATGCATCATACTGCCAGTGTTTCAGACCCATTCCTATAATGTCACTGTTATTATTATGCTTGTGAGATGCTTCCATTTTCATACAGGAATGTGAGCCCTATGAAAGTGGGAGTTAATAGTTTAAACAACCTTCTTTTAAAATGGTCACTCAGACATTTATAAACGCAGGCAGTATATAAGTCAGGCCTCTACTCTTTGAACACTATTTCTCTGGAAAGGAACAATGTCCTTCATAGATAGAAGAAGGTGCCCTGAAATTTGTGTTCCTAGTGTTTGAAGTATATTCCTAAATGTTTCCCTAGTCTCTCAATGTAAATTCAGTGTTTGATTCTATTTTGTACAGTGATTCCAGCACATTCATTGTGAATTCTAAGTGTATTTACACCCTAACCCTAAACTTAGTCTTAATCCTGACATTAAGCCTAGCCCTAGTCCTAGACAAACCCGAGCCATAGCCCTATCCCTACCCATGGCTCTATCCCTAACAATAAACCTAACCCTAACCCTGACCCTTACCTGAAGTCTAACTTGAATCTGACACTAACCCTAGCCCTTCCCGTACCCTGATCCTAACCCTAACCCTAACCCTAGCCCTAACCCTAACCCTAGCCCTAACGCTAACCATAAATCTAGACCAATCCCGAGCCCTATTCCTAGCCCTAACCCAAACCCTAACCCTTGCCCTAACCCTAAACTGTGATATCAGCTGTATGTAATTAACTTTGGAAGGTATCCCAGCCTTATGAAAATAAAGGTTTAAGGTTTGACTAACCTTCTTTAAAAACCCACTCTACACAAAATTGTACATGTATCTGGTCTCCAACTCACTTCTCAGGTGTTTGACCAAGATTTCCCAGTGACTAGACAGTTTCCTTCAGATATGAAAGCTCTTTGAACATGTATTCCAACAGTTTGAGGCACCTTCCTAAGTATTTTTTTAGTCTTTTAGTGTGCATACTCAACCTTTGATTCCTTCTGTCCAGTGATTCCAGCTCCTTTCTAGGGAATTTCAAGTGTTTCTGCAGGGTTTGCCTAATATGCCAGCTCTTCAAATGTGTATTATTACTCCTTTGAACACTAGTTTGAAGATCATTTTTACTTCTAAGAGTTGGGAATACTTTTAGCATTATAGCAGCTCTAGCAAAATGAACTTATGTTTCACTTAGATTCTACATTCATTTATACTAAATAATAAAAATATACAGTAACACACTCACTTTGCTCTTTGAACACATTTTCCAGTGCCCTAACCCTGACAGTTGCCCAAATTGTAATTTGAACTCTGACACTAACCCCAGACCCATCCCTTACCCTAACACTAAACCTAAACGTAACCCAAGCCCTAACCCTAACCCTAAACCTAGCCCTAACATTAATACTTACCATAACCCTGGCCCTAATACCAACCCTAACCATAGCAATAACCCAAAAACTAAACCTAACTCTAGCCCAAACCCTAACCCTAGCCCTAAACCTAGCTCTAACCCTGACCCTAACCCTAACCCTAGCCCTAGACCTAATCCTAACCCTAACCCTAGCCCTAATCCTACCCTAACCCTAACCCTAACCCTAGCTCTAACCTAACCCTAATTCTAGCCCTAACCCTAACCCTAACCCTAACCGTAACCCTAGGGTTATGCCTAACCCTAACCATAAACTTAGCCCTAGCCCTAACCATAACCCTAACTCTAGCCCTAGCCCTAACCATAACCCTAACCCTAACCCTAGGGTTATGCCTAACACTAACCATAACTTAGACCTAGCCTTAACCATAACCCTAACTCAAGCCCTAACCCTAACACTAAACCTAAACCTAGGATTAGGTCTATGGTTAGGGTTAGGGTTAGGGCAAGCTTTAAGGTTAGGGTTAGGATTAGGGATAGGGTTAGGGTTAGGGTTAGGATTAGGGCTAGGTCTAGGGATAGGTTAGGTTTAGTGTTAGGGTTAGGGCTAGAGTTAGGGTTATGGTTAGGGCTAGGGCTAAGGTTATGGTTAGGGTTAGGCATAACACTAGGTTTAGGTTTAGGGTTAGGGTTAGGTTTAGGTTTAAGGGTAGGATTAGGGCTAGGTTTAGGGCTAGGGTTAGGGTTTGGGCTAGAGTTAGGTTTAGTTTTTGGGTTATTACGAGGGTTAGGGTTGGTGTTAGGGCCAGGGTTATGGTAAGGATTAATGTTAGGGCTAGGTTTAAGGTTAGGGTTAGGGCTTGGGTTACGTTTAGGTTTAGGGTTAGGGTAAGGAATGGGTCTAGTGTTAGTTTCAGAGTTCAAATTACAATTTTGGCAAAGGTCAAGGTTAGGGTTAGGTTTATTGATAGGAATAGAGCTATGGGTAGAGATAAGGCTAGTCCTCAGGCTTGTCTAGGACTCGGGCTAGGCTTAAGGCTAGGGTTTTATGTCTAAGTTTATTGTTATGGGGTAAATACACTTAGAATTCACAAAATTTGTGCTGGAATGACTGTCCAAAGAGAATCATACCATGAATTTACATTGAGAGACTAGGGTAACATTTAAGAATGTACTTCAAATACTAGGAATACAAAATTCTGGGAGATTTCATCTATCTATGAAGGACATTGTTCCTTCCCTGAGAAATGGTGTTCAAGGAGTAGAGATCTGACTTGGACAGTGTCTACATATATCAACCAGTCTGAGTGGCTATTTTAAAAGGTTGCTTAAACAATAACTCATTGACGTAAGGCTCACATACCTGTATGAAAATGGAAGCATCTCACAAGCATAATAACAGAACAGTGACATTAGAAGAATGTGTCTGAAAGACTGGCAGTATGATGTATGAATCTAAATAACTCTCATGCTGTGTTGAAAAACCTAGAAATTTGTATTTCAAGAGCTGTGAAAGGTAGAATAGTTTTTAATTTGAAATAGTTTACATTTATAGAGCAGTTACCTATGAAAACAGCTGTATAAACACCTGAGATTCACAATGAATGACCTTGAACCACTGCACAAAGGCAAAAACACTTCCAGCATTCCAAATAACAGTCTGGAAAAATTGTAGGATGGTCCCTTAAAAAGAAAGAATATATGTTCATAGATTCTCAATATCTGAAGGACACTGTCCACTGGGAAAATGTGTTCAAAGAGCAGAGCAGTGAGTGTGATGCTGTATATTTTTATTATTCCGTGTAAATGAGTTGGCATTTTTTTGTAGATATAAAGCCTTTATTGAATGAGTTGGCATTTTAAGAAGAATGTTGGTGAAACATTACTTCATATTTCTAGAGCTGCCATAACTCTAAAAGTATTCACAACTCTTAGAAATCAAAATGATAGTCAAACTAGTGTTCAAAGGAGTCATAATATACATTTGAAGAGCTGGCCTATTTGGCAAAACGCTGCAGAAACACGGAAAATTCACAAGGAAGGAGTTGAAATCACTGGAGAGATGGAATCAAACGTTGAGTATACACCAAGAAAGACTAAGTAAGTACTTAGGAAGGTGCCTCAAACAGTTGGAATACATGTTCAAAGACCTTTCATATCTGAAGGAAACTGTTTAGTCACTGGGAAATCTTGATCGAACACCTGGAAAGTGAGTTGGAGAGCAGTTCCATTTACAATTTAGTGTAAATTAGAGTGGGTTTTAAAAGAAGGTGAGTCAAGCCTTAAACCTTCATTTTCATAGGGCTCAGATACTTTGCAATGATAATTACATACAGCTGTTGACAGTTTAGGGTTAAGGGTGTGTTTAGGGTACAGCTAGAATAAGTGTTATGGCTAGGGTTAGGGCTAGGCTTATGGTTAGGTTTAGGATTTGGGTTAGCCAAAGTGTTAGGGTTAGGGTTAGTGTTAGGGGTAGGGCAAGGGTTAGGGCTAGGGTTAGGGTTAGGGTTTGGGTTAGGCACAGGTTTAGTGTAAGTGTTAGGGCTAGGGCTAGGGCTAGGGCTAGGTTTAGTTTTAGGGCAAGGGTTAGGGTTAGGTCTAGGGTTAGGGTTAGGGTTAGCAATAGTGCTAGGGTTGGAGTTAGGTTGAGGGTTATGGCTAGGGTTAGGTTTAAGATTAGGTTTAGTGTTAGGGTTAGGGTTAGGGTTAAGGCTACGGTTAGGGTTAGAGTTAGGGCTAGGGTTAGGGTTAGGGTTAGGTTTAGGGTTTGGGTTAGAATTAGGGTTAGGGTTAGGGTAATGGCTGGGGTTAGGGTTAGGGTTATGTCTAGGGTTAGGTTTAGGATTAAGTTTAGTGTTAGGGTTAGAATTAGGGTTAGGATTAGGGCTAGGTCTATTGTTAGGGTTAGAGTTAGGGTTAGGGTTAGGTTTAGGGCTAGGGTTAGGGTTAGAGTAAGGGTTATGGCTAGGGTTAGGGTTAGGGTTAGGGTTATTTCTAGGGTTATGGTTAGGTTTAGGGTGAAGGTTAGTGTTAGGGTTAGAATTAGGGTTAGGATTAGGGTTAGGGCTAGGGTTTGGGCTAGAGATAGTGTTAGGGTTAGAGTTAGTGTTAGGGCTAGGGTTAGGGTTTGGGTTAGGGTTAGTGTTAGGATTAGGGGTATGGCTAGGATTAGGGTTAGAATTAAGGTTAGTGTTAGTGTTAGAATTAGGGTTAGTGTTAGGGTTAATTCTAGGCTTAGGATCTGGGATGAATATAGTTTATTTTTAGGGTTAGGGTAAGGGTAAGCGATAGGGTAGGTTTAGTTTCAGAGTTTAAATTACAATTAGGGAAAGGGTCAGGGTTAGGGTTAAGTTTATTGTTAGGGATTTAGCTATGGGTAGAAATAAGGATAGGGCTCAGGCTTGTTTAGGACTAGGGCTAGGCTTAATCCAGATTTATGGGTTAGGGTTAGGGTTTGGTCTAGGGTTGGCTTTATGGATAGGGTTAGGGCTAAGTTTAGGGTTAGAGTTAGGGTAAGGGATAGGTCTAGGGTTTATTTCAAAGTTCAAATTAGAATTTGGGTAAGGGTCTGGGTTAGGGTTAGCTTTGGGTAGGGATAAGGCTAGGCCTCGGGTTTGTGTATAACTAGGGTTAGGCTTAAGGCTATGATAATGGCTAAATTTAGGGTTAGGGTTTAAATACAGTTAGAATTCAAAAAGAACGTGTTGGAATCACTGTACAAGAGAAT
Organism: Lasiurus cinereus; assembly: GCA_011751065.1. Taxonomy (NCBI): domain Eukaryota; kingdom Metazoa; phylum Chordata; class Mammalia; order Chiroptera; family Vespertilionidae; genus Lasiurus; species Lasiurus cinereus. The sequence goes on from JAAGEH010000487.1 coordinate 271,723, forward strand.
CAAACACCGAATTTACATTGATAGACTAGGGAAACATTTAAGAATATACTTTAAGGTCTAGGAACACAAATTTCAAGGAGCCTTCTGCTATCTATGAAGGACATAGTTCCTTCGCAGAGAAATGGTGTTCAAAGAGTAAAGACCTGACTTGGATGCTGCCTACATATATAAAACAGTCTGAGTGGCCATTTATTTTTTATTTTTTATTTTTTTTAAATAAATCTTTATTATTCAGATTATTACATTTGTTTCTCTTTTTTCCGCTCCATAGCACTCCTCCACTCAGCTCCCACCCCTCCTTCTGCCCTTACCTCCCTCCCATTGATCTCATCCATAGGTGTAGATTTTTGTCCCATCTCTCCCTGTACACCCCTCACCCCTTCCCCCCTGAGAATTATCAATCTACTCCCTTTCTGTGCTCCAGATTCTATTTTCCAGTTTATTCTGTTGATCAAATTTTTAATTCACTTAATTTTTAGATTCACTTGTTGATAGATATATATTTATTGTTCATAATTTTTTGGCTTTTACCTTTTTCTTCTTCATCTTCTAAAAGAGTACCTTGCAGCATTTCATATAATACTGGTTTGGAGTTGATGAACTCCTTTAACTTTTTCTTCTCTGTGAAGCTCTTTATCTGCCCTTCAATTCTGAATGTTAGCTTTGCTGGATAGATTATTCTTGGTTGTAGGTTCTTGCTATTCATCACGTTGAATATTTCTTGCCACTCCCGTCTGGCCTGCATTGTTTCTGTTGAGAAATCAGGTGACAGTCATATGGGTGCTCCCTTCTAGGTAATGAACTGTTTTTCTCTTGCTGCTTTTAATATTCTCTCTTTGTCTTTTGCTCTTGGTATTTTAATTATGATGTGTCTTGTTGTGGTCCTCTTTGGATTCCTTTTATATGGGGTTCTGTGTGCTTCCTGGAGTTGGAAGTCTATTTTTTTTTTTTACCAGATTTGCGAAGTTTTCAGTCATTATTTCTTTAAATAGGTTTTCAGTATCTTGCTCTCTCTCTTCTTCTGGCACACCCACAATTCTGATGTTGGTATGCTTGAAGCTGTCCCAGAGGCTCCTTACATTATCTTCACATTTTTGGATTCTTTTCTCTTCTTGTTTTTCCAGTTGAATGTTTTCTGCTTCTTTATATTTCAAATTTTTGTCTTGATTCTTGCCTTTCCCTAGTCTGTTGTTAGGACTCTGTATAATATTTTTTATTTCAGTCAGTGTCTCTAGTTGGTTCTTTTTTATCTCCTCTTGGGACTTGATAAATTTATCCATCTTTTCTAGCATATTCTTGAAAAACCTTATAAGCGTGGTTTTGAACTCTATATCCAGTCGTTTTTTCCCCTCCATTTCTTTTGTTTGTGATCCCTTCCCTTGTCTCGGCATTTTCACTATGCCGGGGAAACTTCTGTGCTGAATTCAGCCTTATGATACCAGACTTGCAAAACCACAGAAGTCTCTGTTGAGCATGGGATGGGTGGAGTCTCAGGGCTTAAGGGACCGCCTTGCTTTCCAGTTGGCCCCACCCTCCACAGCCCCTGAGTCTTACGTGACTGTGTAATCGCTGGAGTGGTCTTTGTGCGCGCGCACCCACAGTGCCTCTAGACCGCTGCCTTTCCAGCTCCCCCTGCACACCAGGACCACATGAGTCTAGGTCCACAGGGTTTCGCCCGAAACAGGGGCTTATGGAGTCAGAAGTGGCACAGTTGGGAGGGTCTGTCTCCCACCCACTCTCGAAAGCCAGCGGCATCATCAGCAATCTGTCATCTGTGCAGTGCCTTTCGCGCCACCAGACCTCTGATCTTTTGCGACTCCCCTAAATTTCCGTGCACCTCTCCCTTTTCACAGTCCAAACTCCCCCCGTATTTGTTTCGACTGGATCTGGGGTTTAGTGTCGTAAGATAAGGGGTTCAATGCCATTGAGAGTCTCCGTTTCCGTCCTGCCAGAGAAAGCCAGCCAGGTACTCCGGCACCCCCTCTCTCAGCGCGCACATCTCCGTGCCTCAGCTTTTTGCAGCTCTTCTGGGTTTCTGTGAGCCCCTCTCTTTCCTTCTAGCTGTAGAAATTACACTCAGCCAGCTTTCCTGTGGTTCTGGATGATGTCCCTTTTGTCTTTTCGTTGTAGATTTGAAATTGTTGTGCAAGGCAGCAGTGTAGGTGTTTACCTATGCCACCATTTTGGATTCTCATCTGAGTGGCCATTTTTAAAGGAGGTTGCTTAAACAACAGCTCCTTTTCATAGGGCTCATATAACTGTATAAAAATAGAAGCATCACACAAGCATAATACCAGAGATGTGATATTATAGGAATGTGTCTGAAACACTGGCAGTATGATGGATGAATCTTAATACCTCTCATGCAGAGTTGAAAAACCAAGAAGTTTGTATTTCAAGAGCTGTGAAAGGTATGATAGTCTTTTAAATGGAAACAGTTTATATTTGTACAGCCCTTACCTATGAAAAGAGCTATATAAACACCAGAGATTCAGAATGAATGGGCTTGAACCACTGCACAGTCAAAAACACTCTCAGCATTCTGAATAACAGTCTGGAAAAAATTGAAGAAAGGTACCTTAAACAGAAAGAATATATGTTCACAGATTCTTAATATCTAAAGCACACTGTTTGGCCACTGGGATAATGTGGTCAAAGAGCAGAGAAGTGAGTGTGATGCTCTATATTTTTATTATTCCGTCTAAATGAGCTGGCAATTTTTTTGTAGGTACAAAGCCTTTATTGAATGAGTTGGCATTTTAAGAATAATGTTGGTGAAACATAACTTTATGTTGATAGAGCTGCTATAACCCTAAAAGTATTCACAATTCTTAGAAATCAAAATAATAGTCAAACTAGTGTTCAAAGGAGTCATAATATACATTTGAAGAGCTGGCCTATTAGCCAAAACGCTGCACAAATGGGAAATTCACTAGGGAGGAGTTGAAATCACTGGACAGATGGAATCAGACGTTGAGTATACAGAAACAAAGACTAAGTAAGTACTGAGGAAGGTGCCTCAAACAGTTGGAATACATGTTCAAACAGTTTCATATATGAAGGAAATTGTTTCGTCACTGGGATATCTTGATCAAACAACTGGGAAGTGAGTTGGAGAGCAGTTCCATTTACAATTTAGTGTAAATTAGGGTGGGTTTTAAAAGAAGGTGAGGCAAGCCTTATATCTTGATTTTCATAGAGTTCAGATACTTTCCAATGTTAATTACATACAGCTGTTGACAATTTAGGGTTAGGGTTAAGGGTTTGTTTACAGTTAAGGCTACAATTAGTGTTATGGCCAGGGATAAGGGCAGTGTTAGGGATAGGGCTATGGGTAAGGGCTAGGGTTAGGGTTGGGGCTGCGGTTTGGGCTAGGGCTGGATTAGAGTTAGGTTTAGTGTTTGGTTTTGGGATAGAGCTAGGGCCAGGGTTAGGGTTAGGGTTAGGGTTAGGATTGCGGTTAGGGCTAGGGCTAGGGTTAGGGTTAGGGCTAGGGTTAGGTTTACTGTTAAGTTTAGGGTTAGGGCTATGGTTAGGGTTAGGGCTAGGGTTAGGTTTAGTGTTAGGGTTAGGGTTAGGACTTGGGTCAGGGTTAGGGTTAGGGTTAGGGTTAGGATTTGGGTTAGGGCTAGGTCTAGGTTTAGGATTTGGGGTAGGGTTAGGGTTAGCATTAAGGTTAGGGTTAGGGTTAAAATTTGGATTACGGCTAGGGTTAGGGTCTGGGTTAGTGTTAGGGTTAGAGTTAGGGTTAGGGTTAGGGATAGGGTCTTGGATAAGTCTAGGGTTTATGTTAAATTCTAATAGAATATGGGTAAAGATCTGGGTTAGTGTTAGGTTTATTATTAGGGATAAAGCTATGAGTAGGGATAAGGCTAGGCCTCCTGTTTGTGTATAACTAAGATTAGGCTTAAGGCTCGGGTATGGTTCAGTAGAGCTAGGGCTAGAATTTGGGCTATGGTTAGGGATAGGTTTAGGGTTAGGGTTGGGACTGGGGCTAGGGTTAGGGTTAGGGTTAGGGCTATGAGTAGGGTTAGGGTAATGGTTAGCGCTAGGGCTACGGTTAGGGTTAGGATTAGGATTAAGCCTAGGGCTAGGGTTAGGTTTAGGATTAGGATTAGGGTTAGGGTTCAGGTTAGTGTTAGGGCTAGGGTTAGGGTTAGGGTTAGTGCTAGGGTTTGGGCTAGGGTTAGGTTTAGGAATAGGGTTAGGGCTAGGATTAGGGATAGGTTTTGGGTTAGAGTTAGGGCTAGGGCTAGGATTAGGGTTAGGTTTAGGGCGAGGGCTAGAGTTAGGTTTAGGAATAGGGTTAGGGCTAGGGCTAGGCCTAGGGTTAGGTTTAGGAATAGGGTTAGGGCTAGGGCTAGGGTTAGGTTTTGGGTTAGAGTTAGGGCTAGAGCTAGGGTTAGGGTTAGTGTTAGGGGTAAAGTTAGGGTTAGGGTTAGGGTTAGGGTTAGGGCTAGTGCTAGGCGTAGGGTTAGGGTTAGGGTTAGGGCTAGGTTCGGTTTAGGGTTATGGTTATGGTTAGGACTACGGTTAGAGTTAGGGTTTCAGTTAGTGTGATGGCTAAGGCTAGGGTTAGGTTTAGGATTAGAGCTAGGGCTAGGGTTAGGGTTTGGGTTAGTGTTAGAACTAGGGCTAGTGCTAGGTTTAGGGTTAGAGTTAGGTTTAGGTTAGTGTTAGGGTTTGATTTAAGTTTAGGGTTAGGGTTAGTGCTAGGGTTAGGGTTAGGGTTAGGATTTGGCTTAGGGCTAGGGCTAGGTGTAGGGTTAGGGCTAGGTTTAGGGTTAGGGTTAGAATTTGGGTTAGGGTTAGGGTTAAGGCTAGAGTTAGGGTTAGGGTTAGGTTTAGGGTTAGGGTTAGGATTTGATTTAGGGCTAGGGCTAGGGTTATGTTTAGGGCGAGGGTTAGGGTAGGGTTAGGATTTGGCTTATGGCTTAGGCTAGGGTTACGGTTAGGTCTAGGGTTAAGGTTAGGGTCAGGATTTGAGTTAGGGATATGGCTAGGGTTAAGATTAGAGTTAGGGTTCGGGCAAGGGTTGGGGCTAGGGTTAGCATTAGGGCTAGTGTTAGGATTAAGGTTATGTTTAGGATTTGGGTTAGGGTTAGGTTAGGGTTAGGGTTACGGTTAGGGTCAGGGATATGTCTAGGGATTATATTAAATTCAAATTAGAATATGCATAAAGATCTGGGTTAAGGTTAGGTTTATTTTTAGGGATAAAGCTATGAGTTCGGATAAGGCTAGGCCTTTGGTTTGTGTATAACTAGGGTTAGGCTTGAGGCTAGGGTATGGCTCAGTTTAGGGATTGGGTGTCAATACAGTTAGAATTCAAAAAGAATGTGTTGGAATAACTGAACAAGAGAATCAAACACTCAATTTACATTGATACACTAGGGAAACATGTAAGAATATTCTTCAAGGACTAGGAACAAAAATTTCAAGGAGCCCTTATCTGTCTTTGTAAGACATAGTTTCTTCGTAGAGAAATAGTGTTGAAAGACAGGATACCTCACTTGGATGCTGCCTACATAAGTAAAACAGTCTGAGTGGCCATTTTTAAGGAAGGTTGCTTAAACAACAACTCCTTTTCGTAGGGCTCACATACCTGTATCAAAATGGAAGCATCACAGAAGCATAACAACAACAGAGCAGTGACAATATTGGAATGTGTCCGAAACACTGACTGTATGATGGTTGAATCTTTTTTTTTAATTAATTAATTATTTATTTATTATCTATTTTTTTATTTTATCTTTATTTATTTATTTATTTTTATTTATTAGATCTTGATGGTTGAATCTTAATATCTCTCATGCAGTGTTGAAAATCGAAGAAATTTGTATTTCAAGAACTGTGAAAAGTAGGATAGTCTTTTATTTGGAAGTAGTTTACATTTATAGAGCAGTTGCCTATGAAAACAGCTGTATAAACACCTGAGATTCACAATGAGTGAGCTTGAACCACTGCACAATGTCTAAAACACTGTCAGCATTCCAAATAACGGTCGGGAAGAAATTGTAGGAAGGTTCCTTTAACAGTAAGAATATATGTTCATAGATTTTGAATACCTGAAGGACACTGTGTAGGCACTGGGAAAATGTGTTCAAAGAGCAGAGAAGTGAGTGTGATGCTGTATGTTTTTATTATTCCGTCTAAATGAGTTGTCATTTTTTTTTGGTAGGTATAAAGTCTTTATTGAATGAGTTGGCATTTTTGGAATGTTGGTGAAACATAACTTCATATTGCTAGAGCTGCTATAACTCTAAAAGTATTCACAACTCTTAGAACTCAAAATGATAGTCAAACTAGTGTTCAAATGAGTCGTAATATACATTGGAAGAGCTGGCCTGTCAGGAAAATTCACTAGGATGGAGTTGAGATCACCAGACATGGACTGAAACGTTGAGTATACAGAAAGAAAGACTAAATAAGTACTTAGGAAGGTGCCTCAAACAGAATACATGTTCAAAGAGCTTTCATATCTGAAGGAAACTGTTTAGTCACTGGGAAATATTGACAAAACACCTGGGAAGTGAGTTAGAGAGCAGTTTCATTTACACTTTAGAGTAAATTAGAGTGGGTTTTAAAAGAAGGTGAGTCAAGCCTTAAACCTGGATTTTCATAGGACTCACTTTGCAAAGTGACTTGCATACAGCTGTTGACAATTTAGGGTTAGGGGTAAAGGTGTGTTTATAGTTAAGGCTACAATTAGTGTTATGGCCAGGGTTAAAGCTAAGGTTAGGGCTATGGGTTAGGGCTAGGGTAATGGTTAGGGCTGGGTTAGAGTTAGGTTTAGTGTTTGGTTAAGGTTAGAGCTAGGGCTAGGGTTAGGGTTAGGGTTAAGGCTAGGGCTAAGAATAGGCTTAGGGTTAGGGTTAGGGCTCGGGTTCGGGTTAGGGCTAGGGTTCGGGTTCGGGTTAGGGTTAGGATTTCGGTTAGGTCTAGGGCTAGTGTTTGGGCTATGACTAGGGTTAGGGTTAGGTTAGGGCTAGTGCTAGGGTTAGTTTAGGGTTCGTTTTAGTGTTAGTGTTAGGGTTAGGACTAGGATTAGGGTTAGGGTTAGGGTTAGGATTTCGTTTAGGGCTAGGGCTAGGGTTATGGTTAAGGATAGGGTTAGGGTTAAGGTTAGGTTTAGGATTTGGGTTAGGGCTAGGTCTAGGTTTAGGTTTAGGATTCGGTTTAGGATTGGGGTTAGGATATGGGTTAGGGCTATGGCTAGGGTTAGGGTTAGGGCTAGAGTGAGGGTTAGGATTTGAGTTAGGGGTATGGCTAGGGTTAGGGCTAGTGTTAGGGTTAGGGTTAGGTTTAGGGCTAGGGTTAGGGTTAGGGCTAGAGTGAGTGTTAGGGTTAGTTTTAGGATTTGGCCTAGGGTTAGATTTAGGGTTATAGTTAGGGTTAGTGCTAAGGTTAGGATTAGGCTAGGGGTAGGATTTGGGGTAGGGCTAGGGCTAGGGCTAGGGCTAGGGTTAGGGTTAGGGTTAGGGCTAGGGCTAGATTTAGTGTTAGGACTATAGTTAGGGTTAGTGTTAGGGTTAGGTTTATGGTTAGAGTTAGGGTTAGTCTTAGTGTTAGGATTAGGGTTATGGTTAGGATGTGGGGTAGGGCTAGGTCTAGGGTTAGTGTTAATGCTAAGATTAGGGTTAGGGTTAGGGTAGGATTTGGGTTATGGCTATGGCAAGGGTTACGGTTACGTTTAGGGCTAGGGTTATGATTACGGTTAGGGCTAGGGTTACGGTTACGTTTAGGGTTAGGGCTAGGTTTAGGTTAGGGTTATTATTTGGGTTAGGGCAAGGCCAGG
>JAAGEH010000487.1:282569-360931 GCA_011751065.1 Lasiurus cinereus
GTCTGGGATGGGGTTATGGCTAGGGTTTTGGCTAAGGCTAGGGTTAGGGGTACGGTTTGGGTTAGGGCTAGGGTGGGGATACTTTTAGAGATAGGGTTAGGGTTATGTCTAGGATTAGGTTTAAGGCTAAGGTGAGTATTAGGGTTAGAGTAAGGCATAGTTCTAAGGTTTATGACAAAGTTCAAATTAGAATTTGGGTAAGGTTTATGACAAAGTTCAAATTAGAATTTGGGTGTCGGTTTGGTTTAGGTTTATTATTGGGGATACAATTAAGGGTAGCAATACGGCTAGGCCTTGGGTTTGTCTATAACCAGGGTTAGGCTTAAGGCTACTGTTATGGCTTATGTTTAGGGTTAGGGTGTCAATACAGTTAGAATTCAAAAAGAATGTGTTGGAATCACTGTACAAGAAAATTAAACACTGAAGTTACATTGATAGACTAAGGAAACATTTAAGAATTACTTCCAGGGCTAGGAACCCAAATGTCAAGGAGCCTTCATCTATCTATGAAGGACATAGTTCCTTTGCAGAGAAATAGTGTTCAAAGAGCAGAGACTGACTTGGATGCTGCCTACATGTGTAAAACAGTCTGGCCATTTTTAAAGAAGTTTGCTTAAACAATAACTCCTTTTCGTAGGGCTCACATACCTGTATGAAAATGGAAGCATCTCACAAGCATAATAAGAGAGCAGTGACATTATAGGAATGTGTCTGAAACACTGGCAGTGTGATGGATCAATCTTAATATCTCTCATGCAGTGTTGAAAATCCAAGAATTTGTATTTCAGAGCTGTGAAAGGTATGATAGTCTTTTAAATGGAAACAGTTTATATTTGTACAGCCCTTACCTATGAAAAGAGATATATAGACACCAGAGATTCAGAATGAATAAGCTTGAACCACTGCACAGTCAAAAACAATCTCAGCATTCCGAATAAAAGACTGGAAAAACTTGTAGGAAGGTTCCTTTAACAGAAAGAATATATGTTCATGGATTCTCAATATCTGAAGGACAATCTGTAGACACTGAGAAAATGAGTTCAAAGAGCAGAGAAGTGAGTGTGATGCTGTACATTTTTATTATTCCGTGTAAATGAGTTGGCATTTTTTGTAGGTACCAAGCCTTTATTGAATGAGTTGGCATTTTAAGAAGAATGTTGGTGAAACGTAACTTCATATTGCTAGAGCTGCTATAACTCTAAAAGTATTCACAACTCTTGGAAATGAAAATGATAGTCAAACTAGTGTTGAAAGTAGTCATCATATATATTTGAAGAGCTGGCCTATTAGGCAAAACACTGCAGAAACTGGGGAAATTCGCTAGGAAAGGAGTTGAAATCACTGGACAGATGGAATCAAACGTTGGGTATACACCAAGAAAGACTAAGTAAGTACTTAGGAAGTGGCCTCAAACAGTTATAATACATGTATAAATATTGCAACCCCAGCTTTTTTTCATTTCCATTTGCCTGAAATACCATCTTCCACCCTTCACTCTCAATCTGTGTGCATCTCTTTTTCTGAGGTGGGTTTCTTATAGACAGCAGATATATGGATCATATTTTCTTATCCAATCAGTTACCCTATGTCTTTTGATTGGAGCATTTAATCCATTTACATTTAAAGTTATTATTGATAGGTACTTATCTGTCGCCATTTTTAGTCTTTACCCCTAGTTCCTTCTTTGCTTCGTATTTCTTTTTATTACAGCAGACCCTTTAACATTTCCTGCATTGCTGGTTTGGTGATATTATATTCCCTTAGTCCTTTTTTTTATCTGTGAAGCTTCTGATTTCACTTTCAATTTTGATTGAAAGCCTTGCAGGGTACAGTATTCTTGGATATTTCAATATACAGTATTCTTTGTATATTTCATTTCATTCCCTTCCTTTGCATGACTTTGTATATTTCATTTCATTACTTTCTGGCCTGATGAGTTTCTGTTGAGAAATCAGTAGCTAGTCTTATGGGGGTTCCATTGTAGGTAACTTTCTGATTCTCTCTGGCTGCTTTTAAGATTCTTACTTTGTCATTGGTGTTTACCAATTTAATTATAATGTGCCTTGGTGCCAGTTTTTTATAGTTCATTTTCCTTGGGACTTGGTGAGCTTCTTGGATTTGTGTTGGTATTTTTTCTTTTCTATATTAGGGAAGTTTTCTGTCATTATTTCTTCAAACAGGTTTTCTATTCCTTGCTCAGTTTCCGCTCTGGAACCCCAATTAGGCGGATGTTGTTTTGTTTCGTGTTATCCCAAAGTTTTCTTAGGCTCTCCTCTTGTTTTTAATTTTTTTTCCTAGAAGCTGCTGTACTTGGGTATTTTTTCCTAACTTGTCTTCTAGCTCACTGATGCGGTCCTCTGCTTCTTCTAGTCTCCTTTTGATGCTTTCTATTGCTTTTTATAGCAGTGATGTCATTATTCATTTCTTCTTGATTATTCTGCATTTCTTCTTACTTCTTCATTTCCTCTTGGCTCTTCCTCACATTGTCGATTTTGTCTTCCATTCTTTTCAGCCACCTTATGATCATTTCTCTGAACTCCTTCTCTGGCAGGCTTATTTCTACTTCTATTTTGTTTACCTCCTTTCCTGGTGATACCTGCCTTTCTGTCATATGCAGGCTGTTTCTTCATCTGCCCATGGTCTTTCTTCTCTGGGTGTCTGGTTATATAGTTCTCTATCCTACATTGATTCAAAGGCACAAACTACAACACGGCCAGGTACAATACACAAGGTACTGAACAGAAATGTATTCACAAATAACCACAAATAAGGTGACCGCCAATGAAAGATAAAATAAGGGTAAGTAAAGAAACAAGAAGAGAAAAATGAGGAAAAAGGAAAAGAAAGAAGTGGCAAAATCAAATTGGGAGAAGGGAGAAAAATAAATAAATAAGTAAATAATAAAATAAAATAAAAAGGAGAAGAAGAAGAAGAAAGGAGAAAGAGAATAAAAAGTCAGAGAGAAAAGAAAGAGACTGAGAGAGAAAAGGGGAACAAATTATAGATGTGAGGAGAAAACTCCAATAGAACAGCCACTAATCCCAACAAATGCCAGCAACAAGTACCTGGAGATTAATACAAACTACAAATAACAACTAATATCAAGAGAGGCAAGGGAAAAGAGAGGTAAAAAACAAACCAAAACAATGCAAACAAAAAGCGAAATAAAACAAGAAGAATAAGCTAAAACAATATCACAAAAAAGTACAAAAAATCGATATAATCACTGTTTAGGCAAACAACAACAAAAGGACATAGAGAAAAACAATTTTTTGGATAGTGAATACAAGAAGAGAGAGGTTTGTATGGACTTGGAGTAGGGGATATGAAATTAGATATATAAGTAAGGTGAAATTTTAACCAGGTAAAGAGAAAGAATAGGGAGAATCTAAAGTTGGAAAAGGGAAAGAGAAACAAGACAACAAAATGGGGAAAGTTAGGAGAGTGTTGGCATAAAGGTAGAGTTGAGATAGAGTAAAATTATGCTAAAGGAAAGATGAAAATATAATGTAGAACTCTAATCCCAAAGTAAAATAAAGAAAAAATAAAATGACACTTGTTTTGTTTTGGTTCCAAAAAAGGTAAAATAGTAGTAGTAGTAATAATACTAGTTGAAAATAAAAATGTAGTAATTAAAAAGGTAAAATCAATTGAGGAGAAAAGAAAAAAATCGTTTTTTAATTAAAATATGCAAAAGTAAGAAATAAAAGAAAAGAAAAAGAAAAAAATAGAATGGGCAGTAGTGGAGGTCATTCACTTCCACTATTGTTCTGCTTGGCACTCCTGTTTCCCAGTTGGGAGGGTATTGCAGTTCCCGGGTATTGTGTTCCACTCTGAGGTGTGTCTTAATCTCTTTATTCTTTTGTGATTATGTGAGAGTCAATCTGTGAGTCATCCACTGGGTGGCAGTGTTTTGGAATTGACCTCTGAGGCTAAGCACAGGACCTCTCTAGCCTGTGCTTAGAACCTGCTACTCTATGGTTCTCAATACTGGTTTGTGGGGATTCGAGCAGCCGGGATACTCTAATAACTCCCATGCTGTCCTTCTGCCTCAGATCAAAATGAGTTATTTTCTAGAGCTCCCATCTGTTAACAGCTCCGAGAGTCCCCTTCCACATTTAGGGATCACACCTTGCCCCACATCCTCGGACCTCTCCAGAAGCAGCTTTCCCGCAGCCCGGTTCCCACAGTGTGCACGCCTCTGTTCTGCAGGACAGGAGACCTCACCTTATCCCAGGCGAAATCTGACATTTCTGTGTGGTGTGTGGAGCTCCTCTGAGTCCGTGTCTCTGTGTCGATTGGAGAATGGTGTTCTGGGTCCCCCAGCTGTTTGGTGGGTGCTGCAGCTGTAGCTTTCAGACCGCCGCAGACATCCACCTCCCTCTGCAAGATAGTGCGGTCTCTGTGTTTGCGCCAGTGACTCCAGGAGACTAAAACCCTGTGTCAGTGGGGCCACCTGGTCAGGGGAGCCCCGTCCAGCAGTCCTCCACCTTCTCCTGGAGGATAACTGACTCTTAACTTGCCAACAAACACTCCCAGTGCGACTCTCAGCTGCTCTCTCTCCGTCTGCCCAGAGACAAGGCTCCAGACAGGTCCGTCTATTCCACTGCCATTTTTTTTCTCCAAATTGCACATATTTAAATTGTATGACTTGCTATGTTTTGACAGATGTATGCATCTGTGAAACCAAAACCAAAGTCAGGATCATCAATCGCCTCCAAAAGATTCCTCATGCCCCTTTGTAATTTCTCTCTCCTCCCAGACCTTACCTATCTGCAGCAAACCACAATAGATGTTTGCAATAAAACTTTTATGTAAATACTAGAGTCCTGGTGCACAAAATTCATGCACAAGGGGTGTCCTTCAGCGTGGCCTGCACCCTCTCCATTCTGGGATCCCTGTGGGATCAGGCCTAAACCAGCAGTTATACATCTCCCTCACAATCCAGGACCACTGACTCCTAACCACTCACTGACTTGCCTGCCTAATGCCCCCAACTGCCCTCCCCTGCCATCCTTGTCCCTTCCAACTGCCCTCCCCTGCCACCCTGATCACCCCTAACCCCCTGCCATCCTGATCTCACCTCTAACTGCTCTCCCCTGTCAGCCTAATATTGCCCCTAACTGCTTCTGCCTCGGCATTCACCACCATGGCTTTGTCTGGAAGGAAGTTGGACGTCTGGAAGATGGCCAGATGATATGGTCTAATTAGCATATTAACCTTTTATTAGTATAGATTATATAGGATAAGATTGTTTAAATGGAGGGGGGCTTTTTAAGCAGGAGGAGATGCTTTTGGCAGACAAAAATACTAATCCCTATATCTGGACTGAGAGCCAGCCATATGCACTATACTCCAAACGGGTTATTAAAATATTGAACCGATTTCTTACACCTTACACCAAACAGCTGTTTCCCTTAAAACCCGCAACCTTAGGTTTTGCCTTTGCAGCTCACCCGGATTAGGTTCTGATTGGTTGGTTTCTATGCAAGTCAAACTCAAAAGATCTCCCTCCCAGGCAGCCATTTGTTCTGGGAAATCCAGAAGTTTCACCTCCTAGGCAGCCATTGGCTCCTCACAATTCACCTAGAAGTGGATCTGTTTGGTTGGTTTCTATGCCAGTCAACATCAAAAGCTCCACCTCCTAGGAAGCTATTGGCTCTTCTGAAAAATCCATAATGGCCCGCTGACAGCTGCCTCTCTCTCTGGGCCTATTCCCAGGCTTAATCCACAGCCTCCACAGCCACTGCTGATCAGGCCCTGCCTCTCTCACCATGCCCAACTCACCCCACCCACCTGGCCACCACCCTGAACACCCAACCAGCCTTGCTGTGATAAGAACCTGTGGGCCGCAGGGTAGGAACCAAGAGGTGCTCCACGCATTTCCTGGTAACTGTTTGGTCGTTTTTGTCATTACAGCCATTGGCCTTTTATTATATAGAAAATTATGCATGTAGTATGTACTTGTCTAACTTTCTTCACATAGATAGCATATTATTTTGATATTTATGTATGTTGTGACATATATCAATAGTTTTTCCCCTTGTTTTATTGCTGAGTGGTATTCTGTTGTGTGAATATGCCACAGTTTATCCATTCACCTGCTGATGGACATTTGGGTGATTTCCATGTGAGGCTGCAATGAACACTTTTGTACAAATCTTGAATCAACGTCTATATTGTGGCAAATTTACTTCTGTACATTAGCAGCAAGCAAATTAGAAAATGAAATGAAAAGTACAGTATCTCAGAGGAAAACTGAGATGGTAGTATAGGTGAACACTTAAACTCGTGCCTCGCACAACAATTTCAAAACTACAATTAAAAGACAGAATGGACACCATTCAGAACCACAGGGAAGCTGGCTGAGTGAAAATTCTACAACTAAAAGTAAAGAGAGGGACTCACGAAGACTCAGAGGAGCTTTAAAAACCTGAGGTATGGAGACACACTAGTGGAGAGGATGGGTAGAGGAGGGTCTGGCTGGCTTCCTCTAATGGGAGGGAGATGGAAAATCCCGACTGCACTGAACCCCACTTCTGATTGCACTGAACCCCAGTACCAGGCGAGGCTCATAAGTGGGAGTCTGGACTATCGTGAAAAGGAAGGAGTGCAGGAAAATTTAGGGGATCTGCAAAAGACAGAGGTCTGGGGGTGCGCAAAAGTGTGCACACAGAGTGCTGACTGCTGATTGCACCACTGGCTTTCTCTAGCAGGAGGAAAATAGAACCTCCCAACAGCACTGAAATCCAGGTCCAACTTCACTAAACCCCAGTTTCGGGCAAGATCCTGGGGACCCAGACTCATACGGGTCCCTAGAGCACACAGAAACCCAGGAGAGCTGGAATGGCAGAGGGCTGGAGTCTTGCGCATGCGAAAGGTAGAGGTCAAAAGATGCGTGCACATGTGCACAGAGAGAGCGGCAGTGATTACTCAGAGGCATTGAAACCCAGGGACTACCATTTCGGGCAGGGCTGACAGGAAGCCAAGGCTGTCTGCTTATCCCTGAGACTCCACCACATCCAAGCCTAGCACAGAGGCTGTTGCACTTTTGCAAGTCTTAAGGCTGAGTCCAGCACAGAAGTTCTCTGGACAGAGACACAGCTGATCCTCACAACTAATTGGCTTGGAGGTCAATTCTCCCAGTGATACGAACAACAATCAAGACTTAACTACAGCAAGACTGTATACACAGTCCACAAAGGGGTGCACTAAGAGTGTCCACCTCAGGTAACTAGGGAGGCAGAACTACTGGGCCATATAGGACACCTAGCACACAAAGCTTACTCTACCAACTCAGGGAAGCAGCACAATATGTGGAGACAAAAGAACAGATCAGAAATGAAAGAAATGGAAGAAAACAAATGACTGGATATAGAGTTCAAAACCATGGATATAAGGTTTTTTAAGAATTTCCTTGAAAAAAAAAAGGATAAATTTAACGAGACCCAGGAGGAGATGAAAAAGGGCCAACTAGAGATGGAAAAGGACCAACTAGAAATTAAATATACACTGACTGAAATAAAAAAATATTATACAGATGCCAAAAAACGGTTTGGCTCAGTGGATAGACCATCAGCCTGCGGACTGAAAGGTCCCAGGTCCGATTCCAGTCAAGGGCATGTACTTTAGTTGCGGGCACATCCCCAGTAGGGGGCATGCTTGAGGCAGGTGATCAATGTCTCTCTCTCACCGATGTTTCTAACTCTCTATCCTTTTCCCTTCCTCTCTGTAAAAAATCAATAAAATATATATTTTTAAAAATATTATATAGAGACCTACCAGCAGACCAGAGGAACACAAGAATCAAGTCAAAGATTTGAAATACAAAGAAGCAGAAAATACTCAACCAGAAAAGCAAAAAGAAAAAAGAATCCAAAAATGTGAAGAAAGTATAAGAAGCCTCTGGGACAACTTCAAGCGTACCAACATCAGAATTATGGGGATGCCAGAAGAAAAGAAAGAGCAAGATACTGAAAACCTGTTTGAAGAAATAATGACTGAACTTCTCCCACCTGGTGAAAGAAATACACTTACAAGTCCAGAAAGTACATAGAACCCCAAACAAAAGCAATCCAAAGCGGACTACACCAAGACACATCATAATTAAAATACCAAGAGCAAAAGACAAAGAGAGAATATTAAAAGCAGCAAGAGAAAAACTGTTAATTACCCACAAGGGAGCACCCATACGATTGTCAACTGATTTCTCAACAGAAACTATGCAGGCCAGACAGGAGTGGCAAGAAATATTTAATGTGATGAATAGCACGAACCTGCAAACAAGATAACTTTACCCAGCAAAGCTATCATTCAGAATTGAAGGGAAGATAAAGAGCTTCATAGATAATAAAAAGCTAAAGGAGTTCATCAACACCAAGCCAGTATTATATGAAATGCTGAAAGGTACTCTTTAAGAAGAGAAAGAAGAAGAAAATGGTAAAGGTAAAAATTATGAACAAATACATATCTATCAACAAGTGAGTCTAAAAATCAAGTGAATTAAAAATCTGATGAACAAAAACTGGTTAATATAATAGAATCAGGAGCATAGAAAGGTAGTGGACTAACAATTCTCAGGGGGAAAAGGGTGAGGGGGTGCAGGGAGAGACTGGACAAAAATCATACACCTAAGGAGGAGGACAATGGGGCAGGAGGTAAGGGGAGGGGGAGGGGTGGATGCTGGGTGGAGGGGAGCGATTGGGGAGGGGAGGAGAAACAAATGTAATAATCTGAATAATAAAGATTTATTAAATAAAAAATAATAAATAATAAATAAATATATTTTCCTCTCCAAAAAAATTTTTCTTCCTTTTTAAAGCTGAATAATATTCCATTGTATGCTTTCTTTATCCATTCATTTGTCAGTATTGGCTATTGTGAGTAATGCTGCTATAAATATGGATGTAGAAATGTCTGTTTGAGGCCCTGTTTTCAATTCTTTTAGTGGAATTGCTGAATCATATGGTAATTATACTTTTAATATTTTGAGGAATCTCCAGTGTTTTCCACAACAATTCCACCATCATGTATTCCCACCAAAAATGCACCAGGATTCCAATTTCCTCACATCCTCACCAACACTGGCCTTTTCTGTTGCTGTTTGTTTTGTTTTGTTTTGTTTTACAGTAGTCATACTAATAGGTGTGGGATTGCAACTTGTCACAGCTTTGATTTTCACTTCTCTGATGATTGGTGGTGTTAAGCATATTTTCCTATGATAACTGGCCATTTATATATATATATATATATATATATATATATATATATATATATATATTTCTTTTTTTAATATATTTTTATTGATTTTTTTACAGAGAGGAAGGGAGAGGGATAGAAAGTCAGAAACATCGATGAGACAGAGACATCGATCAGCTGCCTCCTGCACGCCCCACACTGGAGATGTGCCCACAAGCAAGGTATATGCCCCTGACCGGAATCGAACCTGGGACCTTTCAGTCCACAGGCCGACACTCTATCCACTGAGCCAAACCGGTCTCGGCCATATATATATATTTCTTGCTGAAATATCTATTCAAGTCCATAGCTCCCCTCCCCTTTTTTATTTTAATCCTCACCTGAGGACATGTCATCACTGATATGAGAGAGAGGAATAGGGGATACAGAGGAAGAAACATTGATGTAAGAGGGCCCTGATGGGGGATCATACTGGCAACCTAGTTATGTGCCCTGACCAGGAATCAAAACCACAACCTTTGGTGCATGGGAGAAGGCTCCAACCAAATGAGCCAGCCAGCCAGGGCCAACACTCATTTTTTAATTGGGTTGTTGGTGTTGTTCTTGCTGTTGTTGATTTGAAGAAGTTTTATATATATTCCATATATTAATCTCTTTGTGATTTGAAACTATTTTCTGCCATTCTATGTGTTGCCTTTTACTCTATTAATAGTGTCCTTTGATGTGCAAGTTTTTAATTTGGATGAAGTCCAATTTATTTAGTTTGTTTTGTTGCCTGTGTATTTTGTGTCACATAAAATAAATCATTGCCAAATTAAATATCATGAAGGTTTCTCCTCATGCTTTCTTCTCAGAATTTTACAGTTTTAGCTCATATATTTAGGTCTTTGATGCATTTTCAGTTAATTTTTGTAAATGGTATAAAATAAGGGACCAACTTGACTCTTGTGCATGAGGATATCCAGTTTTCCCTTATCATTTGTTGAAGATTGTTCTTTCCCATTTAATGATATTTGCACCCCTGTAAAATAACATCTTGAGAAAATCCATTGGGAAATGAAAACCAGGATTATAGGCTTTTTAAGGGAAAGAGACCTGCTGGGCTGTCTCGCAAGGGGAGAACAGTAACACATGCAGAGGTGAACAGCAACACATGCAGAGGTGAACACACCTTTTGAAGGAATGGGGGTTTAGTGTACTCGGCACGTGCTGATTGGTGGCTTAATGTATGGTTACATAGGAACAAGGGCTTAGGATATTTGGCAGATGTTGATTGGTGGTTCAATGTATAATCTATATAAGGTGCCTGGTTAGGTACTCAGGTATGTCCAGGCTGCAAGTTACATCATAACTCCGCCCACCAGTTAGCGGAAGGAAGGATCTATCACATCTGATCATATGTGAGGGTTTATTCACAGCTACTTCATTCCATTGATCTGTATGTCTGTTTTTTTAATGCCAGAACCACACAGTTTTGATTATTGTAGATTTGTAGTAAGTTTTGAAATCAAGACATGTGAGTATTCCAATATAGTTCCTCTTTTTCTTTTTTAGTTCCTCTTTTTCAAGATTGTTTTGGCTATTCATATTCCCTTGATACTGGAAACCAAGATCAATAGTAATATGAATGTGAGGAGTGCACCAGAAAGGTGAGTGGCTCCTTTGAAATTCACTGGATGAATTTGCATTTTCTGACCTACTGCTGACTCAATGGTCGAAAGCCAACACCTCCAAAACCTGATAATCATACTGTTTACATAAACATTACCATTGATATGTCTGTTTGCATTCCTAAAAGGCAATTGTGTATTCTAGTTAATAAAAAGCAGCTGGGTAAAGGAGATTCAGTGGAACTTGACTTCTATAGTTGAGTTTGCCCTGGCCTCCCCCCATAACAAAATTAATCTTGTCTTGTGTGAATCATTTGTATGCCAGCTCTTTCTCCAAGCCTTTGAACCCGAAAGCCATGCTAGCTGTGGCCTTTCACACCTTGAGATTTTATATAAAGTTTAAGATGGCTATTTTATTTCTTAAAAAAAAAAACAATGAGATTTTGAGAGGATTACATTGAATCTGTAGATCATTTTGGATAGTATTTACATCTTAACAATATTAAGTCTTTCAGTCTATGAAGTTGGGATGTCTTTTCATTTATTTGTTTTCTTTATTTTCTTTCAGCAATGTCTTGTAGTTTTTATTGTACAAGTCTTTTGCTTCCTTGGTTGAGTTAATTCCCAAGTATTTTATTTATTTTTTCATAATTGTAAATGGATTTGTTTCCTTAATTTCTTTTTAGAATTGTTCAAGATTACTGTATAGAAAAAATGCAGCTCATTTTTGCATGTTAATTTTGTATCCTATTTTTGTTGTTGTTGTTGTTTTTAGTCCTCACCCGAGGATATTTTTTCCATTGATTTTTTAGAGAGAGTGGGAAGGAGGGAGAAGAGACAGAGAGATAGAGAAACATCAACATGAGAGAGACTTGTGTCCATACCCAGGATTGAGCCTGCAACCAAGGTATGTGCCCTTGACTAGAATCTAATGCTGGGGGCTAATTCCAGCAGGTCATAAATGCAAGAAGGTCATCAAAAAGTGGTGAACTTTGAGGCTTCAGCAGGGCTGAATATACATATTATTGCCTGCTGCCAGACAGCTGAGGACATTTCCCCTGAAAATCTACATGTTATTTACCTGATGCTGGCCAAACAGCTGAACAGCCAAAGGCAGTTCCCCCACCTGATACTTTACTGTTTACCAAACTATACCTTTGATATGTGTTTGCTCTGCTTTAGGGGGAAAATGTGTGAATAAAAAGCCCTGGGTCAAGATTCAGAGAGAGTTTGGTCACTAGAACTAAGCCTTCCCTGGCTCCCCCATGTATTCAAATTTATATTTCATATCTAGTCTCTTTATTAATTTATTTGCAGCACTTCTCCAGATTCCTGAACCCTTCTAGATGCTGTTAAACACCTCAGCAATCTAATCCAATACCCTTAAGTCTTGCAGGCCAACACTCTAACCAGTGAGCCAAACCAACTGGGCAAGTATCCTATTATTTTGTTAAATGTATTAGTTCTAATAGTTTCATGTAGTATATTTAGAGTATAATATTTTCCACTAAAAAACTATATCACCTGGGATATAGTTTGTTTGGGAATGCTTTGTGATATATTCTAGGCTTCTCCCAAGTTTTTCTCCTGCCATCACTCTTCCCACCCATTCTGCAGACTGACCCTTGCTGGATATTGACATAATTTTATTTCTTCCTTTCCAACTGGATGCCTTTTATTTTCTTGCCTCATTGCTCTGATTAGAATGTCCAGTAGTATGCTGAATAGAAGTGGTGAAACTATGCATCTCTAACCTTGCTCCTGATCTTATAGGAATATCTATAAGATCTTAATGTCCCAATGACCCATGTATGGTAGCTTTATCTTTCACCATTGAATATTATGTTAGCCATTGGTTTTTCATATACAGTTTTCATTTTGTTGAGGTAGTTTCTTTATATTCCTATTGGTTGAGTGTTTTTATCATGAAAATATATTTAATTTTGTCAGATACTTTTTTTGCATTGAGATTATCATGTGTTTGAATTTTTCCTTCATTCTATCAATATGGTATATTACACATATCCCTAATATGCTGAAACATCCACACATGAATCTCATTGTATCGTGGTATATACTCCTTTTAATGTGCTGTTGAATTCAGTTTGCTAGTATTTTATTGAGGTTTTTGCATCCGTGTTCAGAGGGATATTGGTCTGTAGTTTTCTTTTCTCACTGTGTCTTTGTCAGCTTTCTTATCAGGTCAATGTTGTCCTCAGAATGAGCTAGGAAGTATTTCCTTCTTTTCAACTTATTGGGAATGTTTGAGAAGAATTTGTATTAGTTCTTCTTTGAAGGCTTGATAGAATTCACCCATGAAACCATTAGATCCAGGAATTTTCTTTGTAGGGAGATTTTGGTTCTTATTTTATCTCCTTATTAGTCATAGATCTATTCAGATTTTCTATTTCTTCACAATTAAGCCTTCTTAGGTTCTGTGTTTCTAGGCATTTGTCCATTTTTCCAGGTTGGCCAATATTTTGGAATACTGTTGTTTATAGTATTCTCTTTTAAATATTTTAATTTATGTAGAATTAGCCATAATGATCCTACTTTCATTTCTGATTTTAGTAATTTGGATCCTCTCTCTTCTTTCTTATTCAATCTCATAAGTTTATTCTTAAAGTGTGAGTTTTCTTAAAACCAGCTCTATTCATGGATGAGTAAGTAGGTGACAGAGTGAATATATCATATAACTCTCCTCTTAATGTCCTAATGCCCACATGTATGGACATTGTCAGGGACAGCAAGAGCACTGCTCAGCACTGCTGCTCTGAGTTGCTCTGAATCTATATATTCTTCTAAATTCTTTCCTACTACACCAGAGTAGGTTCCTTCTCAAACCTAGTCACTACACTAACTGTTGGGAATTTAGTCCAAGTTCCTCCTTTACCCTCTTCTCATTAGTTACAGGTGGCAGGTCCAAGACCCTCTGCCTGGACCTGTACCTCCTAGGACACAGAGAAGCCATGAGAAGTTGTGGGTATATAAGAATGAGTCTTTATTGCAGAAGCCAGTGGCCATATAGCCATCGGACAAGACAGTTCTTTATAACAGTGTCTCAATCAGGCAGCCGGACACTGGCTGGAAAACATCTTCCCCACATAGTCACACCTCTAATAGTCTCTGTACCCACAGTCATTATCTGAGTAGCCACAAGATGCCCCCTAGATTCACCATCTCACATAGTAGTAACACCTAAGCTTTCCCTTAGAGCTCCAGCCTCAGTGGCTCTCCAACCTCTTTAAGCTCAGAGCTTCTCCTGTCTCCCCTGCCCAGCACACTGGCTGGGTAACATGGTAGCTATAGCTGAGCTCTTTATGAGCTCTAGCCTTACATCATAGCAGTACCAGCTATCAGCCCTGTCTGAGCTCTCTAGCCTTTCCCTCCTCCAGCACCCTTCTTCATCCTCCAGCTGGTCAGAAACTTGTGTATTATTCCAGAGACAAAGAAGGTTTTGTGCCAATAGTTACATCAATCGTGTTTAGGCTACAGAAGGGCGTGCATCCACAGTGTACCATGGGATTGTTGTGCCTGTGGCCTTGCACCTGCTTATGGCATCTTAACCTCGGCACAGAGTGGCCTTGGACATTCAGTGTATTGACAACAAGGCCTTTGTGCTTTAATTTGCCTTGACTACGAGGCATTTCTGGCATGGTTCCTACAGACATTGAAAAAAAGTACTGGGACTCAGAAAAAAATAAAATCCTAAAAGTCAGTTTTCCTTAGAGACCCATTCAAAATGTTCCACACCAGCCTCCAGAATCCAGTCCATTCTCAGCCTTATGCTTTTCTTTCTGGCTCTTTGAAATGTGAGTCCATTTCTCTGAGTAAAGGGAAGCATCTCCAGTTATGCACACTGGAAAGCTGACTTGGTAAGAAAATACTTTTCTTCACACCTCTGTCCTTCCTGCACTGTGCTCACTCCTGCCTCAGCATGGCGAGAGCCACCTGCTACCCCAGTGTAGCCTCACACTGCAGCCTTCCTTTCTCTCCTCCAAACATACCCTCTGGGGCTCAGATGGGGGCATTAATTCAGGGACTGACTAATCCAGTGAAGTTACCAGGTTAGGACCCTAATGAGCCATAACAGCTTAATGGACTCTGCTTTCCATAAAGCACTTGAATTTTAATTTAGTCTGAGTGTATTAAACCAAAGCAGGAAATTGAGTTTCATGTGTCATGGCAGTCAGTGGAGGAGGGATTTGGGGTGTGGAAAAGACCTCTTTAGGGGTAGCCTGGTATGGAGCAGCAGCCAACAGATTGGAAACACTGGAGGGTCTGAGGAATGTCAATATCCAGCAAGGGTCAGTCTGCAGAATGGGTGGGAAGAGTGATGGCAGGAGAAAAACTTGGGAGAAGCCTAGAACATATCACAAAGCATTCCCAAAATTTCAGCATCCATCTTTTCACTCTCTTTCCGAAGATTTAAAAAGCAGTCTCGAACACGCATCATGCTGGGTATACTAGCCCCTCCGCAACAGTCACTGAAATAAGTTCTAACTTGGAGTATGATCAACCTTCTCAGTTTGTTTGGGTTTTTCTCTTTCTTTCTTTCTTTTTTGGTTAGAATATATTAACTTATTTTTTTTATCTTTATTGTTCAGATAATTAGTTTTTCCTCTTTTTCCCCCCATAGCTCCCCTCCACCTGATTCCCACCCACCCCAGGCCCTTACACCCTGCCCATCCTCATCCATAGGTCTATGATTTTTGTACAGTCTCTTCCCGCACCCCCTACAGCTCTTTCTCCCCAAGGATTGTCAGTCCACTCCCTTTCTATGCCCCTGATTCTATTCACCAGAATATTTGTTCATCAGATTTTTTTATTCACTTGATTTTTAGATTCACTTGCTGATACATATGTATTTGTTGTTCATAATTTTTATCTTTACGGTCCTCCTCCTCCTCCTCCTCTTCTTTTTCTTCTTCCCCCTCCCCCTCCCCTTCTTCTTCTTCTTCTCCTTCTCCTTCTCCTTCTTGAATACCCTTCAGCATTTCATATAATACTGTTTGGCAGAGATGAACTCCTTTAGCTTTTTCTTATCTGTGAAGCTCTTTATCTGACCTTCAATCCTGAATGATAGCTTTGCTGGTTATAAGTTCTTGCTATTCATCTGTCTGGTCTGCATAGTTTCTGTTGAGAAATCAGCTGACAATTGTATGGGTGTTCCCTTGTAGGAAACTGTTTTTTTCTTGCTGCTTTTAATATTCTGTCTTTTGCTCTTGGTATTTTAATTATGATGTGTCTTGGTGTGGTCCTCTTTGAATTCCTTTTGTTTGAGGTTCTGTGTGCCTCCTGAACTTGTAAGTCTATTTCTTTCACCAGGTAAAGGAAGTTTACTGTCATTATTTCTTTAAATAGGTTTTCAGTATCTTGCTCTCTCTCTTCTCCTGGCAACCCCATAATTCGGATGTTGGTACACTTGAAGTTGTCCCAGAGGCTCCATACACTATCTTCATATTTTTGGATTCTTTTTGCTTTTCCAGTTGGGTGTTTTATGTTTCTTTGTATTTCAAATCTTTTACTTGATTCTTGCAATCCTCTAGTCTGCTGTTAGATCTCTTTATATTATTCTTTATTTCAGTCAGTGTATGCTTAATTTCTAGTTCATCCTTTTTCATATCCTCGAGGATCTCACTAAATTTATCGGCCTTTTCTAGAAAATTCTTGAAAAACCTTATAACCGTGGTTTTGAACTCTGTATCCAGTAGTTTGCTTTCCTACATTTCTTTCATTTGTAATCTGTTTGTCTCCACATTTTGGCTGCTTCCCTGAGTTGATACAGTGGCTTTGTGTGCCAGATGTTCTATAGGGCTCAGTGGCTCAGCCTTCCCAGTTACCTGAGGTGGACACTCTTGTTGCACCCCTTTGTGGGCTGTGTGTACAGTTTTGTTAAACCTTGATTGTGGTTGGTATACTGGGAGGAATTGACCTCCAGGCCAATTGACATTAAGGATTAGTTGTGTCTATGATGGGAGAACTTCTATGCTGGAGACACCCTTATGAGGCAAGACTTGCTTCAGTGGGGCTTTGGTGCTCACTGAGTCTGCCCCCTGTGTCCCTTATGGATTTGCAGTTGTAATCCGGATGGTCTTACTCTGACCCCTGGGTACTCTGGCTCTTGGATCTCCAAGAGGATGCTAATTTAGCCTCTGCCTGATGCCAGCCAGCAGGAGCCATGGAGAGATCTGCATATTCCTCTTCTTTGTTTGGGTTTTGGAGTTGACCAGATGAGGCCCAGCTGTGAAGCAATGAAAGCTGCTATGGGGCCTTGGGCCTTCTTTTGAATGTTCTGGGTTTCTCTGACTCAGCTGCAGTTGGTTAGATAAGTTTAGATTTCAAAGGACCAGGCCATTCAAATGCAAAAGCCTCTGCACGCAGCTTGGATGGTGTGGAGTCTCAGGTCGGAGCAAATAGCAATGGCTTCCCATCATCCCTACCCTATGAGGCCCCTGGGTCTCAGTGTCCCACGGTAATCACTGCAAGCAACTCTGAGAGAAAGCCATCCTCAAGTTTTACCCACTGCCAGACAGCCCAGTTTCTTCCCGTATGAGTCTGGGTCCCCAGAGTCTTACCTGGACATAGCAGTCAGGAACTTGTCTCTCCCTGAGGACTGAAAAAAACAGCTAGTGTACTCAGTTGCCAGCCCTCTCCATGCATGCACCTCCGTACCCCTGCACTTTACTTCCGCAGCTGCTCTGAGTTTCAGTGTGCTTTTCTCTTCCCTTCTAGTTGTAGAATTTCCATTAAGCCAGCCTTCCTGTGGTCCTACATGATGTCCATTTTTGTCTTTTAGTTGTAGTTTTGAAGTGGTTGTGTGAGGCAGCAAGTTTAGGTGTTTACCTATGCTGCCATCTTGGTTTCTCGCCCAAAATTCTTTCAAAATAAGGGTGTTTTTTTAAGTTAGTAGTATATTTGGAAAAAATACAATGCTAAATACAACCGGGGAATGCAAGATGGCGGCATAGGTAAACACCTACACTGCTGCCTCGCGCAACAATTTCAAAACTACAACTAAAAGAACGGACATCATCCAGAACCACAGGAAAGCTGGCTGAGTAGGAGTTCTACAACTAGAGGGAAAGAGAGGGGCTCACAGAGACAGAGGAGCGGCAAAAAGCTGAGGTATGGAGACGCGCACGTGGAGAGAGCGGGTGCCAGGGTACCTGGCTGGCTTTCTCTGGCAGGAGGGAAACGGAGACTCTCAAAGGCATTGAACCCCTTATCTTACAACACTGAACCCCACATCCAGCCGAAACTCATACGGGGGGAATTTGGACTGTGAAAAGGGAGAAGTGCACGGAAATTTAGGGAAGTCGCAAAAGATCAAAGGCCTGGTGGCGCGCACGGCACTGCGCACAGGACAGATTGCTGATTGTGCCGGCTTTCTCGAGTGGGCGGGAGACAGACCCTCCCAACTGTGCCACTTCTGACTCCACTAAGCCCCGGTTTTGGGCGAAACCCTGGGGACCTAGTCTCGTGCGGTCCTCGTGCACAGGGGAGCTGGAGGGGCAGCAGTCTAGAGGCACTGTGGGCACTTGGGCACAAGGACCGCTCCAACGATTACCCAGTCACGTGATACTCAGGGGCCGTGGAGGGCAGGGCCGACTGGAAGGCAAGGCGGTCCCTTAAGCCCTGAGACTCCACCCATCCCAAGCTCAACAGAGGCTTCTTCGGTTTTGCAAGTCTGGTATCATAAGGCTGAATCCAACACAGAAGTTCTCCCGGCATAGTGAAAATGCCGAGACAAGGAAAAGGATCACAAACAAAAGAAATGGAGGAAAAAAAACGACTGGATATAGAATTCAAAATCACGCTTATCAGGTTTTTCAAGAATATGCTAGAAAAGTTGGATAAATTTAGTGAGACCCAAGAGGAGATGAAAAAGGACCAACTAGACACTGACTGAAATAAAAAATATTATAGAGTCCTAACAGCAGACTAGAGGATGGCAAGAATCAAGTCCAAATTTGAAATATAAAGAAGCAGAAAACATTCAACTGGAAAAGCAAGAAAAGAATCCAAAAATGTGAAGATAATGTAAGGAGCCTCTGGGACAGCTTCAAGTGTACCAACATCAGAATTGTGGGGGTGCCAGAAGAAGAGAGAGAGCAAGATACTGAAAACCTATTTAAAGAAATAATGACTGAAAACTTCCCACATCTGGTAAAAGAAATAGACTTACAAATCCAGGAAGCACACAGAACCCCAAATAAAAGGAATCCAAAGAGGACCACACCAAGACACATAATTAAAATACCAAGAGCAAAAGACAAAGAGAGAATATTAAAAGCAGCAAGAGAAAAAGTTCATTACCTACAAGGGAGCACCCATACGACTGTCAGCTGATTTCTCAACAGAAATGATGCAGACGGGAGTGGCAAGAAATAATCAACATGATGAATAGCAAGAACCTACAACCAAGAATAATCTATCCAGCAAAGTTATCTTTCAGAATTGAAGGGAAGATAAAGAGCTTCACAGAGAAGAAAAAGCTAAAGGAGTTCATCAACTCCAAACCAGTATTATATGAAACGCTGAAAGGTCCTCTTTTAGAAGAGGAAGAAGAAAAAGGTAAAAGACAAAAAATTATGAACAACAAATACATATCTATCAACAAGTGAATCTAAAAATTAAGTGAATTAAAAATTTGATCAACAGAATAAACTGGTGAATATAATAGAATCAGGAGCACAGAAAGGGAGTAGACTGATAATTCTCAGGAGGAGAAAAATCATAAAGCATCAGACTGTGAAATTACAGCAGAAAGATTAAAGTTAGGTGAGGTAGATAAGTGATCAATCAAAGGACATATATGCATGCATATAAGCATAACCAATGATCACAGACACTGGGGGGTTGGGGTATGCCTGGGAGGGAGGGGGGGCAATGGGGAGATATTATAAAAAATTAATAAAAATTAAAAAAAAGAAAAAAATTAAAATAAATAAAAAAATAAAAATATACACCGAGTGACCATATTATGGTGTGTGTGTGTGTGTGTGTGTGTGTGTGTGTGTATTAGAGGCCCGGTGCATGAATTCGCACATGGGTGGTATCCAGCCAGCTTGGCCAGGAGGAGGGGACATGGGCAGTTGGCCAGCCTGCCTGCTGGTCAAACTCCTGGTTGAGGGGACAATTTGCATATTAGCCTTTTATTATATAGGCTATACACTGAGTGGCCAGATTATTATGTGTTCAGAGATCATAATAATCTGGCCACTCAGTATATATGGATTTAAGATCTTTTTTGTAATTTTCTAATTTTCCCCCATTCTTACCTATTTATTTTATAATCATAAAAGTAATGTCAAAGAAAAATACATCTTCTCCCTTCTCCCACTATGTATAAAATATATGATTAAAATCAAACCCTTGCAGTCAGTTCAAAAATGCTTGTGCCAACTCTACATTCTTTTGTGTTTTTCCTCAGTGCAAACTTTTGGAAATGCAGGGGTATTCATTTTCCCAGACTCATCTCAGTTTAAGGAAATAGGGCCACTTGATGTCACAAGACAGGCCACAGCTTAATAATCTCGGTGCCCAATGGGTAAGTTTTATTAAACAAGATGCAGTCACGTCGGGTCATCGGAGGGGTGACACTATAGGCAAGGCATGAGAAGGCTCACTAAGCAACAGCATTCCACCTCCAGAGTTGGTCCCAGAAGGCTGATGGCCAGGCTCTGCTAGGTATAGAAGAGAACCTGGGTTCCTAGCTGGCCCTTACTGGGGATTTGAAAGTTAACTTCGGGGTACAAAGATATGAAGCCCTAACATTTACTGATTTAAGTCTTTTTTGACACTGAGAATGGGTCTCTGTCCTAGTTATATCAGTCCTGGATCTGATTAGTTTTTCTTTTTAATTTTAATTAAATCTTTATTATTCAGATTACATTTGTTTTTTTCCCCTCCATAGCACCCCTCCACCCAGCTCCCACCCTTCCTTCCCTCCCGTTGACCTCATCCATAGGTGTTATGATTTTTGTCCAGTGTCTCCCTGTATACCCCTCACCCCTTTCCCCCTGAGATTTATCAGTCCACTCCCTTTCAATGCTCCTTATTCTAGTATAATCACCAGTTTATTCTGTTGATCAAATTTTTAATTCACTTAATTTTTAGATTCACTTGTTGATAGATATGTATTTGTTGTTCATAATTTTTTGACTTTAATCTTTTTCTTCTTCCTCTTCTTAAAGAGTACCTTTCAGCATTTCATATAATACTGGTTTGGAGTTGATGAACTCCTTTAGCTTTTTCTTATCTGTGAAGCTCTTTATCTGCCCTTCAATTCTGAATGATAGCTTTGCTGGATAGATTATTCTTGGTTGTAGGTTCTTGCTATTCATCACGTTGAATATTTCTTGCCACTCCCACCTGGCCTGCATCGTTTCTGTTGAGAAATCAGCTGACAGTCGTATGGGTGCTCCCTTGTAGGTAATAAACTGTTTTTCTCTTGCTGCTTTTAATATTCTCTCTTTGTCTTTTGCTCTTGGTATTTTACTTATAATGTGTCTTGGTGTGGTCCTCTTTGGATTCCTTTTATATGGGGTTCTGTGTGCTTCCTGGACTTGTAAGTCGATTTCTTTCACCAGATGTGGGAAGTTTTCAGTCATTATTTCTTTAAATAGGTTTTCAGTATCTTGCTCTCTCTCTTCTGGCACTCCCACAATTCTGATGTTGGTACGTTTGAAGCTGTCCCAGAGTCTCCTTACATTATCTTCACATTTTTGGATTCTTTTCTCTTCTTGCTTTTCCAGTTGAGTGTTTTCTGCTTCTTTATATTTCAAATTTTTTACTTGATTCTTGCCTTTCTCTAGTCTGCTATTAGGACTCTGTATAATATTTTTTATTTCAGTCAGTGAATGTTTAATTTCTAGTTGGTCCTTTTTCATCTTTAGTTGGACCTTTACCATCTCTAGTTGGTCCTTTTTCATCTCCTCTTGGGAATTGATAAATTTATCCATCTTTTCTAGCATATTCTTGAAAAACCTTATAAGCGTGGTTTTGAACTCTATATCCAGTCGTTTTTTTTCCTCCATTTCTTTTGTTTGTGATCCCTTCCCTTGTCTCGGCACTTTCACTATGTCGGGGAAACTTCTGTGTTGGATTCAGCCTTATTATGTGACGTGCAAAGCCACAGAAGCCTCTGTTGAGCTTGGGATGGGTGGAGTCTCAGGGCTTAATGGGCCGCCTTGCCTTCCAGTCGGCCCCGCCCTCCACGGCCCCTGAGTCTCACGTGACTGGGTAATGGCTGGAGCGGTCCTTGTGCGCGCAAGCCCGCAGTGCCTCTAACCGCTGCCTTTCCAGCTCCCCTGCGCACTAGGACCACACGAGTCTAGGTCCCCAGAGTTTCACCCGAAAACGGGGCCCATTGGACTCAGAAGTGGCACAGTTGGGAGGGTCTGTCTCTCGCCCACTCGTGAAAGCCAGCGGCACAATCAGCAATCTGTCCTCCGCGCAACGCCGTGCGCGCCGCCACCAGGCCTTCGATCTTTTGCGGCTCCCCTAAATTTCCGTGCACCTCTCCCTTTTCACAGTCCAAACTCACCTTGTATGAGTTTCGGCTGGATCTGGGGTTTAGTGTGGTAAGATAAGGGGTTCAATGCTGTTGGGAGTCTCCGTTTCCCTCCCGCCAGAGAAAGCCAGCCAGGTACTCCGGCACCCGCTCTCTCAGCGCACGCGTCTCAGTACCTCTGCTTTTTGCAGCTCCTCTGGGTTTCTGTGAGCCCCTGTCTTTTCTTCTAGTTGTAGATCTTCCACTCAGCCAGCTTTCCTGTGGTTCTGGATGATGTCCGTTCTGTTTTTTAGTTGTAGTTTTGAAATTGTTGTGCGAGGCAGCAGTGTAGGTGTTCACCTATGCCGCCATCTTGGATTCTCTCTAATTAGTTTCTTAAAATGGTTGGGCCTAATCCACTGACTCTGCACCCAAAACCCTTAGTGATTAAAACCACCTTGCAGTTCTTCCCTGATAAATCAAACCAACACCCAACTCTTGGTTTTCCCTAACTGTGAAAAATACTCTGGCTTCTCTTCATCATCAGGGTGAGCAAAGTTTGCCAGAGGGATAGAACAGGGAGCCAACGGTGAGTCTTTTCTGATTTCTGACCTGGTCTCATTGGGAGGCCTGCTGGTACTTGCAGATAGCAGTCAGATTCTGCCACTGAAACACACAAAACTCCAGCCAGAGCAGTGGCTTTGGGCAAATGTTCATATTAAATGACAACAGATGATCATGAGTAACTAATGTAAGGGAAAGAGTAAATAAGAAAAAAGGGGGGAGGGAGAACACCCCTAACTTTCTAGCCTGAAGATTTTACATATTTTCATAGATTTTCCTTCAGCCAAAAACCCTGAGGTCTGCATAATAAGTAAAAGATTTATGGTGAGAGAACGGAGCAGTGTACATGCCACGTCTGTCCCAGCTCCTGCAATGGACACATATATGAGCTAGAGAATGACACAGGCCTCTGCTCCTACCCCATCTTCCCCTCAATGTCTCCAACCTCCTCCACAGGCCCCCTAGGTTGCTTACTATTAGAGACCACTCTTCTTCTCTCCTACACCTCTACCACCTGCCAAGAGCTCCCCTTTAGTCATTGATTCAAATATATACTCTTTCCACTCTATCTACAGGATTCATCTCAAAAGTCTCAAATTCTAGTCCAAAAAGGACAGCCATTTGTGTAGTATCTCATATCAGAATAAACTCAACACTAGCAAACTGAAGTTATCTTCCCCTCAAAACAGCTTCAACTTTCTCATGTTTATGCTTTCTGAAGCTCACACACCTGTCTCCTCTCAACTCTTCTCCCCTTGTCTTATTCTGTCCAGGCCACTATAACAAAAATACCATAGACAGTGCAGTTTGAACAACAAAACTTTATTTATCATAGTCCTGGAAGCTAGAAAGTCCAAGAACAAGGCTCTGGCAGATTTGGTATCTGGTGAGGGCCTGCTTCCTGATTCAGATACCCCTCTTCTGGCTGTGTCCTCACAGGGCAGAGGTCTCTGGATCCCTTTTTTGAGGGCACTAATCCCACTCATGAGGACTCCACCCTCATGACCTAATCACCTCCATTCCCCACCTTCCAATACCATCTAATTGGGAATTAGGCTTCAATATGTAAGAATTAGGAGGGACATAAACATTCAGCATTTCTCTATCCCCAGCTCCAGTTAGCACATTTACTCAATTTTTTTCTTTGCAGTGCACTTCATCTGCACCTTACCCATGCCCAACCCAGCTCCCCTAGCTGACCCTTATAACCTCAAAGACAGTCTCCCTACTTCTGCTTTCTCCCCTTAGTAACATGACAGAGCTGGGATTCTCCTGCCACCTCCTAAAACAAACAAACAAACAAACACACTAGTCTTCCCATGCCTACTGTTAAAGTCCAAACTCTTTAACATCTAAGTCCTAGTTCTATGCTATGTAAATCCCACCTCTTTCTTGGACTAGTTCAAATCATACCTCCTTAATTCCTACAGAAATTGCTCACAAGTTAGTTAGTAGTTAAGTACTACTTATTATGACAACTTGTCTATTAGCATCTTGAATTTTAACTTATAGCAGGGAACCCTCATAGTTGGTTGAGAAAACAGATTGGCAGTTTCTTAAAATGCTAAACATAAAATTACAATTTTTATCAGAAACTCCTATATATCTATTCAAAAGAAATGGAAACAGACTTGCACAAGAATGTTCACAACAGCATTATTCATAATAACCAAAACATTAAAACATACATCTTCCCTAGCTGATAAATGGGTAAAATGTGGAGTATCATACAAAGGAATATTACTCAGGAATCAAAAGAAACCTGGATGAACATAATATGGATGAATCTTAAGATACTATGCAAAGTGGAAAGACATGCTGGTGATTCCTGTTATATGAGATATGCAAAAAGGCAAATTTATAGGCAGAAAGTTGATTAGTAGTTGCTTGGGGCTGAGAGTGGAAACAGGGATCATGGGAGAAGATAAAAATGTTCTAAAACTTATTTATTGGGATCGTTGCACTGCTTGATAAATTGAGTACTTGATGAATCAATTTTATATGTAAAATGCGCTTCAACAAAGTTAACCTTTTAATTAGAGTAGCTAGGTGCTCAAATATTACTTGAGTATTTAATCTCTTACCTGTTTTTTTCTCACCACCCTTTTCCCTGCAATTAGACTCTAAACATCTTGAGGGCACAGATCCAGTCTCCCACTTATTTTTATGCTAATTTTAGTATGAACTGCACCTACTCCATTCTCTGTTCATAACAATTTGCAATTTGTGGATTTGACTTTTGCCTTGCCAGGCTATGTAGTGACGCATTCAAAGCATTAAGGAAGAAATGGTGTATGTGGTAGCTCCTCTCTTTCAAAGCTAGAACTCAGGGCAAGTTAACTGCCCAAGCCTATTGCTCAGGTCTCTAATGAAAGAAAGAAAGAAAGAAAGAAAAAGTGGTAATTACCTTAGAGAGTTATTATGAGGATGAAGTGAGGCAGCATGGATGAAATGATTAGCCCAATGTTTCAAACATGTACAGCTCAAAGAATGCTAGCTGAAACATGCACACAACAAACACAGCCCCAAAGGCACACGCCATAAAGAAGCATCTTTCAAACAGGACACAACCTTCAACAACATAGTGGACACCTACAGACTGAGCAACCCTCTTCCTGTCATTCACCAGGCAAGAGTTGACCTGTGTCATATGTAACTGAAAAATAAATATTAAAATCATAAAATTAAGAAAGAGTGGCCCTGGAACAACTTTTTTTTTTAATTAAATCTTTATTATTCAGATTATTAACTTGTTTCTCTTTTTTCCCCTTCATAGTACCCCTCCACCCAGCTCCCACCCTTCCCTCTGCCCTTACCTCCCTCCCATTGACCTCATCCATAGGTGTATGATTTTTGTCCAGTCTCTCCCTGTACACCCCTCACCACTTTACCCCCGAGATTTATCAGTCTACTACCTTTCTGTGCTCCTGATTCTATTATATTCACCAGTTTATTCTGTTGATCAAATTTTTAATTCACTTAATTTTTAGATTCACTTGTTGATAGATATGTATTTGTTGTTCATAATTTTTTGGCTTTTACCTTTTTCTTCTTCCTCTTCCAAAAGAGTACCTTTCATCATTACATATAATACTGGTTTGGAGTTTAACTCCTTTAGCTTTTTCTTCTCTGTGAAGCTCTTTATCTGCCCTTCAATTCTGAATGATAACTTTGCTGGATAGATTATTCTTGGTTGTAGTTTCTTGCTATTCATCACATTAAATATTTCTTGCCACTCCCGTCTGGCCTGCAGTTTCTGTTGAGAAATCAGCTGACAGTCGTATGGGTGCTCCCTTGTAGGTAATAAACTGTTTTTCTCTTGCTGCTTTTAATATTCTCTCTTTGTCTTTTGCTCTTGGTATTTTACTTATAATGTGTCTTGGTGTGGTCCTCTTTGGATTCCTTTTATATGGGGTTCTGTGTGCTTCCTGGACGTGTAAGTTTATTTCTTTTACCAGATGT
Organism: Lasiurus cinereus; assembly: GCA_011751065.1. Lineage (NCBI taxonomy): Eukaryota > Metazoa > Chordata > Mammalia > Chiroptera > Vespertilionidae > Lasiurus > Lasiurus cinereus. The sequence continues at coordinate 308,901 of JAAGEH010000487.1, forward strand.
GGGAAGTTTTCAGTCATTATTTCTTTAAATAGGTTTTCAGTATCTTGCTCTCTCTTCTTCTGGCACCCCCACAATTCTGATGTTGGTATGCTTGAAGCTGTCCCAGAGGCTCCTTACATTATCTTCACATTTTTGGATTCTTTTCTCTTCTTGCTTTTTCAGTTGAATGTTTTCTGCTTCTTTGTATTTCAAAGTTTTGACTTGATTCTTGCCTTCCTCTAGTCTGCTGTTAAGACTCCAGTCTGCCCCGCCCTCCACGGCCCCTGAGTCTCACGTGACTGGGTAATCGCTGGAGCGGTCCTTGTGTGTGTGCGCACCTGCAGTGCCACTAGACCACTGCCTTTCCGGCTTCCCTGCGCTCCAGGACCACACGAATCTAGGTCCCCAGGGTTTCGCCCAAAACAGGGGCTTAGTAGAGTCAGAATTGGCACAGTTGGGAGGGTCTGTCTCCCGCCCACTCGTGAAAACCAGCAGCAAAATCAGCAGTCTGTCCTCTGCTCAGTGCCATGCACGCCACCAGACTGATCTTTTGTGACTCCCCTAAATTTCCATGCACCTCTCCCTTTTCACAGTCCAAACTCCCCCCGTATGAGTTTCGGCTGGATCTGGCGTTTAGTGTCGTAAGATAGGGGTTTAATGCCTTTGAGAGTTTCCGTTTCCCTCCTGCCAGAGAAAACCAGCCAGGTATTCCGGCACCTCATCTCTCCATGCGCGCGTCTCCGTACCTCAGCTTTTTGCAGCTCCTCTGGGTCTCCGTGAGCCCCTCTCCTTCCCTCTAGCTGTAGAACTTCCACTCAGCCAGCTTTCCTGTGGTTCTGGATGATGTCCGTTCTTTTAGTTGTAGTTTTGAAATTGTTGTGCAAGGCAGCAGTGTAGGTGTTTACCTATGCCGCCATCTTGGATTCTCCTGGAACATCTTTTCTCCCTCCCAAGCCCACTGAAGTTTATGTATGACAGAAATACTACTAATTATTTAAGAAAAGGAACCAGTATACCTACAACTTTCCACATATAGTTTATCTCCCAAGGTGGGCTTGCACTTCCTAGAACCCTTGGTTTAGCAGGGCCAATGTCCAGCTCTAACCAACGAGAAAAAGTGACATATCACTTCCAAACCAGAGCATGCTCTCAAGACCCTCCCAGTCATTTCCCTCACACAGCAACAGTCCAGTTGCTGGCTGCTCCTGAGGACAGTGTGGAGATCCCTAGCTACCTGCAACGGACAGGGAGTGTGAGAATAAACCTTGTTCTAGGCCTGAGTTTGGAGGTTGTTTCCACAGCATAATCTAGACTTGCTGACAGTCACAAGGCTCTCAGGCTATGAAATTATATGCTTTAAATATAATTAGCCAAGGTTTTGTCCTCAGCTCATTACTGTTCTCATGCCACATGCTCTCCAGGGAGACCTTACCCACTCTCCTGACTTACCCCCACATGTGAAGCCATCCAAAGCTATCTCCAGGCTAATTTGGAGTTTCCCATACAGCCAAAGTCCTGCTGGTCCTAGCTGACCCATAGCATCATAAATCCAACATATCCAAAAGCAAACACATCAGATAACAAGCCACCTCCAGACATGTATCTCCATCTACCTCTTCCTTAATTAACAGTGTCTAAATCTACTGTCACCAAAATCAGAAACCTGATAGTAAACTAGACTACTCCCTCCACCCCATCCCATCTTCCCTCAACTAACCAGTCCACCAGTTCACCTCCCTTTAATGTTTGTTACTGTTTGAGGGGAGGAAAGATAGTTTTTTTATTTGTTTAACCCTTATTATAGTATTTAGTGAGAAAAACATGTCAAGTTCAAAAAACAACTTATTTTGGTATCAGCTATGACAGTAATGTTCCACCCTTAAGAGACAAGTAGTTTAATCCAGACCACGAAACAAGAGCACTGTAATTTCATAATTATGCCAGTAGCAACCTACATCTTCATCTCATCTTTAGCCACTTGCTTCAGTAAATGTCTCAGAACACTGCCAAAGAAACTGGCATATTTTATTAAAGTCTCTTAAGCAATAATTCATATTATTGTTCAAGTTCAAAACAGGGCAAATTTTATGGTTCTTTTTATGGAGTTCTCTTCTTCTTATAGTCTACTAGTAGTGCCCAGTGCCTGGATTCACACACACTGAAAGGAAATTAATTAGAAGGTGGCCGGCGGGGCAGGACTGGGCAAGAAGGGCCAGACACGCTCTGGAGCCAACCTCCTGTGGTCCCTCCCCAGCAAGCTGTGCCTGGGGCGGTGCCATGGCTCAAAGGGTGTCTGCAGACTGAGTGGGGTCCCTCCAACAGGTGGGGTCCCTTGGACTGGCCTCTAGGGATCAGGCCAAAACTGGCTCTCCAACATCCCGAGGGATCCTGGACTGCAAAAGGGTGCCAGAATCGGGCTCACTCCTGTCTGGTTCCAGGGTGCGTCACCTGAGAACTGCCACCGCCAAGTCACTGAAGCTCAGCAGCTCTTGCATTAAGCGTCTGCCCCTTGATGGCCAGTGCATGTCACAGCCACCAGAGCATCTGCCCCCTTGTGGTCACTGAGCATCATAGCTACCAGTTGGATGGTCAGACGGTTGCTTAGCCTTTTATATATAGAAATTAAAAAAGTATCCACTAATTCATGCTGTTCTCTAACCTGGTTGGTTTTCTGAAACAGAATAAAACAATGCTGGTATCTAAAACCAGAGCCAATGCTTCTCAACTATGCAGTCAGAACACTTGCAGTTTTCCAAGCAAGGTGAACCAGGTGAATGGCACCTGCTCACTGGGAATGCCATGCCTGCCGTTCTCTGGTTATTGTAACTGCTTCACAGCTATCTGTGCCAACCACTCTGGTCTTCTTGGGCCTCAAACAGCAGGAGAAGCTATTCTCCATACAGAAGAGTTCTCACAGAGCACAATGAATCACGAAGGACCGAAAAACAAATACCCACTTCTTGTTGCTTTACAGTAAGTCAGAAACAAACACAAATGAATTATAAACCTGACACTCCTAAACTCTCAAATGGAGCTACAAGACCAGAATGTTTCCTATACTTAAAATGCTTTTGTTAAAACTGAAATCCACAACTTCTGCCAAGAACTTAATATTCTCAAGCAGAATCCAAAGAGAACTACAGTGGTACCTCGAGATACGAGTTTAATTCATTCCGTAACTTTGAGGCGTGGGAAACTATGAGACGCTTGAGTCGCAGTAAACTGGTGGGTTGGGGGCAGCCGGCGGATCCGTGCGATTACTCCTATCTCAAATGTTGCTCGTATTTCAAAGCAAAAATTGCTTGCTCAACGGCTCGTATCTCAAAAATCTTGTATGTTAGGGCACTCATATCTGGAGGTACCACTGTACTGTCAAATGTACTGCCTATCTCTGACTATATAATTAAAAGTCTATCATATTCATCTAGAATCTGATTCTAGATTATGCAGAACATAATGCCTCATTTCTACTTCTTTCCTCATGATGGCAAATTTGTCAGTCAACCTGATAAAAGCTCTGATTTCCAGGCCAAACATCCACTGTACAAACAGAAAGCCCAAAATGCAATCAGACATGCAAAGGTGGTACACCTGAAATCTTCAGATTATTCTGGAAACACTGGCACCTTCCTTTCATTGAGCTCCAAAAAACTGTGGGTATCACCATTTTAATAACTTCAATTCAAGCACTATCCTTCCACCTGGTAAATAGCCAATGTTCTCAGTACCGCCTGAAATGAGGAGGGGAGGAAGGTACAACAAGATTTATGTGACTTCCCCAAAACTGTCACTCTAAAACCTGACTATTGGGAGAGTCTTCAATGACCTGAAACAGCTTACTCTGGAAACGATGTCAAATATGCTGGTTCATTTTTTCAACTGATTTGTTTTTTAATTCATTTTCTCTTCCTTCCAGACAAAGTACAGCACTTTTCTCTCAGAACACATCAGTCAGGGTATTGCTAACTAACTTGACAGGGTGGTTTTATACTCCCACACCCAACAATGTAGCTGGCTGCTAGGAAAAAGGTTTCATATCTTAGAAAAATATCATATGAAGTATTAAAGATGTGTGTGAAAATGATTTTTAATTGCTTACAACAGCACAATGTGAAGGCAACATCAGGAAACCAAGGTGTTTAAAACACTAAGCACTACTCCCACACATGGTAAACAGCCAAATGATAGCATGTTACTCAATTCTTTAATATAAAAACTTTCCAAAGGTATCTGTTAAACTTGACTTTGCAGTTTAATTCTATGTTTTGAAGGCAGTTAGAAAACCATGGAGCTAAGAACTCCCTTGTAAAAAATCTCAACATCTAATTTACTCACCTGGCTTATAAGAGAGGAAAATGTAAAGTAAGTGTCCTTTGGTTGGCAACCATCCTTTTTAATAACCTGTTTACATTCCTGTGTATGGGGCTACTTTGGATATAGAAAATACCGAGGATCACAAGACATTAAACTTCTCAATCAGGACACCAACAGCATCAGGGTAAGCAGGAAATAAACTTTACCAAGAGACTGACATTTGCGCTTTTGACAGAACTGAAGTACAGAGCAAATTCACTGAGACAACAGCAAAAAAACCTGTCCTTGTAAAGGCTGATTTTTAACCCCAAAGAAGTTTTCCAATTCTGATACACACACCACACAACTGGCTAAGAAAATAAAGCGCGGTGCTTAGCAGCAGGGCACCGTAACTACAGTGAGCGGCCCTGCGCTCACGCTCACTGGCAACCACTGAGGTCAGCAAGGTCAGGTCTGGAGAGTCTCCTATTTCTCCACACAAGCTGCTGCTGTCTCCTTGTTGAAGCCTCGGATGGAGAGATCATAGACCACCTCCTCTACTTTCTTCACATCGTACTTCAAGCCATCGTAGCGCTTCCTCAGGGAGTCATTTTTCAGATTGAGGAGGCGGAACCCGGAATCCAGCTCATTGATGAAGGTGGAGATGTGAAGGGGCCGGGAGTAGTCTCCAGCAGTCACACTGTTGACAGACAGCCTCGACTATACAAGGAAAGAGAGACTGGGATGTGTTACAACGTGACTCCACCTTAGCATGCCCTCCAAATCACAACTACAAGACCCCTCAGGCCACAACATTTTCATATATTATCTTTGATAAATACATTTTTGACAAATGCTTAATATTACTACTAACTTAATAACTTAAGAAATCATTTCCCTTTTGTTAGCATTTCTATGGGCTACAATTTATCCTACATAAATATTTGTAAACCCACAGTGAACACCCTTTATTACAGCTTTTGTTTTCATCTTTAGAATTATTTTCATAACATAATTTTTCAGGAAAGAGACTAAGATAAAAGCAAGAATAATTAATATACTTATGTAGATAAATTGTTCTCCAAAACAATTTTATGAGTTAACAGTTACCAGGAATATGTTTTTCCACTACTTTGAAACAAAGAAGTATAATCATCTTTTAAAAATTCACACATTAGCAAATATGCACCTCGTCAGAACTGGTATTTCCCTGATGACTAGCAAAACTCATACTCTGCAATGACTATCTGGTGACCAACAGATGGCTTCTAAATGAATCTGACTCCCGGGATTTTTGTACCCATTTTAAAAAATGACAGTGAAGTGGCAAGGTGAAAAAAACAAACGGCTCTAGGACCAGACAATTTCACAGCTGAATTCTACCAACATTCAAAGAAAATTTAATACCTTTCCATCTCCAACTCTTCCAAAAAATATTGAAGAGGAAGAATGAATGTTTCCTAACTCAGCCAACATTATTTGAAAAGCAAAACCAGGCAGAAACCACACAGAAACACACACACACACACACACACACACACACACAGGTTACAGGCCAATATCTCTGATAAACATAGATGCAAAAGTCCTCAACAAAATACAAGCAAATCAAATACAATAATACATCTAAAGGATGATACACCACAATCAAATGCATTTCACTGTAGGGATACAAGGATGGTTCTACATTTGCAAATCAATCAATATAGTATACATTAACAAAATGAAGGTCAAAATCATATGATTATTTCACTAGATGCAGAAAAAGCATGTGACAGGATACAACATCCATTTATATATCCTCCTCTCCCTCCCTCCACCCCCCAGAGAGGAAGGGAGAGAGAAACAATGAGAGAATAATCCACCGGCTGCCTCCTAAACGTAACCCTACTGAGAATCAAACCCATAACCTAGACATATGCCCTGACAGGGAATGGAACCATGATCACCTGGTTCACAGCCAGGAAGCCATTTATGATTTTTGAAGAAACCTCTCAATAAAATGGGTAAAGAAGGAAAAGTACCTCAACATAACAAAGGCCATATAAAACAAACCCACAGCTAGCTAAATGCATACTCAACAGTAAAAACCAAAGCTTTTCCTCTAAGATCAAACAGAAATAAGACAAGGACGCCCACTCTTGCCAGTTTTACTCAACATTACTAGAAGTCCTAGTCAGAGAAATTAGGCAAGAAATAAAAGGCATCCAAATTGGGAAGGAAAGAGTAAAACTACCAACATTTGCAGATGGCATGATTTTATATATAGAAAACCCTCAAGATCCCACCAAAAAACTATTAGAAATAGTTTCAGAACACAAAATCAACATACAGAAATCTGTTGCATTTCTATATGCTAACAATGAACTATCAGAAAGATTAATAAATAACAATCTCATTTACAATTGCAATTAAAAAAATAAAATACCTAGAAATAAGCAAAGGAAAAGCTTGTATACTGAAAAGGATAAGACATTCTTTCTTGAAAGAAATTAAAGATTTAAAAAAAATGAAGAAAAAAAAAACATTGTGTCCATGGACCGGAAGAATTAAATTGTTACAATGTCCATATTACCTAGAGCAATCTACAGATTCAATGCAATCCCTATTAAAATCCTAATGGCATAACAAAAGAAATCATCAAATTTTAGGACAACAAAAGACCCCAAATAGAAATCCAGAGGAAAAAAAAAAACACAACCAGAGGTATCACACTACCCGATTTCAAACTATACTACAAAGCTACAACAATCCACAGTATGGTAATGGCAGAAAAACATACACAAAGACCAATGGAATAGAACTGAGCCCAGAAATAATCCCAGACATATATGGACAAGTAACTTACAACAAAGTACACGAGAATATACAATGGAGGAAGTTTCTTAAATAAAATTGGGGAAACTGGATGCTCTATGCCAATGGTTCTCAACCTTTCTAATGCCGCGGCCCTTTAATACAGTTCCTCATGTTGTGGTGACCTCCAGCCATAAAATTATTTTTGTTGCTACTTCATAACTGTAATTTTGCTACTGTTAATGAATCGTAATGTAAATATCTGTGTTTTCCAAAGGTCTTAGGCGACCCTGCTAGCGGTCGCAACCCACAGGTTGAGAACCACTGCTCTATGCAAAAGAATGAAACTCAACTACTATTGTACACCATACATAAAAATTAACTCAAAATGGACTAAAGACCTGAGTATGAGCCCTGAAACAATAGAACACACAAACAATAATATAGGCACTAAGCTTATGGTCATCAGTCTTAGTGGTGTTTTTGTGAATTTGACTCCAAGGAAAAAGAAACAAAAATAAACAAACAGGGGTACCATCAAACCAAGCTTTTGCACTACAAGGGAAACCATCAACAACCAAGGCAACCAAACAAATGGGACAAGATGTTTGCAAATGATACTTACAATAAGGTACTAATATAAAAAATATATATAAAGAACTCATACAACTCAACAACCAAAAAAAACCTAATTAAGAATAGGCAGGACCAGGCCAGTATACCTAAGTGGTTAAAGCAGCGGTATGTACACCAGAGAGACTCATGTTCAGGTCTGGGGGCAAGCATACCACTGCACACAGAGGATGGTCTACTGATTGTGCAACTGCCTTTCTCTAGTGGGAGGAAGACAGAGCCTCCCAACTGTGCTGAACACCACTTCTGACTGCACTGAACCCCAGTTGGGGTGGGACCCTGGGGACCCAGACTCATCAATGTGTGTCTCTTACATTGATGTCTGTCTATCTATCTGTCTCTCTCCCTCCCTCCCCATCTCCTTACCTACCTTCTACTCTCTTTGAAACGCAAAAGAAAAGAGAATCTAAGATGGTGGCATAAGTAAACACCTACACTGCTGCCTCGCACAACAATTTTAAAACTACAACTAAAAGACAGAACAGACATCATCCAGAACCACAGGAAAGCTGGCTGAATGGAAATTCGACAACTAGAAGGAAAGAAAGGAGCTCACGGAGAACCAGAGGAGCTGCAAAAAGCTGAAGTACGGAGACACGCCTGTGGAGAGAGCAGGTGCTGGAGTACCTGGCTGGCTTTCTATGGCGGGAGGGAGACAGAGACGCCCAAATGCATTGAACCCCTTATCCTACAGCACTGAACCCCAGGTCCAGGTGAGACTCATACAAGGGGAGTTTGGACTGTGAAAAGGGAGAAGTGGACAGAAATTTAGGGGAGTCGTGAAAGGGCAGAAGTCTGGTGGCATGGACAGCACTGTGCGCAGAAGACCGACTGCTAATTGTGCCGCTGACTTTCACGAGAGGGCAGGAGACAGAGCCTCCCAACTGTGCCACTTCTAACTCCACTAAACCCCAGTTTCGGGCAAAACCCTGGGGACCCACACTCATATGGTATCGGAGCACAGGGGAGCCAGAAAGGCAGTGGTCTAGAGGCACTGCGCACGTGCACAGGAACCGCTCCAGCAATTACCCAGAGTCAAGTGAGACCCAGGAGCCATGGAAAGCAGGGCTGACTGGAAGGCAATGCAGTCCGTTAAGCCCTGAGATTTTACCCATCCCAAGCTCAACAGAGAGGCTTTTGCACTTTTGCAAGTCTGATGTCATAGTGCTGAATCCAACACAGAAGTTCTCCCAGGCACAGTGAAAATGCAGAAGGAAGAGATCACAAACAAAAGAAATGGATGAAAACAAATGACTGGATATAGAGTTCAAAACACACTTATAAGATTTTTCAAGAATATACTAGAAAAGATGGAAAAAGTTAGCGAGACTCAAGAGGAGATGAAAAAGGAGCAACTAGAAATTAAACATACACTGACTGAAATAAAAAATATGATACAGAGACCTAACAGCAGACTAGAGGTACGCAAGAATTAAGTCAAAGATTTGAAATACAAAGAAGCAGAAAACACTCTACTGGACAAAAAAAAAAAAAGAATCCACAAATGTGAAGATAATGTAAGGAGCCTTTGGGAAAGCTTCAAGCGTACCAACATCAGAATTGTGGGGGTGCCAGAGGAAGAGAGAGCAAGATACTGAAAACCTATTTGAAGAAATAATGACTGAAAACTTCTCCCACTGGTGAAAGAATTAGACTTACAAGTCTAGGAAGCACACAAAACCCCAAATAAAAGGAATCCAAAGAGGACCACACCAAGACACATCATAATCAAAATACCAAGAGGAAAAGACAAAGAGAGAATATTAAAAGCAGCAAGAGAAAAACAGTTCATTACCTACAAGGGAGCACCCATATGACTGTCAGCTGATTTCTCAACAGAAACTATGCAGATCAGACAGGAGTGCCAAGAAATATTCAAAGTGATGAATAGGAAGAACCTACAGCCAAGATTACTCTACCCATCAAAGCTGTCATTCAGAATTGAAGGTCACATAAAGAGTTTCACAGATTGGATTTCATCAGCATCAAACTAGTATTATAAGAAATATTGAAAGGTATTCTTTAAGAAGAGGAATAAGAAGAAAAAGATAAAGATAAAAATTATGAACATCGAATACGTATCTATCAACAAGTGAATCTAAAAATCAAGTGGGGAGAAACCAAGATAGCGGCATAGGTAAACACCTAAACAGCTGCCTCCCACAACGATTTCAAAACTACAACTAAAAGACAGAAAGGACATCATTCAGAACCACAGGATAGTTGACTGAGTGAAAATTCTACAACTAGAAGGAAAGAGAGGGGGGCTCACGAAGACTCAGGAATTGCAAAAAGCTGAGGTAGAGACCTGCGCGTGAGAGAGCAGGCGGAGGTGTGCTGGGCTGGCTTCATCTGGTGGGAGGGAGATGGAGACTCACAACAGCACCGAACCCCTTATCCTACTGCATTGAACCCCAGCTCCGGGTTAGACTCACATGGTGGAAGTCGGGACTGTGAAAAGGGAAGAGTGCAAGGAAATTTAGGGGAGTGCGAAAGGGCAGAAGTCTGGGGCGTGCAAAACAATGCACGCAGAGAGGACGAACTGCTGATTGTGCTGCTGGCTCTCTCTGATGGGTGGGAGACAGAGCCTCCCAACTGTGCCACTTCTAACTGCACTGAACCCGTTTCAGGCAAGACCCTGGGGACTCAGACTTATACGGGTCCCGGAGCACAAGGGAACGTGAAAAGCAGAGGTCTGGAAGCACCTGCGTGTGGGCACAGAAAGGGCCCCAGGGATTACCGCAGGACACTTGAGACCCAGCGGCTGAGTATGGCAGGGCTGATTGGAAGCCAAGACTCTCTGCTCAGCCCTCAAACTCCACCACACCCAAGCTAAACAGAGAGGCTTTTACAGTTTTGCAAGTCTTGCATATAAGGCTGATTCTAGCAAGAAGATCTCCAGGTATAGTGAAAATGTGGAGACAAAGGAACATGTCACAGATGAAAGAAATGGAGGAAAACAAATGACTGGATTCAGAGTTCAAAATCAGGCTTATAAGGTTTTTCAAGAATTTCCTAGAAAAGATAGATAAATTTAGCGAGACCCAAGAGGAGATGAAAAAGGACCAACTACAAATTAAACATACACTCACTGAAATAAATATTACAGAGACCCAACAGTAGACTAGAGGAAGGCAAGAATCAAGTCAAAAATTTTAAATACAAAGAAGCAGAAAACACTCCACTGAAAAAGAAAAAAGAAAAAATACACAAATGTGAAAATAGTGTAAGAAGCCTCTGGGACACCTTCAAGCATACCAACATCAGAATTGTGGAGGTGCCAGAAGAAGAGTGAGAGCAAGATACTGAAAACCTATTTGAAGAAATAATGACAGTAAACTTCCCTTACCTGGTTAAAGAAATAGACTTACAAGTCCAAGAAGCATATAGAACCCCAAATAAAAGGAATCCAAAGAGGACCACATTAAGACACATCATAATTAAAATAGCAAGAAGAAAAGAGAGAGAGAATATTGAAAGCAGCAAGAGAAAAACAGTTAATTACCTACAAGGAAGCACCCATACGATTGTCAGCTGATTTCTCAACAGAAACTATGTAGGCCAGGTGGGAGTGGCAAGAAATATTCCAAGTGATGAATAGCAAAAACCTACAACAAAGAATATTCTACCCAGGAAAGCTATCCTTTAGAATTGAAGGGCAGATAAAGAGCTTCACAGATAATAAAAAGCTAAAGGAGTTCAACACCAAACCAGTGTTATATGAAATGCTGAAAGGTACTCTTTAAGAAGAGGAAGAAGAAAAAGGTAAAAGATAAAAAAATTATGAATAACAAATACATATCTATCAACAAGGGAATCTAAAAAGTGAATTAAAAATCTGATGAACAGAATAAACTGGTGAATACAATAGAATCAGGAAAGGGGTGAAACGGGTGTAGGGAGAGACTGGCCAATAATCATACACCTATGGATGAGGACAATGTGGGGGGAGGCAAGGTAGAGGGAGGGGTGGGAGCAGGTGGAGGGGAGCTATGGGGGGGGAAAAAAGAAACAAATGTAATAATCTGAACAATAAAGATTTATTAAGTTAAAAAAATAAATACATTAAAATCAAGTGAATAAAAAATCTGATGAACAGAATAAACGGGTGAATAGAATAGAATCAGGTACATAGAAAGGGAGTGGACTGACAATTCACAGGGTTAAAGGGGTGAGGAGGTGCAGGGAGAGACTGGATAAAAATCATACACCTATGGATGAGGACAATGCGGGTGGCAGAGAGAGGGTGAGATCCGGGTAGAGGGGAGCTATGGGGGAGAAAAAGAGGAACAACTGTAATAATTTGAACAATGAAGATTTATTAAATCTTCATATATATGTTAAGATTTAATAAATAAATAAATAAATATAAATATACACACACACACACACACACACACTCAGGTGAGGATTAACAAAGACAAACAAAAATGGGTAGAGTATATGAATAGCCATATTTCCAAGGAAGACATACATCAAGATAAAATCCTTTCTCCTGATCTGGCTTAACTAAAAAAAACAGACACATGAAAAGATGCTGGATATCACTAATCATCAGGGAAATGCAAATCAAAACCACAATGAGCTATCACTTTCCACCTCTTCACACCTGTTGGAATGGCTATTATCAAAGAAATAGGAGATAACAAATGCTGGGGAGGATGTGAAGGAAAGGGAACGCTCATACACTATTAATAGGAAAGTAAATAGGTGCAGCCACCATGAAAAACAATATTATTTCCTCAAAAAACAAAGAAGAGAACTATTATGATCCACCTATTCTACTTCTGGGTATTTATCCAAAGAATATAAAGTCATTAATTTGAAATTTTATTTTTAACAGCCAAGCTATATAAAAAAATAAGTGTCCACGGATGGATGAAATATAAAGAAGTGGTAAATATACAATGGAGTACCACACAGTCATGAGAAAGAATGAAATCTTGCCATTTATGTCAACATGGGTGGACTTTGAGGGTATTATGGCAAGAGAAATAAAATGGAGAAAACTAAATGCTCTCCCTTATATGTAGAAAAATAAAAAAAAAGCAAAACAAAAACAGAGGGAGGAAAAATGGCGGCAGAATAGACAGATGTCTCCGGAGCTTTGTCGCTGAGCTAGACAGAGAGAACAGCTGAGGGTCGCACTGGGAGTGTTTGTTGGCGAGTTCATGGACAGTTATCCTCCAGGAAAAGGTGGGGGACTGCTGGACGGGAATCCCCTGACCAGGCAGCCCTACTGCCACTGAGTTTGTTCTCCCGGAGCCACCAGTGCAAATGCGGAGACCACGTCATCTCGAAGGGGAAAGTGGATATTTATGGCAGCCTGAAAAGCTACAGCTGCAGCACGCACAAAATGGCTTGGAACCCAGAACACTGCTACCCAATGGGCGGAAAGGTCAGATTTCGCCTGGGATAAGGAAAGAGAACTACATAACCAGACACCCGTAGAAGAAAGACCATGAGTAGACAAAGAAACAGCCCGCAGATGAAAGAAAAGAAATAAATTAAATGGAGGAAAGCAACTTGCCAGAGAAAGAATTCAGAGAAATGGTCATAAGGTGACTGGAAAGAATGGAAGACAAATTCGACAATAAGAGTAAGAACCAAGAGGAAATGAAGAAGCAACAAAAAATGAAAAATGATATTGCTGCTGTAAAGAACTCAATAGAAAGCATCAAAAGTAGACTAGAAGCAGCAGAGGACCACATCAGTGAGCTAGAAGACAAAGTAGGAAAAAATACCGAAGAACACAAGCTTCTAGAAAAAAAAATTTAAAAAGCAAGAGGAGCTGAAACCGGTTTGGCTCAGTGGATAGAGCATCGGCCTGTGATCGAAGGGATCCAGGTTCAAATCCTGTCAAGAACATGTACCTTGGTTGCGGGCACATCCCCAGTGGGGGGCGTGCAAGAGGCGGCTGATCAATGTCTCTCTCCCATTGGTGTTTCTAACTCTCTATTCCTCTCCCTTTTTCTCTGTGAAAATCAATAAAAATATATTTAAAAAAAAAAAGAGCAAGAGGAGAGGCCTTAAGGGAACTTTGGGATAACATGAAATGAAAGAAAAACCAACTCACAGATACACACAACACACAGGTGTTTAACAGCGGGGACGTTGGGGAGGGGGAGTGAAAGGGGTCAAATACATGGTGACAGATGGAAACCAGACTTTGGTGGGTGAGCATGCAATAGATATCAAGCTATAATGGTGTACACCTGAAATTTATATATTAGTATTAACCAATTAACAGTAAAATAGAAAAAGAAAGAAAATGGCAAATTACTAAATATATTACCAGTTCACTAGCAAGAATTAGAACTCCTGAAAGATAATCTTCTACATCCAGATGAAATCCTTTCTCCCGATCTGGCTCGACTAAAAAAAATATCAAAATAAAAATGAGGTTATAATATGAATATAATTTAAGCCTTAGCGTTTCTTTAAATGTGTGAAAAAAGGATGAATAATTTAAAATAATCGTGTTTTTTTTAGGATTGTATTTTTTTTAATTTAATAAATCTTTATTGTTCAGATTACAATTATTCCTCTTTTTTTCTCCCCATAGCTCCCCTCCACCTGGCTCCCACCCCACCCTCTGCCCTTAACTCATCACCATTGTCATCCATAGGTGTATGATTTTTGTCCAGTCTCTCCTTGCACCCCCCTCACCTCTTTCCCCCTGAAAATTATCAGTCCACTTCCTTTTTATACCCATAATTCTACTATAATCACTAGTTGATAGATATGTATTTGTTGTTCATAATTTTTACCTTTACAGTTTTCTTCTTCTTCCTCTTCTTAAAGAATACCTTTCAGCATTTCATATAATACTGGTTTGGTGTTAATGAACTCCTTTACTTTTATCTTATCTCTGAAGCCCTTTATCTGCCCTTCAATTCTGAATGATAGCTTTGCTGGGTAATCATAGTTGTAGGTTCTTGCTACTTATTACATTGAATATTTATTGCCACTCCCATCTGGCCTGCATAGTTTCTGTTAAGCAATCAGCTGACCATCAAATGGGTGCTCCCTTGTAGGTAACTGTTTTTCTCTTGCTGCTTTCAAGATTCTCTTTGTCTTTTGCCCTTGGCATTTTAATTATGATGTGTCTTGGTGTGGTCCTTTTTGGATTCTTTTTGTTTGGGGTTCTGTGAGCTTCCTGGATCTGTAAGTTGATTTCTTTCACCAGGTAGGAGAAGTTTTCAGTAATTATTTTTTCAAATAGGTTTTCAGTATCTTGCTGTCTCTCTTCTTCTGGCACCCCCACAATTATGATGTTGGTACACTTGAAGTTGTCCCAGAGACTTCTTACACTATCTTCACATTTTTTTATTCTTTTTTCTTTTCCAGTAGTGTTTTCTGCTTCTTTGTATTTCAAATCTTTGACTTGATTCTTCCATTTCTCTAGTCTGCTGTTAGGTTTCTGCATAATATTTTTTATTTCAGACAGTGTATGTTTAATTTCTAGTTTGTCTTTTTTCATCTTCTCTTGGGTCTCAATAAATTTAACCATTTTTTTCTAGGAAATTCATAAAAAACCTTATAACCATGGTTTTGAACTCTGAATCCAGTCATTTGTTTTCCTCCATTTCTTTTGTTTGTGATCTGTTCTTTTGTCTCTGCATATTTCACTGCTTCCCTGAGTTGGTAGAGTAGCTTGTGTGCTAAGTGTCCTATGTGGCCCAGTAGCTCTCCTTCCCCAGTTACCTAAGGTGGACACTCTTGGTGCACTCCTTTGTAAACTATGTGTACAGTTTTGTTGTAGTTACTTCTTGATTGTTGTTGGTATCACTGGGGGGAATTGACCTCCCAACCAATTGGTTGTGAGGATCAGCTGTGTCTGCGCAAGCCCGCAAGGCCTCCAGACCTCTGCCTTTCCAGTTCCCCTGATTTTCCATGCACTCTAGGGACCCGTATTTGTCAGTCCCCAGGGTCTCACCCAAAACTGGGGTTCAGTGCAGATGGTCCTGAATTTCAGTGCTGTTGGGAAGTTCTGTTTTCCTTCCACTAAAGAAAGCGAGCAGCACAATCAGCAGTCAGCGCTCTGTGTATGCACTTTCACACGCCCCCAGACCTCTGCCTTTCGCAGCTTCCTTAAGTTTCCCTGCACTCTTTTCTTTTCACAACAGTCTAGACTCCACAGTATGAGTCTCACCTGGAACTGGGGTTCTGTGCAGTCAGAATTGGGGTTCAGTGCAATCGGAAATTTTCGTCTCCCTCCCAGTAGAGGAAGCCAGGCAGACCCTCCTCCGCCTGTCCTCTTCACAAGCATGTCTCCGTACCTCAGCTTTTTACAGCTCCTCTGAGACTTTGTGAATCCCTCTTTACTTCTAGTTGTAGAATTTTCACTCAGCCAGCTTTCCTATGGTTCTGGATGGTGTTTGTTCTGTCTTTTAGTTGTAATTTTCAAATTGTTTTGCGAGTCAGCAGTTTAGGTGTTCACGTATGCCACCATCTTGGTTTCTCCCTAAAACAATCTTTTGTTTCCTAGTAATTCCTATTTTTCAATTACAGTTGACATACAATATTAATCTTGGCAACTAGACCTCATTGAGAATTTTTCTAGCTCTCAAGCAAAATTCAATTTTCCTGTCCACTCTTCTCTTAAAAAGTAGTACCACAAAAAATTTCAGAGAATATCTGGTTTTAGAAGAGGCAGGAAGAAGCTACAATATCTGCAACTGACTTCAAATGGTTGACAAGTGCACACAAATGCACACATGTACACAGACACACAGAGTGAGGAGACTAAGTGAGCTGTAAACAGGCATTCACTGTATTATTCTTCTAACTTTTCTACAGCCTTGACATTTCTAAAAACTAAACTTTACAAATACAACACCCAAGTACAAAGAGCAGCCACTATATATTTTTAGGTTTTGTGTTTCCAAGTAACGGGTTTTCCCTGTAGTTCTCATTTGTTATAATAGAAAGTATAAACCAACAAAAATTAACATATTCATTAGTACTGGTTCTGCAGATCAATACTAATGAAGACACTTACTGCCAAGAATTTCTGTCACTGCTTCTCGAGTCACTAGTGTTTCTGATTCCAAATACACAACAAACGCTGCCAAGAAGACCAGCCGCTGCAACACAAACCTCCAGTGCTCATGAAATCTACATAAAGACAAGCACATAGGTTGAGGGAACAGGGGCCTTACAAAAGACAGGTTTAGCCCTAATCGGTTTGGCTCAGTGGATAGAGCATCAGCCTGCAGACTCAAGGGTCCCAGGTTCAATTTCGGTCTAGGGCATGTACCTTGGTTGCAGGCACATACCCGGTGGAAAGTGTGCAGAAGGCAGCTGATTGATGTTTCTAGCTCTCTCTCCCTCTTCCTTCCTCTCTGTAAAACATCGATGAGAGAGAAAACATCAATCAGGTGCCTTCTGCACATCCCTTGCTGGGAATGTGCCCACAACCAAGGTACCTGCCCTTGACTGGAATCAAACCTGGGACCCTTGAGTCCGCAGGCTGATGCTCTACACACTGAGTCAAACTGGTTAGGGCAAGTTCAAACATTTCAGAATTGGAATTCTTTTTCAAATAAAATTTTATGTGAAACCCCAAAGTATGAAACATGTAAGAGCAATATGATATTTAAATATATTAGATTTAGTGTAAATTTCGCAAGTTCAAATTTATAATTATAAATTAAAAGTTCAATAAATAAGCATGATTCAATTTTATGAATACAAAAATTTACAGCTGAAGATTATGGAAGATTATTTATACTAATAAAAGTAACATGCTAATTGACCATAGCTTCATGACGCCCACCAGCCATCAGGAGTATGCAAATTAACCCCACAAAGATGGGGGGTTAATTTGCATGCACAGGCTATAAGTGGCCAGGGACAGGGTGGGACACAGACATTATATATCACCCCAGCTGCTCCAGGTCTCTGGGCAGCATGGGAAGGCAGAAAGGCGACTCCAGCCAGAGTAAAGGCAGTGCAGGCAGACAGGGGAAGGAAGGCCCATTTTTGCACAAATCTTCGTGCACCAGACCTCTGGTGTTCTTAATAAATAAGAACAATGACAGTGCTCTGAGAAAAATAAATTATTGGCAACTGAAGATTGAGGAGAAACACAACTGTACATCAGCTTCAACACCTAACTCATTCCTACATTTTTTGAGTGTAGAATATCAAGAAAATCCTGATTCACACATATAAGTAAGAACTACCATTTGCCATTACTACATAGACTTAAAACCTCAGGGATACTACAGTTAAACTGAGCCAGAAACCTGGAGAAGAAATAGGAAATTTGACAACTTCTGGATATTTATGCTATGCTTCCTCTGGCAACAATTCAGAAAAAAATTTCAACACAATGAGAGCCAAACAGAACCTTCTGAGGGCCAAATCAGCCACAGAGCAGCCTGTGTATGACTCCAAATTACATTGTCTCTAAAGACCCTGACAATTCTATCCTACTTTTCTAAACTTCCATTACTACCTTTGCAAGGTTTGGCAAACTTTCTCTGTGAAAGGCTAGATAATAAATATTTTAGGCTTTCCAGGTCACTTTCAGTTTATTACATATTCTAACTTGGCTGTTTTTCATTTTTTAACAACTTTAAAATAAAGAAGCAATTTTTAGCTTCCAGAGGCAGCAGGCCACAGGTAGTTTGCCAATTCCTGACTTAAAAAAATCTTGTGAGGCCAAAACCGGTTTGGCTCAGTGGATAGAGCATCGGCCTGGGGACTGAAAGGTCCCAGGTTCGATTCCGGTTAAGGGCATGTACATCGGTTGCGGGCATATCCCCAGTAGGGGGCGTGCAGGAGGCAGCTGATCGATGTCTCTCATAGATGTTTCCCTTTCTCTCTGTGAAAAATCAATAAAATATATTAAAAAAAAAATCTTGTGAGGTTGTGCTATCCACTCCCCACAGACATGTCCTATTTATTGTCCATAAACACGTCTTAAATGAATATCTTTTTCAGTAAGATAATAAACATAAGTATATATTTTAGGTTCTTATTTACTATATTTCATCAACATCCATTTAAAATCTGTGAAATCGAGATGCATTTTGCAATCTACATGTTTCACAATTATGACTGGCAACAATTTTTCTTTCATAAAACAATGTGTACTTTAAAATAACTGGTGGTGTAAATCCAGCAACATACAGCATAAAGTATTGGGTAAAAATGTTATTTGGCAATGAAAGTCAAGCTTTAAGGTAAAGCTCAACTCCATAACCTTAATAGTAGATATGGTTCATCCAACTTCACAAGCAACTTGAATATACAAAAAAGATATTCTTTATTTTGACCTCATACAATGAATTTTGTTTTTAACTGCTTTTTCATTGCAAAAATTATACATGATTTTTAAGAAAATTTTGAAAATGAAAGGTAAGAAAATATCACCAATTTTGTCACTGTTCAAATACTGCCATTAATAGTTAGATAATTTTCTTTCTGTTGCTTCTTCTACATAGAGGGATTTTTATCTAGTGCTAAGCAATCATTCAGTACATATCATTTTTCTGCCTTTTTTTAACTTAACATTATAAAATAATGCTACTTTTCTTACAAACCTGTAATACTGTTCAGCAGGGAACTTGGTCTTCAAAGACATTAGATGGGTTTTCACAGTACCAAAATGTTCTCGAGCTTTCAAACACCTCTTTGGAACTGATCAACCAAAAAAAAAAAAAAAACAACAAACAAACTATAATCAAACATCATAATGAAAGACCAAATTTCAATATTTAATATTGCTTAATATTTACCATTGCTTAATAATCTATGCAGTCTACCTAGAAATAAATCAACTTTTTAACAAAGCTCATGACCAAATATAAGGTATGAATCTCTGCTTTTCAACCTGGCTTTCAAATTTTCACCTCTAGTTTCCCTACTGATGACCCAATACTGAAAAATAACCAAAAACTTGCTGACAGAGAATGTTAGGAGACACATGGTATGCTATCAGATATGACTTCATCCCTAAGGGGCTGCACATCCCGATGCATTCCAACTCAGTCCTCAAAAGAGGCTTAAAATTGATCTGCTTCTAGTTCTCATATCTGGTCAAAAAGAAGTTTTACCAATTATTCTCAATCAGGCTGACCAACTACATATCATGGAGAAAATTGACTTGCATCTGACACCTATAAACTAGTTTATTATATCATTATCTATCTGAAAATGTATTTCAGCTTTTTCAGTTGTGCTTACCATGCAGGTTCCATGTCTAAATTTATCATAGTTGATCTCCATCCACTCAAGGGACTAACTGTACACACATTCAGAACATTTTACACTGGCCATTTCATTTCTACAAATGCATATTAAATTATATTCAATATATGAAAGACTTGGTATGTTTTTGAAGCTCTAAATAAAAGTTGCTAAATACACAAGTGAACTATGATATACGACTATCAGCAGCAGAACTTCATCAAATAGAAAACATTCCATATTACGTGAAAGTGGAAAATCAATCAAAACACAGGATTCCATAAACCTGTAAAAACGATAAACTCACCTACTCCAATTTTTATTAACCATAAAGTAGGAGGAACGTTTCTCATAATGAAACGGCACAGACCTGAAATGTTGTTTGGATGGTAAAATCTTTAAATTAGATTGATGAACTGGATTAAAACCTCAAAAATCAAAACAAAACACTTACTGTCCTGAAACCCAGCACCCTGATGGACCCCTTGCAGTAGAGTTAAAATCTCCCGAGCTGTTTGTTCTAAACTCTGCACTACTTTTCGGATTTCCTAGAAAGAATTAAAAACCAAAATATAACGTAAGTTCAACATCATTATTATCAAACCAAAATGCTAGTTAACATGTTTGATTTATGACACTTCGCATACGTTGAAAACACTAACAATCTTTTTTTTTTAAATATATTTTATTGATTTTTTACAGAGAAAAAGGGAGAGGGACAGAGAGCTAGAAACACTGATCAGCTGCCTCCTGCACACCCCCCATAGGGGATGTGCCCACAACCAAGGTACATGCCCTTGACGAGAATAGAACGTGGGACCTTCCAATCCGCAGGCTGACGCTCTATCCACTGAGCCAAACCGGTGTTGGCTGAAAAAACTAACAATCTTTACAAGGACTGAAATGGAAGAGAAAATACCCAGGTCTGAATCCTGACTCTTCCACTTACTTTCTCTATGAGACCTTCAGGAAGTCATCAAAAAGCCTTAGGTTTCTCATTTAACCTTTAAAGGATAATAGCCACCTCCCCCCATCTCAACTATCCCACAGGAACACTACAACACTTAAAGGAGCTGAGGTATTTGAATGCAATTTGTCAAGACAAGAATAAAATGCAATGCAAGGAGTGGGTATTTTTCATTCATTCATTTTACAAATATTCACTGAGCATATTTATGTGCTAGGCATTGTGTAAATGCTGGGGAACCAAGAACAGTCCCCTCCTTTTCTGGCAGTTCAACTGACATTCAAAAGATAGGAATTGCACAAACCCTTTAAGATGTTAATGCGTTACTAAAAAACATAACATGGCCTGTGAAATCCAGGAGATGAATGTGGGAGAACGCAGAGGGGGGCGGGGAGGAGAGAAGGGAATGGAAAGAAGCAAATTTCAGGAAGAGCAGAAGGCTGCAAAACTTCTGAGGCAGGAACTACTGAGGAAAGAGAGAAATGAAAGGGAGGTAAAGTGGCCATAATATAAACAGTTGAACACACACACACACACACGCGTTGGATTTTTACCCTACGTGTAATGAGAAGCCACAGGAGCTTTAATGAGAGGTCCAGAGGCGCTTTGAAAAAGATACCGACAACACATAAATCGCACGCCGTCTGAGTCCCAGGAGCTAGCTGAGGCTTTGACGTCCACGAGCGCCGGAAGGGGAGAAACTCTGGCACTTAAATGAGGTAGGAGAAGCCGAGGAGAGACCGGAACCCGGGGCGGGACGAGGTACTCGCCCTAAGCAGAAACCAGAGGGAAGCACCGGCCCTCGGAGGCGAGCGATGGGAAGGACCGGGCGGTGGGGCCCACCGGAGCAGAGAAAGGGGATAGGGCAAGCAGGGCTCACCTCCCGGATGTCCTGCTCAGCAGCCAGAAAGCCCTGCAGCTCCACGAAGATCTCGCTCACAGACATGGCGCCGGCTGCACTGGGGTCAGCGAGCGGCGAGGGCGAGGGCAGCCGGCTGAGTAGGCTCCACAGACGACCAGCGCGCCGTCAGTCGCAGGGGCCGCCGCCACCAAAGCCGCCTCGTCGCCGGGCCTTGTGCTACCTCCGTCGCTCGGGTCCTCCCAAGCCTTCGGCGCGCAGGGAGCCGGGCTGCCCGCCGCGATGCCTGAGGTGCCGCCCGCCTCCTCCGGAGCCAGGCGCGCTCCGAGGGCGGGATCTTTCCACAGGCCTCGCCGGAAACAGCCCGGGAAGGGCGCCTCAGGGCCCGAGGGACTGACGGAAGTGGGGGTGTGGCGTGGAGGTGGTGCCCCCGCTCGGGTTAACTTACACAATGTATTTTATACCACAGCATTTGAAGGGTGGCTCAGTACTAAGAGCTGCATATAGACTGTAAGGAGATTGCAGTCGTCCTCTAAGAATAAAAAAGAAAACAATTCGTTAGTATTTCTAAAAAATGCAAGGGGACATAAAAGAATGGGGGACCAAGTGTGTGCAAAATCTTATCCCTGTGATCTTTTAACGTATTCTCTGTATTACCTATTTTTTAAATTACATGACTTCATGCGGGTCGTCAACCAATTCAACACTCACAAGAACCCCCAGTTTGGAGTGTGGTGAAGAAGGAAACCTCATTCAGTGCCAAACGACTCAAAAAGGCTCGAGCACAGTCAGGCACAGCTGTGAAGCAGACTTGGGCCAGGTCTTCTCTGGCTGCACAACTCCGCTCTGCTCCATGCCTGTTTTGCCCTGCGCTGGATGCCTAGGGAAACGCAGTCTTCCCTGGAAAAAGAAAAGTGACTTCCACAGAATGTTTTACTGGCTTGCCCAGCTGCCCTGACTCAGTGGTTGAGCCTCGAACTATGAACCAGCAGGTCACGGTTCGATTCCCAATCAGGGCACATGCCTTGGTTGCCGGCTTGATCCCCAACGTGTGGTGTGCAGGAGGCAACCAACCAAGGATTCTCTCTCATCATTGATGTTTCTATTTCTCCCTTCCTCTCTGAAATCAATAAAAACATTAAAAAAATAGATAAGGAACCTGTGGTGTTTTTTTGTGTGTGTTTTGTTTGTTTTTGTTGTTTTTTAAACACCTCCCTAGCTGAAACCGGTTTGGCTCAGTGGATAGAGCGTCAGCCTGCGGACTGAAAGGTCCCAGGTTCGATTCTGGTCAATGGCATGTATCCTGGTCCCGGGCACATCCCCAGTAGGGGGCGTGAAGGAGGTAGCTGATGGGTGTTTTTAACTTATCTCTCTCCCTTCCTCTCTGTAAAAAATATATAATGAAAAGGAGCAGGAGGAGGAGTCTCCACCCACAAAAAGCCTGCCAGAAGTCCTTGACTCCCCTCACTGGGAGCTCAACCTACTTGTAACAAATTTTCCATGCTTTTGCTTAAATCTGCTGGTCTGTGATCTCATTTTTCAGCTTCCTGAGACACAAACCGGGACAAAAACCTCAGTTTGCTGTTCTGATTATCAGCTAGAATTCATAGGAGTTTGCCAAATCAATTTCTGAAAAATCTAAGGTGATTTTCAAGATACCATAAGGGAGTCTTTTCTCACTTGTCAAGTTAGAATTAAAACTACTTCTCTCTAAAAGTTATGAGGATTAGCAATAATGTGTGTAAAAGACTTCTTTCTATCTCTGAATTTGACTACTCAGATGCCTCAAAGTGGAATTCATACAGTATTTGTTTTTTTTGTGACTGGCTTACCTAACTTAGCATAATGACCTCAAGAGTCATGCATGTTGACCTTGGCGTCAGAATTTCATACCATTTTAACACTGAATATTCCACTTTATGCATATACTACATTTTATTTATTCATCTGTCAATAGACATTTTAGTTGTCCACATTTTGGCTAATGTGAATAATACTGCTATGAACATGGATGCAAAATTATCTGCTCGAGTGCCTGCTTTCAATTCTTTTGGGTATATAACCTAAAGTGGAATTGTTGGATCATGTGGCAATACTATGCTTAATTTTTTGAAGAACATTCATACTGTTGTGTAAGTCCCTTTTTAACAACTATTTTTATTTCACTTCTCCCACAAGAATTTCAATTCAACATAAAAGTATTTCTTATTTAAAATCTTATGATTATCCATCAATAATCCCCTAAAATTTAATATAAATTAAAGTGCAAATTTTATTTTGTTATAAGGAACTACATGTTAAAATTCCCCCTAGATTATTCAACAATAATACATGGTTGATCAAAATAGCATAAACACATTATTCATTTTATAAATATTAAGAAGAGTAAAGTTTTAATGGGCTGATCTTTAAATGAGATGAATTAGGGCTAAATATCTTTTTTTAAAAAAAAAGATATTTTTATTGATTTCAGAGAGTAAGGGAGAGGGATAGAGAGAAAGAAACATCAAAGATGAGAGAGAATCACTGATTGGCTGCCCCCTGCATGCCCCCTATTGGGGATCAAGCCCGAACCCAGGCATGTACCCTGACCAGGAATCAAACTGTGATCTACTGGTTCATAGGTGAATATTCTACCGGCTGGGTTATATGTTCTTTTTTTTTTCTCTTTTCATTTCATGTAGCTATGGATGAATATTCTATAGATAAGAGAGATGATAGATAATTAAATTCACAGTAATTATCCCCTGGAGACTTCCCCCATTATTCTTTACAAGAGGCAATATGGAAACCTAGGAAACGCTCAGTGTTGAGTTCCACCGGACAACCTCACTGTATTCATTAATCCCACCGTTGCCTTGGCCTCCCCTGGGTCATGGGTTAAGCTTCAGTACTGCCTTTATTATGCTCCTTATGGCAGCTGCAGCCCAGTTCCAACTCATAAGGCTCTGGTTTCACCAACAACTTCCTAGGGGGGCTGTGTACATAACCTGAAAGGGTGTGAGGTTAACACTCCAGGGGCAAACTTTGACCAGTGAAAAGCAGGATATGGTAACAGGCCACAGATAAATTCATTGCCCTTTCTCTTCCTAACAGACTCTTCTAAGAATCAACAGCTCCAAGCAATTTTTCCATATATGCAGAAACGGCCCACATATCTGAGCAACCAACTTGGTTTTTTGCAAGACTATGACAAGTGTAACAATGCACCATGTTGTATTTGCATTCTTTCTCTTGCTGCCTCGTTCCATTTGTCCTTTACTCTCAATGGCCTGAGATTCACCCACCACCCAATAATATGTTAGCACCTAATCTTTTCTATAGACTTTGCCTTTTTGAGTAGTCAGTCTAAGATATTCATGAAGGTAAGTAGAAGGAATGGAAGTTCTCTTATAGCAATTTCACTTAAATTCTTCGCTTGATATTGACCAAAATAACAATGGTTTATCATCCAATATTGTTTTTTAGTAATTATTGTTATGTTTTTAATGACATAGGCTTCCATTAAAGCTTTTGAAAGTGAAGAATTAGAAACAAACTTACAAAAAAACAACAACAACTTTCAAAATGTTGTGTTATCAGCCATTAGATTATTTTCATAGCTTTGGACCATAGGAGTGGTCTCTGGTTGCCTGGTACCTGGAATGATGGAGAGCAGAGGGAATAGTGGTTGGTATATGAGAGTTGAACAAAGAGGAGGCGCATGAAAGACATGGTAGGCGGGGCCTGTGCTGTCTCCAAGAATTCGCTAACCCTGAAAGGACAGTCTCTCCCAGCCAGACAGCTTTTGAAGGTGTTAAAACATCATAAAATACAAAAAACACCTGACTAATCCAGGCTGGGAAGAGGGCATTATGCTGTGGACTGCAGGCCCTGCCGGGGCCCAGGCACCATGACCCATACTCCATGGCAGGAAAGGATCATGAGGTGGAGGAGGAGATTGGTGTCAGCGCAGGGGCTGTAGAGGGAATCTGGACCTTTTAGGTACCCCTACAATCCACTCTCCCCATCCTCACCCCCTGGGATAGTCACCCCACTTCACCCATGTCACTACCTACAAAGAGGCTGGGTTGGCCAACTGTGCTCAGCTTGCAGGTGACGTTCATTGAGGTAGTGCTGCTGACGGATACTTTTCTCCCCTCACTCCCTGGAAGTCTCCCTTTCAAACCTGTCCCCACAGGCCTGTGCCTGAGTGGGCCGAGCAGGCTGGCTCCAACCCGGAAAGGGGGCACATTTGGATGACTCCACAGGGACTCCGAAGAGAGAAGAACAAGGGAGGGAAAGGTGGGCAGGGGAGAGCAGGCCCCTCAGCCCCTCCAATACCCACCCTGTGTTCCTTCTCCTGCCAGCCCTCAGGCTCACCCAACAGAGTCCTTTCCTCCTCGGGCCCAGCTCCTGCACATTGAGCACATCCTGTCTTGACTACCACCCACCCCACCTCCTATCCCAGCCACCAGTCCTAGCATCTTGGTCCCCAGCAGGTGCTCCAGCCTATAGGTGGTGATGGTGCTACCACAGAACGACATGCCATTGTTCCGTCCCCACAAAGGCATGGTGCAGGAATTTCATGGGAGAAAGGAAAGAGAGAGACCCACAGTGAGCACACTCAAAAGTCCACGCCGGATGTGTGGAAGCCCCTGGAGTCACTTTGGGTATTTTGATGACTGGGGTTGAGTACTGGGAGACAGAGCACCAAAGCAGTGTGAATGGGACAGCCCAGCTGAGTGAAGGCCTGCTCCACTCAAGGTTCAGGTGGCCTCTGAACAAAACAGAAAGAGTGAGGGAAGGAAGGGCAGACTGAAAGAAGGGAGGAGGATGAGGAAGAGAAAAGGAAGGACAAACACTTGTGGTACTGCTAGTCACCTGGGATGAGGAAGGCGAGCTGCGGGTCTGATCAACAGCCATGTTGCTGCTGCCACTGCACAGTGCAGTCTCCCCAGATGCTTCTTCAGAGATGAGAAGTCCGAGGCCCAGAGCAGCAGAGGATCTCCCCTGGGACATGGTGGGAAGCGGGAGGGGGACGGCAGGGAGAAGGCAGGAGACGGGGGTGGGGGACCCTAGACTCTGTCTGCCCCCATTAAGAGCTGGCTTCTATGGCCTGGCACCCCTGGGGAGCACCCACACGCTCCTCAGCACCAGCCCTGACATGCCCAGGCCAGCACAGCACCGTGCAGGGACCACATAGGCTGCGCCCGTCATGGTGGCCGTGTAGGTCTCCTAGGGCTGCCATTACAAGTTATCAACCCTCGACAGGCCAAAAACAGGAACGGGGTGCAAGAAACTGGAATTGTTACGGGATTCCAGGGCAGGAGGAATAGGGAAACTGAGGCAGGAAAGTTCCAACAAGTTCTAACCGTGTGGGCAATTTGCAGCCAGTTTGTTACAAGCCATTAGCTTCCCCAGCCAAGACAGCAAATGGTTAAAATCCTCCCTAATGAGAGAATGCAGAAAGAGAGGGGAAGGGAGAAAGGAAAAAAGGGCTGGCTTAGTAAGTAGACAGAGAAGCCAGCAGTCCCACGTTGGGTGAGATAAAGTTGCCAGGTGCTTCTCCTGAATTCTGGGAAGGCCACCACAAAGTAAAAAGGGGCCTTGAGAATCAATCTGCACCAAAATAGTCAGCAGAGGGATTCTGAGAGCTGTAGACGGGAGGGCATATAACACCCTGGTCCCCCATCCAACCTGCTCTTCTGATGGGCTGAGAGTCCATCTGTGCTTCATAAGCCAGATGCGTAGGTTTGCTTGCTTTGCTTTCTCTCTCTCTCTCTCTCTCTCTCTCTCTCTCTCTCTCTCTCTCTCCACACACACACACACACACACACACACACACACACACACGTATATATTATTGATTTTTTACAGAGAGGAAGGGGATAGAGAGTTAGAAACATCGATGAGAGAGAAACATCGATCAGCTGCCTTTTGCATGCCCCCTACTGGGAATGTGCCCGCAATCAAGCTACATGCCTTTGACCGCAATCAAACCTGGGACCTTTCAGTCCGCAGGCTGACGCTCTATCCACTGAGCCAAACCGGTTTCAGCTGCTTTTTCAATAAAGCTTTAATAAATTGGCTTTTCACAACGCAGTCAAGGTCTTATATAAATTCACTTATATGAGAAGACAAGGATTGAGGTGGGGGACAGCCCACTCCACTGACTCAGGGGGCTGTCCTGTCCAGTAACACCTCTCTGGTGAGAGTTGCCTAAAACAGAACTAAGAGGGACAATGTCAACAGTGAGCCCCTTGAGAATTTCTCACCTAAGACAGGTCTGAGCTGGGGGAAATATTTGACATATGATTTAGAACACCTGGAAAAAAGCTCGTATTTGCTGATACCTATTTGCTAATGTCCCCAAGATTTCATCCAGGGGAGAGAAACAAGCCCATGAAAAGAAGGAGTACTGAGAGAGAATACCATAGTTCTCTATGTGCACTCTCTTAACAATCCCACCTGTTCATGAAAACAGCTGTAAGAAAACATTTAACAGAAAGAGCTGACCCAGCTACAGGGTCATAGAAGGCTGGCCCTTAGGCATGAGAGTCGAGCTGAGGGAGACTGGGGTGATGGAGGCAAAGCAGGCCTGGGAGGCAGTGCCTCCCAAGTGAAACAGAAACTTCAGGAGGATATAGGCAGACTTAGGAGATTTTTAGAATTGAGGTCCTTGGAAAAAACACAGAGCTACAGACTGGGAGAGAGTACATTTCCATAACACAAGGAAACCAAGTCCAGCTATATGTCCATAAGACAAGGGAGCAGTAACAGTTTCATTTCCATAAGATAAGGGACTGGGAGTAGCCATCAAGGTCTGTATTTACAAAATAAAGAAGAAGGAAGAAAGCCCAAGAAGGACTGGAAGGACTTTGAGGGAGCAAGGCCTCAGGAATCACTATAGTAACCAATTTGAAAGGGAATAGTGACCAATCAGAGGGATATCAGAACACAGGAAATTCAGCCTTTATAAACCATGGAGACAGGAAGTCAGTGGGACCCTTTACCGCTCCCCACGTGGGAGTCTGTAGTTGTTCTTCAATAAATCTCAACCTTTGCTATACTACCCTCTGTTCATGAATTCATTCTTTGACTCTGGCGTACAAAGAATCCGGGTTCCATCCAAAAATTGTTTCAAATGGAAGCAGGCTGGCTCTCATAATAGGGGGGACTTAAAATCTAATAGATAGAGCACCTATTTTAAATCATAGAATATGCTTATGTGAATAGGGGGTTAAGTTTTACTTAAAGTTTCCTTTTCAAGGTCTGTGCAAAGAGATTGAGGAGGTGACTCAGCTGTGAATCAAGCAAACAGAACCAATAAGCAGCAGTCAAAACATCATCTCATCAACATCATCTCTTCGAAGAACAATAACTGATGCCTGCGGACCCTCAGGCCTGCACATAGCTGCATTCCTCACCCAGCCCCTTCCCCTTTAGAATCCTGTTCCCTGAGTCTTGTTGGGAGGCAAGATTTGATGCTTGTAAGCACTTTGTCTTCTTGGTTATCTAGCCTTCTCAATAAATACCTAATGATTCAACCCTACCTCAGCGACAAGCAGTCTGAGCCCATCCCGGGGGGGGGGGGGTTCCCGGTAACACTCTGTACAGTCCCTCCCATGCCAATCTACCCTGCATTCTTACCCCCACTCTTCCTGCACCTGCACGTGGGTACCAGCCAAACCTGGCTCTCTCTGGTTCCAGAACACCTGCTGCCTCGATCCCCCCGACCAGCTCTGCCTGGACCATTCCTGTAGCCTTCCTCCCCCTGCTTCTTCCCAATCCACGCTCCTTTACTATTTGAATGGGATAAACAGATACAGCCTTGCTTAAAACCCTCACATCTGCTTTCATCCTATATAATAAACAGCTAATATGCTAATTAGACTGAACAGCCAAACGTCCTTCCCATGACCTTCCGGATGAAGCAGGGGCTTCGAGAACCAGGCAAGAACGACCTCCTTGAACAACCAGTGGGTTGGGGATGGGACCAGCTCCTAAGGAGCAGCAAGCTAGCTTCCGGTTGAGCAGTATGTGTCTCTCCCGCCTCCCCCAGACTCAAGGCTGGCGAGCGTAGCAGCGGTGGTGGGAGCCTCTCCCACCTCCGCAGCAGGCGGGTGGTAAGGACTGAAGGGTCCTGGACTGGGAGAGCCCCAGACTGCAAGAGGGAGGTCTGAGTGCTGGCTTAGGCCTGAGGGGGGGAGGAGGGGCGCGGGAGGGTCGTATCTAAAACAGCAGGCAGACATCCCCCGAGGGGTTCCCGGACTGAGAGAGGGCGAAGACTGAGCAGAGAGGACCTACCCCACCCCACCCCCCAAGTGCAAGAATTCCATGCACCGGCCCTCTAATTTACCATAAACCTCAAGCTTTAAACGTTGACACGCAGAACCCTAGAGCTATAGTCTGCGCCACCCCCCACGCCCCCTTCTTCACTCAGGGAGCTCCAGCCACACTGGACGGTTCCTTGTTTCCAGCTGTAAGGGCACACTGCATATGCTGTCCCTCCTGCTGGCATATGGGCTTCCAGGTCTTCACAGTGGCTCCTTCCAGCCTTCAGGTCTCAGCTCAAATTCCACCTCCTGCGGGAGGCCCCCTAGTCAACCAGTGTGCCTCCTCTCCAGGGGACTCCTTCATCTCTCCAGAGCACCAATCGCACCCTCAGACGTCCTTTATTCGGACCCTCCTCCCCCCCAAGTCTGGAAGTTCCTAAAGGGAAGCAGCACAGTAAGGGCTCACCAACAAGTGAGTGCACAAAGGAGAAAGAATTAAAGTATGGGTAGCAAGACCTCGAGGTCATGGGTCTTGTTTTGGAATTTTTTAAACATCCCACCTGCCACGCCCCCCGCCCTCGCCCTCAGCGAAATTGGCTGGCCACCGAGTAGGTGTGAACAAATTACTATCTAAGCCAAGGGCTGCAAGCGAGCGAGGTCACGTGGCGCCTCACCAGCAGGGGGCGCCCGCCCCCTCCTCGTCGCACGCCCGACCCCGTTCCTTGCGGCGCCGAGCACCTCGGCCGCCTCCACTTCCACTGGGGAGGAGCTACGGGCCCGGGAACTTCCGGGGCTGCCGCGTGGAGCACTGCGGCTCGGAAGCTGTCGGTATGGCGGTCTTCTCAGGTCCAGCGCAGCCGCTCCTGTCCCTGAACCCGCAGGAGGACGCCAAGTTTCACAAGGAGGTGGCTCAGGCCCGCCGGCGCGCAACTAAGGTGAGCGGCCTCCGGGGCCGGCCGCGGGGGGCCTCCCCGACGCGCCGGCCTGTGAGCCCGGCCTCGCCCGGCCTCGCCCGGCTCCTGCCTCCCGGGTCTCCCAGAGTGCCCCCCACGCAACTGGCTGGGGGCCGACACGGCGAGGTGCGGCTGATTGGGAAATGATGGCTTTGCGGGCAGGTCCTCCCGCAGAGCTAAGCGGGGTGGCGCGAGGGGAGGAAAGAGCCGCCGCTGGGATGGCTCGCCCCGCGCCTTGACCCCGCGCGAGGCCCGCACGCTGCCGCCACGCCGCGAGCGCATCAGGCTTGTCTGCGCGGGGCGTGGCCAGGGGCTCTCAGAAGACAGCGCTTGCCAGCTTCATTCGCTGAATAGGGCCCCTCACCTCAAGTTACATTTGCCATGGTCTTTAGCTTGAGATACACGTCTGGAATTAAGACGTGGAAAGGTCTGTCGGCTTCGTGAAGGTTCACTGCGGTGCGGCAATCTTCGATTGGTGGTTCGAATAAACGGCGATCTGCATACGAAATGAAAGGCCATGTGCATGTGGCATTCTCCGTGTTAGAGAGACCTACTTGCGCAGCCATTGCGTCCACGTGGAATAACTGAGCACCTTCCTCGCGCCGGGGGCTGGGCTGAGAAGACAGCTGCTTGGCCCTGTCTTCTTGGGAGGCAGACGTTGAACAGCTGATCCTCTCGCTCTGTTGCTCTGTGGGTGGAAGAGGCGCCAAGTCTCGTTTTGGATTGAGAGCCAGGGTTTTCCAAGTTGGTTGCAATGTGATTTTTTTTTTTTTGATTTTTTTACAGAGAGGAAGGGAGAAGGATAGAGAGTTGGAAAGAAACATCGATGAGAGAGAGACATCGATCAGCTGCCTCCTGCACGCCCCTTACTGGGGAGGTGCCCGCAACCAGGATACATGCTCTCGACCAGAATCAAACCTGGGACCTTTCAGTCCGCAGGCCGACGCTCTATTCACTGAGCCAAACCGGCTTTGGCAGTGTGATTTTTTTTTTTAATTAAAAAAGTATTTCCTTGATTTTTATGTCTTCAGAAACAGAAGCAAGAAAAAGAAAAACTTACTCCCGGAGTAATTTATGTGGGCCACCTACCTCCAGCACTCTACGAAACTCAGATCCGCGCATATTTCTCCCAGTTTGGCACTGTTACGAGATTCAGGCTGTCCAGAAGTAAAAGGGTAAGCTTTTTGTATTGAAGTAGGTTATTTTATTTTTCAAAAGTACATCATCATTGACAGTGTAGAGGGCGTGCTTACGTGTTATTCTTATCAGGATTACTGTAGATGTTTGTTTTAGTGTTAAAGAGAGCAGTTGCCCCAGATCCTCTAATTACATGCTCAGTTTTGGTAAACAAATCATGTGTGTCCTGCAGCTACTAAGTCAGCTAGCTAGCTATACTAGCTAGCTGTACGTGGACTTAAGTTTGAGAAGCAGTTTCACATTTCTTGTGTTAGCCTTGGGTGTATGCACCCCTATAATAGCAGAGGTATGTATAGGGAAGGGTTAAGAATAGGGACACTGGGGCCAGGCTACCTATGTTCGAGGCCTGACTTCCACAGGTTACTAGTTGTATGGAAAACTTATATAACCTCTCCATGCTTCAGTTCTCATTTGCAAAATAAGTGAAATAGCACCAACATCCTAGGAGTATCTGATTAAAGATTAGACAAAGTCGTGAATGTGAGATTCTTGGGACGTGCCTGATCTAGAAAGAGCTGTATATGTGTATGTATATATATGTTATTGTTATGTCATCCCTACCTTCTAATTTAAAAAGGTTTATGTGGTTTGTTTCAGTAATGGAAGAATGGCTCAGTTTACTTTTTTACTACACACATACACTTCTATTGTTATAACCATAGAGACTTCTCATTGTTGGGATCTTTATTTTTCTTGGTGCAGTTTTTTCACATTGTCCCACTTGAGTTATGACAGATCAAAGTTAAATTTTACATTTTATTTGGCCCCTGAATGGATAGGGTATGCATCCATCTCCTGCTAGTTGTCCTAAAGTCACAGGTATTAAGTTTTGTCAAAGCAACATCTCAACATTAAAGGGGATTTCAAATTTAAAATGCCCTGGTATTTCTCTAATCCTAACCAAAAATAATACATTTTTCTCTATGTGCCTCCTCTTTTTCCCCCATTTGTCTATTTGTAATGGTTGCTTATTATGTGGGTGAGCTATTTCAAACGACTTGAAGTCTACCAGAGAATGACTTAGTGACTTTGTAGATATCCACCATTTTCCTTTATCAACTGTCAGCTCGCTTCAGGTCTTTGTTTTTTCAGAAATAGATTTTAGGTAGACTTGAGGTCCCTTTTGTACCCTCCCCCAGTCCTCTTTACTTTCTCCCATGCCCAGGAAATTACTGTTCATGAAGTCAGTGTTTTTCATTGCTGTATATGTTTTGGAAATCTTTACTACGTGTGTCCATATGGATTGTATAGTAGTGTTCTCTCTCTCTCTCTCTGAACTTTTATTTATTCTTTCAACAATATATTTTGAGCTTTATCCATTTAATTCTAGTACACTAATTGTCATTGCTATGTTCCTCTGCTTGAACATACTCAAGTTTATTTATCTAGCTTCCCATTGAACATTAGGTTTTTAAAATATTTCACTTTAGGTGAAGCTGCTAGGAACATTATAAGTTTTATAGAAGGAGTCAGCACACATATACATGTATGTACACATAACTGAAATAAAAGTTCTATGAGACACTACTTAACCTTTCTGTTCAGTTGTTTAACGTGACCTTTCTGACCTGTTGATTTTGTTGAGTGTCATTAGAATTCCTTCTTCTGTGAACTGCCTTTTCTTATCTTTTGCCTTTCTTATTGTCTTTTTCAAAAACTTTTTTCTGCCTTTTTAAAGGATCTTCTGTAAATGTTTTTCTATACTGTAATATAATCATTGTTTCCCCCAGAATTGTATTTTGAAAATGTTCAAGTCTACAGAGAAGTGGGAAGAACAATAATATAATGAGCAACTCTTTCCTCCCCTGGATTCACCCATTAGTAACACCCTGACACATTAGCTGTATGTCTCCATAGCTATAAAAACACACACTTTGTTTTACTGAACCTTAGAAGAACATAGTAGTTATAAAGACTTGAAATACTTCATCGTAAATCTACTAGAAATCCAGACACAATATAGGAGTCTAGCACAGTGTTCGCCATTGAGTGGTCCGTAGACTCCTGGTGGTTTGTGAGGTCCAAAAGGTTGGCGACCACTGGTCTGGCATGGACTTGCCATCTTCACATATTCCCCAGTAGTCCCAAAAATCTTCAGCTACTATTTTCCTTACCTGTTCTGGGATCCAGTCATGATTCCTGCATTGCATTTGGTTGGTATAACTCTTCAGTCTGTGTGAGATAGTCTTGCCCTTTTGTACTTCCTTTGTTTTTCTTAACATTGGCTACTTTGAAGAGTTCAGACTGTTAAATCAATTCCAACTGTGGTTATGGACTTGCCTGTGTAATCAGATCGCAGGAATACCTCGAGGTCAGCCTTTTTGGGATCTTTCCTTTTTCCAAAACAGTTTCCACATTGTATGCCATAATGTAATTTGCTAATGGGGCTGGTGTGCATTTTTAAATTAATGGTATTTTAGCAGTTTAATGATGTATTAGAGTTTTGTTTTTGTGGCGAATTTTTTAATTGCAGACTGGAAATAGCAGAGGCTATGCCTTTGTGGAATTTGAATCTGAAGATGTTGCCAAGATAGTTGCTGAAACAATGAACAACTACCTTTTTGGTGAAAGACTCTTGAAGTGTAAGTGCGCTTGTCTTCCTGTAGGGCTGGGTACCTGCTGCTGCTGGGTGGCTGTGGTGTAAAGGACAGATTGCTCAGCTACTTGACAATTCCACTTGGACATCCCACTTCATTTCTGGGATGATTCCCTTAAGGATGGTGCAAGGATCAGTTCTAATTAGAATTTTAAAATCTGTACCAGACTGAGCTGTGTGCTGAGTTGGAATTGGGGAGTGATTTTAGGAGCACAGAGGAAGAGTAACTAACCCACCTTGAAGAGTGTGGAAGGCTTCCCTGGGGAAGTGTTTAGATTTTAAAATCTGGCCCTAGCCAGTTTGGCTTAGTGGATGGTGTATTGGCGGACTGACTGAAGGGTCCCAGGTTCAATTTTAGCCAAGAGCAAATGCCTGAGTAGTGGGCTCAATCCCCAGTAGGGGGAGTGCAGGAGGCAGCTGATCAATTATTTTCTCTCATCATTGATGTTTCTATCTCCCTTCCTGTCTAAAATCAATAGATTAAAATCTGGAGTTGAAATAGGAGTGAGCCAGGTTTGGGGGAGAGAATGAAAGTTGAGATCCTGGCTGTGGGGACAGCAAATGCAAAGCTAGAGGTGACTAGCACTATCTGCCTATGAGGGACTATGAGGAGAAGAGAAAGAGATGAGGAAGAAGATGAGGGGAAGCCAGGTCTTTGGAGTCCTTATAAATCTGGGAGTTTAATATGTGTCCTGAGGACAGTGGGAAACCATGAACGGATTCTAGATAGGATAAAGTGGGGAGTCACAGTTCAGAATCAGACTGAATGGCATTGGTACAGCTCTTCTACCAGAGAAACCATGTCAACACCAGATTAGAAGTTCATCTACACCAGTGGTTGGCAAACTCTTTAGTCAACAGAGCCAAATATCAACAGTACAACTGTGGAAATTTTGAGAGCCAAATGTTTTAAATTTAAACTTCTTCTAATGCCACTTCTTCAAAATAGACTCGCCCAGGTTGTGTTATTTTTGTGGAAGAGCCACACTCAAGGGGCCAAAGAGCCGCATGTGGCTCGCAAGCTGCAGTTTGCCGACCACTGATACACACACACCATCGCCACCGGCTTGACATTCCAGCACAGCCCTGTCTGGGTCCCAGGGCTCTTCAGAGGCAGAGTTAAACTTGTTGGCGGGGGGTGGGGGATGACTATCCAGGTACCCAAGTCAGACACATCTGATCAGGCAGCATCTTGTTTTGGTTTCTCCTGCCATGACAGAGTTCCAGCAGCCTTGTTGACAGCATGAGTTCATTTACAGAAATGAAGGAGAGGAAGGGCTGAGGAGGTGAACTAAAAGGTGTCAGAGGCCTGCATGTGCAGAACAGTGCTATGCTGTACCCCTACCACTTGGTTGAAAACGTGTTTCTTTTTTTCATATAGGTCATTTTATGCCACCTGAGAAAGTACACGAGGAACTTTTTAGAGAGTGGCATCTTCCGTTTAAGAACCCGTCTTACCCAGCAGTGAAACGGTATAATCAGAACCGGACACTTCTTGAAAAGCTGCGGATGGAGGCGCGATTTAAAAAGAAAGAAAAATTACTCAGAAAGAGATTAGCTAAGAAGGGAATTAATTATGATTTTCCTTCATTGGTAAATATTCCTTCAGAAAACATATTTTGTGTTTTTCTTTTTGGAGGTGGGTTTTTTGTACCTCGGTAGCTGTAACATGATTATGGTTTTCTCTATAAAGTGTCTAGCTCAGTGCTTACCACATACTAGGGTTTGACTAAGTTTTGAGGCACTACATTGTAAGTTCTTTCTAAAGTTTGTCAGACCAGATCCTATGATCGACATTGTACAGAAAGGAAATTTCAGAGAGGGGTTAGGTTTTCATGATCTGTTTTACCAGTAAATTATTGAAGTTAAATCACTATTCACCCAAAACCACAATGCTGCTAGATTGCTATTAAAAGTGTCCTTACCAGAATTAAATGAAGTTTGGTATTACATGGTATCAGTAGACATGAAGACTATAAATTTTGTTTCTTATTCTTTTAAATTGGAAGTAAAGTGCATATCAGATTTCAGCAGTGTCGTCTGTGAATTAAGTGAGCAGGGTTTAGAATAGCGAACCTGCTGGCATGAAGATGAGTCAGCACAGATATCACGCAGCAGTCCCCTGAGTCCCCTGCTTACTGATTCTCCCGCTTTCCTGGTAGAGAGCTATGTCTTGCACTACAAAACAAGAGTGCAGGTTACTCGGATGTGCCTAGGATAGGTAAAGATCTTATTTTTTCACTAAATTCTGAGGTTGGTTTGATCTTTCACAGACCCCCTAAGCTTATTTTCAAACAGCTACTTTGTTGCTAAGAGATGGATAGCATCTCTCCCTAAATTTATTAGGTCTTTTAGCCTTATCCAGAAACTAGAAGACTGACTATCCCCTTTGGCCCAGTTCCGGTTGTTAATTCTTTGCCTAAACCCCAAACATAGTCTTTAACAATATGTGTTTAAAAATCTGTGTTCCAGGCAGCAGACCCTGGTCCTCTTACGAACCGTTTGGGAGCTGGTCCTCTAAAGCAGGACCCTGGGCCAGCTCGTGTCAGCCTCACTTCAACTCCACAACTTCTGCCCGTCCCCCATCTCGGCCCCTCTTCTACTTTTTGCCCTTTATTGGAGATCATTCACTATATGTGTGGAGTTTGCTTTTTAAATTGAAATGCTTTCTCATGTAGGAAGGATCTGCTGATAATGTGTGTAAGGATCCTAATGGTAAGTTAAAAATGTAAATATGTGGTACTGCCAGGTAATAACTTCTTTGTGTTTGTTTACTTAAGATTTTACATAAAAAGGAGAAAAGCAAAGCTTCGAACACCGACCTTCAGAAATCCACAAATAGACAGGTAAAGTTTTTCTGTTTTTGCATGTCAGGTGTTAGGGAAAGGTAAATGGGTAAATATATTTAAACTACTAAAACTAATATAAAAATTGACAAAGTTTCTTAAACTTTATTGCAGGCTTTACCTAAGAAGAAAAAGAAAAAGGCTTCACCTACCCCTAAAACTCCTGAAAATACTGTGGATAGTCAGGTAAAATTTTCTTTAATGTTTTGAGAATTAGGTAGTATAATTCAAAAGAGAAGCAATTCTTGCTACTGACAGTTTGTTAAAATTTCACATTTAGCCCTAGCTGGTTTGGCTCAGTGGATAGAGCTGGTTCCGTAGGTTTGATTCCAGTCAAGGGTGCATGCCTGGGTTGTGGGCTCGATCCCCAGTAGGGGGTGTACAGAAGGCAGCTGATCAATGATTCTCTCTAATCAATTGATATTTCTCCCTCCCTCCCTCCCTCCCTCTTTCTCTCTGAAATAAAAAAAAATATTTAGAAAAAAAACAATTTCACATTTAGTTTGTGACTTTAGCAGATACAGTGAGTTTACTAGCGAAAGTTACCATTGTGAGTTTATTATTGTATTTTATATTTCTTAAACAAAGTGACTGAGGTAAGAGAGAGGAGGCCACTGTTTTTACAAACGTAAGATGAAGGTTTTCTACCTCATACCCTATAATGGAGCATATTATATTACAATTGATTATGACTTTTTAAAAGTGTATATATGTTTTTTAAATATATTTTATTCATTTTTTTACAGAGAGGAAGGGAGAAGGATAAGAGTTAAAAACATCGATGAGAGAGAAGATTATGACTTTTTATACTAAGTTTGATAAGCACTTAAACTCTTTTCTGTGTGATCATGTCACTGAAAGATACAAATAACATTGCACAACCTGTGAAAATAGAGGAGAGGATAAAATCCTTCCTCATATCTTCCCACATTTATGTATTATTATTTCTTGTTGAATTTAGGGCCCAACACCAGTTTGTACACCAACATTTTTGGATAAACGAAAATCTGAAGTGGCTAAAATGAATGATGATGAAGATAATGAAATAGTTTTTAAACAGCTCTTCTCTGGCAGAAAAGAACAAACACAAGAGACTGAAACACCTACATGGTCAAGGAAAAAAAGACGAAGAAAAAGCAGTCAGTGATTATGAATAATACTCTGGAAAATGTGGTTTTATTATGAGGTCTGTATATCGGAAGAAATATTGTTGGTTCGAGTCAATAAGAGGAATTGGTAACTCTGATTTGCCTGCCCCAGCTGAAACATAGATGCGCGCACCTCCCAGCAGGAGCCAGGCCCACTGCCTCTATGCCCCGGTCTCCCAGTTTTCTTCCCAGGCTAATATGCAAATTGTCCCCTCAGCCAACAGGCAGGCCAGCCAACTGCACATGTCCCCTCTTCCTTCAGTGACTGCATAAAAGAGTCACCATTAATAGCAGGTTTAAATATTAAACTGCAGTGTTGGTTAAATAAAGAAAATAAAACCTTTCTTTATTGTCTACATGGTTCTCTGCGTAGGCTGTGCACATTTAACCCATAAGAGTATTTCAGACTTTGGCATCCAGTGGTCAAAATGACATATACACAATTGAGAAGGCAATTCAAGTGTGTACACTAGTATATGTGTATATGGTCACTTTCCTAATGTTAGTTTTGGGTAAGCTAGTATGGACTACTAACCACTTCAGTATCATCAACATGAAATTGTATTTTATGGTTTAAACAGTGACCACAAATAAACGTGTGTTGTTTTTTTTTACAATTTGCATGCCAGTGGGTCTTGGGTGTCTAGAAGTAAAATAGTAGGTTTTCACCTCAAATACTTTTAATTTTCTAATGCCCTTGAAATGTGCTTTTGCGCCTAACCGGTTTGGTTCAGTGTATAGAGCATCGGCCTCTGGACTGAAAGGTCCCAGGTTTTATTCCGGTCAAGGGCACGTACCTTGGTTGCGGGCATATCCCCAGTATAGGGGGTGTGCAGGAGGCAGCTGATCGATGTTTCTCTCTCCCTCTCTATAAAAAAAATCAATAAAATATATGTTTAAAAAAAAAAAGACTTCAGTTGTGATAGAGACCAGATTGTCCTCATTGCTGGCTGCACTACAAATGGCAGTGGCACAGTTCTATCTCGAAGGCCTTGTGTGCCATGTCTCATACTACCATGGGTTTTACATATTTTGATTACCAGTGCATATCTATCCAGTCTAAAGAGAACATGTTCATGGTGGACTGGATTATTTTATTAATTCAGATGGCAGTGAAACATCAGCTGTGCTAAAAGAACACACACACACTGGTCAGATTATTATCTCTGAACACATAATCTGGCCACTCAGTGTATATCCTATATAATGAAAGGCTAATATGCAAATTGTCCCTTCAACCAACAGCCAGGACAGCCAACTGCACATGTCCCCTCCCTCTGGCCAGGCTAGCCAGACCCCACCCATACACTCATGCAGCAGGCCTCTAATATACACATACAGTGGCCATATTATGCATTCAGAGATCCTAATAATCTGGCTACTCAGTGTATAGACATTATCAGACTAAGCATTCATCACAATATTCCCAATGTAAAAAGCAGAGGAATTAAATATTTTAAATGGACTATCGGCACAGTTGTTAATCTTCATTCAAGGATATCTTTCCATTGATTTTTAAAGAGTGGAAAGGAGGAGAGAGAAGCATTAATGTGAACAAGACAGGTCAGTTGGTTGCCTCCTGCATGAACCCAAGGTACTTAACTTGCCCTTGACCAGAATCAAGGTCAGGACCCTTTGGTCCAAGGGCCAAAGTTATATCCATTTAGCCAAACTGGCTAGGGCACAGCAACAGTTTTTTTTTTTTTTAATTAATTTTTATTAATTTTTTATACATATCTCCCCATTGCCCCCCCTCCCTCCCAGGCGTACCCCGACCCCCCAGTATCTGTGATCATTGGTTATGTTTATAAGCATGCATACAAGTCCTTTGATTGATCACTTATTTACCTCACCTAACTTTAATCTTTCTTCTATAATTTCACACTCTGTTTGATGCTTTATGATTTTTGTCCTCCTGAGAATTATCAGTCTACTCCCTTTCTGTGCTCCTGATTCTATTATATTCACCAGTTTATTCTGTTGATCAGATTTTTAATTCACTTAATTTTTAGATTCACTTGTTGACAGATGTGTATTTGTTGTTCATAATTTTTTGTCTTTTACCTTTTTCTTCTTCCTCTTCTAAAAGGGTACCTTTCAGCATTTCATATAATACTGGTTTGGAGTTGATGAACTCCTTTAGCTTTTTCTTCTCTGTGAAGGTCTTTATCTGCCCTTCAATTCTGAATGATAGCTTTGCTGGATAGATTATTCTTGGTTGTAGGTTCTTGTTGTTCATCACGTTGAATATTTCTTGCCACTCCCGTCTGGCCTGCCTCGTTTCTGTTGAGAAATCAGCTGACAGTCGTATGGGTGCTCCCTTGTAGGTAATAAACTGTTTTTCTCTTGCTGCTTTTAATATTCTCTCTTTCTCTTTTGCTCTTGGCATTTTAATTATGATGTGTCTTGGTGTAGTCCGCTTTGGATTCCTTTTGTTTGGGGTTCTGTGTGCTTCCTGGACTTGTAAGTCTATTTCTTTTACCAGATGTGGGAAGTTTTCAGTCATTATTTCTTTAAACAGGTTTTCAGTATCTTGCTCTCTCTCTTCTTCTGGCACCCCCACAATTCTGATGTTGGTACGCTTGAAGCTGTCCCAGTGGCTCCTTACATTATCTTCACATTTTTGGATTCTTTTCTCTTCTTGCTTTTCCAGTTGATTGTTTTCTGCTTCTTTATATTTCAAATTTTTGACTTGATCCTTGCCTTTCTCTAGTCTGCTGTTAGTACTCTGCATAATAGTTTTCATTTCAGTCAGTGTATTTATCATCTTCTCTTGGGTCTCACTAAATTTATCCATCTTTTAGGCATATTCTTGCAAAACCTTATAAGCGTGATTTTGAACTCTATATCCAGTCGTTTTTTTTCCTCCATTTCTTTTGCTTGTAATCGCTTCCCTTGTCTCGGCATTTTCACTGTGCCGGGGAAACTTCTGTGCTGGATTCAGCCGAAGAAGCCTCTGCTGAGCTTGGGAGGGTGGAGTCTCAGGGCTTAAGGGACCGCCTTGCCTTCCAGGCGGCCCCGCCCTCCACGGCCCCTGAGTCTCACGTGACTGGGTAATGGCTGGAGCGGTCCTTGTGCGCTCGCGCACCCGCAGCGCCTCTGACCGCTGCCTTTCCGGCTCCCCTGCGAACCAGGACCACACGAGTCTAGGTCCCCAGGGTTTCGCCCAAAACAGGGGCCCAGTGGACTCAGAAGTGGCACAGATCGGAGGGTC
Organism: Lasiurus cinereus; assembly: GCA_011751065.1. NCBI lineage: Eukaryota > Metazoa > Chordata > Mammalia > Chiroptera > Vespertilionidae > Lasiurus > Lasiurus cinereus. The sequence continues at coordinate 350,841 of JAAGEH010000487.1, forward strand.
TGTCTCCCGGCCACTGGCGAAAGCCAGCGGCACAATCAGCAATCCGCCCTCCGCGTGGTGCCGTGCGCGACCAGACCTCCGATCCTTTGCAACTCCCCTAAATTTCCGTGCACCTCTCCCTTTTCACAGTCCAAACCCCCCCCGTATGAGTTTCGGCTGGATCTGGGGTTTAGTGTCGTAAGAAAAGGGGTTCAATGCCGTTGGGAGTCTCCGTTTCCCTCCCGCCAGAGAAAGCCAGCCAGGTACTCCGGCACCGCTCTCTCAGCGCGCTCGTCTCCGTACCTCAGCTTTTTGCAGCTCCTCTGGGTCTCCGTGAGCCCCTCTCTTTCCCTCTAGTTGTAGAACTTCCACTCAGCCAGCTTTCCTGTGGTTCTGGATGATGTCCGTTCTGTCTTTTAGTTGTAGTTTTGAAATTGTTGTGCGAGGCAGCAGTATAGGTGTTTACCTATGCCGCCATCTTGGATTCTCCCAACAGTTTTTTTTTATCCCCGAATTTACAAGGTGGTAATGTTTCCAAGTGGCTCATTAGGCAAGCAAGGAAAGCCTTTCAATGGTAAGATAAATTGTGTTTGACTGCAGCAAGCTTAAGAAATGTGTCCAATAACATGAATTTTTTAAAAAAAATACTTTTAATGATTTCAGAGTGAGAAAGGGAGAAGACAGAAACATCAATGATGAGAATCATTAATCAGCTGCCTTCTGCACGCCCCCTACTGGGGACTAAGCCCGCAACCTTGTAATGCACCCTTCAGTCTGCAGGCCGACGCTCTATCCATAGAGCTAAACCAGCTAGGGCAGTGGTTGGCAAACTGCATTACCCTTACCCAGAAGTTTGTTTTTTTGTTTTGTTTTGTTTTAAATATTGTATTGATTTTTTACAGAGAGAAGGGAGAGGGAAAGAGTTAGAAACATCTATGAGAGAGAGACATCAATCAGCTGCCTCCTGCACACCATCTACTGGGGATGTACCTGCAACCAGGATACATGCCCCTGACCGGAATTGAACCCGGGACCCTTCAGTCTGCAGGCCAATGCTCTATCCACTGAGCCAAACCGGCTTTGGCAATTACCCAGAAGTTTTGACTCCAGATTAAAGATATTAGTACATTATTAAAATGTTTCTTAAGTGTTTTTTCCCTAAGGCAGTGGTTGGCAAACTCGCTAGTTAACAGAGCGGCAAACTGCAGCTCGTGAGTCGCATGTGGCTCTCGAGCCACAGTTTGCCGACCACTGAGCTAGGATTAAAATGAACTCTACCCCTCCGCCCCCCCCGCCCCCAGTACTATTTATTTATTTATTTTTAAATATATTCTTATTGATTGCAGAGAGGAAAGGAAAGGGGGGGAGAGAGAAACCAATGATGATAGAAAATCATTGGCTGCCTCCTGCATGCTTGCCACAGGGTATTGAGCACACAACCCAGGTATGTGCCCTTGACCAGAATCGAACCCGGGATCCTTCAATCCACACTTTATTCACTGAGCCAGACTGACTAGGGCTAAAATAAACTTTTAAAGACAGCCTTTATCCCTAACCAGTGTGGCTCAATTGATTGAACGCTGACCTGTGAACCAGAAGGTCAGGATTTGATTCCTGTTCATGGCACATGTCTGGGTTGTGAGCTTGATTACCAGTACGGGGCGTGCAGAAGGCATCCAATCAATGATTCTCTTTGATGTTTCTTCCTCTCCCTCTCTGAAATCAATAAAAACATTTTAAAAAGCCTTTAAGTAAGGAAGTTACTTGAAGAGTTGAAGCAACAATAGTTAATTTAAAAACAAGGCCAATGAAAATGGTGATGGAAGGAAATTTGACTTGGGTTGAACAAACAAAAAATAAAAACAAGGCAACTGATTTTTTATTGTTTTTCCTAGGCACTTAAAAAAGACTTTAATAATACTCTTCAGCTCACAGTTCAAAAAGTGAATATTGGAAGTGCTAGAATGACCAATTCATCAAGGTTTTCCCAGAATCTTTCTGGTTTTAACACTGAAAGTCACACGTGAAGCGAACCTCCTAAGTTCCAGGCTAATGCAAACAGGTTGTCACCCTAGAAATGACTGAAGAATTAGCCTCTTGCATTGCCTGTGGAACAACTATAAGCAAAAATATTTTCAAAATGCTGAGAAAATTCATTCAGTAAACTGAAGTGTAACCTTCCAAGATGTGCTATAGTTGATGGTGATAAAAAAAAATGAAAACAACAAAAAGCATGAAACTAGAAAAAGACTTCAACAAATAAAGACTTTGTGAAAATATAAGGTGTTTAAGGCTTGTTTGTTGTATTATTCACCAGCAAGTACTTAAATATATGAATTGCCCAGCTGGTGTGTCTCTGTGCTTGAGCATTGACCCATGAACCAGGAGGTCATGGTTCAATTCTTGGTCAGGGTACATGCCCAAGTTGCAGCAGTAGGAGGTATACAGGAGGCAATGATTCTCATCATTGATGTTTCTGCCCTCCCTCTCTGAAATCAATACAAATTAAAAAATAAAAACATTTAAAGAAAAATATGTGAACTTTCCATGTGTTATTGAATTAGTGTCACTGGTGTACTTCATTTGCATTAGCTATCATCAGTTCCAGGAATTTCTGACAGAAATAGAAGCTCAGTATTCTGGCCCTAGTCAGTCTGGCTCAGTGGATAGAGCATCGGCCTGTGAACTGAATGGTTCCAGGTTCGATTCCAGTCAAGGGCACATGCTCAGGTTGCAGGCTCGATCCCCAGTAGGGGGTGTGCAAGAGGCAGCTGGTCAATAATTCTCATCATTGATGTTTCCCTTTCCCTTCCTCTCTGAAATCAATAAAAAAAATTTTTTTTTAAAAAAGAAGCCACATATTCTGACTTGCCCTACCACACAGCAGTTTGACGGCTTTGTGGTGATAACGTTTTGTTGAGACGTTTCAACTTCAGGGCCCAATCTGCAAATTTATGAATGAGAAGAACCTCCCTCAAACACTGAATGGCCTTAGAATTTAGCTTTTGCTGCAGACTTGGTGTATCTTAATGAATTCAACCTAGAATCAGACGTCAAAGCACCACTTATATTTGAAACTAATATGGTGATAAAATAAGTTTGATGACAGCATTTGAATACAAGAAAGGTCACCCTATATACTGGCAAAAATTAAAACACGATCTCCATACCCACACAAATCTAGCAGATATTTTCGAGCCTCAAACTACAATTCCAGATCTCAATACAAGTGAAAAGGAAATTTGCATATTTCAAAACCCAATGCAAGTAACTTTGATGATAGGAAACACTAGCTTAACACTACAAAAATTAACTCAAGCCAAAACCAGTTTGGCTCAGTGGATAGAGTGTTGACCTGCGGACTAAAGGGTCCCAGGTTCGGTTCCAGTCAAGGGCATGTACCTTGGTTGGGGGCACATCCCCAGTGGGGGGTGTGCAGTAGGCAGCTGATAGATGTTTCTCTCTCATCGATGTTTCTAGCTCTCTATCCCTCTCCCTTCCTCTCTGTAAAAAATCAATAAAATATATGTTTTTTAAAATTAACTCAAAATATATCAGAGACCTAGATATAAAAGATAAAATTAAGAAACTTACAGGAAAACAGAAGGAAACTCCATGACCTGGTGTTAGGCAAAGCATGATCTGGTGATACCAAAAGCACGATCCATAAAAAAAGAAATTATATGTAGAACTTACTCTGTTTAAGACACTGCTAAGAGAATAAAAGGATAGGCTACAGACGGGGTGAAACGATTTGCAGAGGACTTTTTATGTAGAATAGACCTCTCAATCAGCCCAGTTGTCATAGGGCACCCAAACTTCTGACTTCTGACCTTTAAATGGAAAGTAATATAGACTATTTTCATCACTTATATTCCCATTAAGGACTCAAACATGATTTAAAGTATATGGTGATTAACATTTATTAAATATTTGCATATGTCAGATATTATAAGCATTTTAAATATATTAACTCATTTAATAAAAACTATGAAATAGATATTACTATTCCTATCTAAGAGATGAAGAAACTGAAGCCCAGAGAGATTAAATAACTTGCCAAAAGATAGTATATGATCAATATACAGCCAATTAAGCTGACTATGGACTTAAAGTTTCCTTTCACAGGATGAGCATGAATGCTAGGTTGTTAGTGGTAATATTAAAAAAAGAAAGATGTGAAATCCTTGGTGCCTTTTTAATTTAATTATTCTTTGTTAGACCTGGTGACTTTTTGAAATGGAGGTAGAAATGGGGCACTGGGGTGTCATGGGAGAAAGTTCCATTCTCGCTAGTTTGTGCTCAGGTTTGAAATAACTAAAAACAACATAACACTAGGTGGCACTAGACTCCAGGCACTTAAATCTACAGTAAATACATTTTACTTAAAGATATTGGTAAAACGGTATAATTTTTAAAGAGATTTATACCTTAATGCTAATATTAAAAAAAGAAATCTCCCTGAGAAGCATCACTTTACACACACATACACACACACACACAGAACCAATTTCTACACTAGAGGGCAGAAACTGCTACTCTGAAATCACACAACGGGGTGCTTAGTAACATCCTTTGGATAATTGCTTATTGTTGAAAATAAATTTGCCAAAGGATTCCAGGGCATCAGCAATCCAACATACTGATGATACGAAGTTTTCACTTATCTAACTGCATGTAGTTATGAACGTACATTAATCATGCAATAATGTGGGCTAACCGTTTTATAATTTGATGTTCCCCAGTGTATATTAAATTGTGATGGTTCTGTTTAATAAGAGCATTTTATATAAGAAAACTTTGTTTTACTACTGTAATCACTCAATAATATTTAGCCATGGTGTTCAGGGGATTTCCCATTTTCGGCTCTCTGTGCTCACTTAGGTACTATTTTTGTGTGTGAGGCCTGAATTATAAACATGAAGTAAAACACTGACTTAGAATTTGGGGCATATTTCTACTTTAATTAATAAATTTAAATATTTTGGAATTTTTTTTTCCAGATAATATCCAGGTGATATACTTCTGGCCTTCTCTCTCAAAAACAAACAAAAAACCCATAACTGTTTGGGAAGTTTAGTGATTCGCTAAGGTCAGGAGTTAATGTCCATTTATCCAGTCATAGAATGTTTCACATACCTATCTACAAATTTCTCCAGTTCCAGTAACCAATCTGCAGACTTGGTATTTATTAAATTGCTTACCAAGTATTTCAGTGGCCAGCTCTGCTTCTATTTGTGTTAGCTCTGCTCCTATTTTATTTCATTTGGCAGTGGTATTATGGAAGTTACTATTTTGTGCTGACAAGTGACAAATTTCAGAATCTCCTGTTATAAGTAAAGTAGAGGCTTGGTGCACGAATTTCGTGTGTGTCTCTCAGCTCAGCCTGCACTCTCTCCAATCTGGGACTCTTTGAGGGATGTCCAACCCATTTAGACCTGATTCAGGTAGGATCAGGCCTAAAAGGGCAGGTGGACATCCCTCTCACAATCCAGGACTACTGGCTCCCAACTACTTGCCTGCCTGCCTTCCTGATTATCCCTAACTGCTTCTGCCTGCCAGCCTGATCACGCCCTCACTACTTCCCTGTCAACCTGATTGATGCTTAACTGCTCCCATGCCAGCCAGTTTGCCCCCTAATTGCCCTCCCCTGTCAGCCTGATCGCCCACAACTGCCCTCCCTCGCAGACCTGGTCCCTTCCAACTGCTCTTCCCTGCTGGCCATCTTGTGGTGGCCATTTTGTATCCACATGGGGGCAGTCATTTTTGACCACCTGAGGGCAGCCATTTTGTGTGATGGAGCGAGGTCAATTTGCATATTATTCTTTTATTAGATAGGATTATATAGGATAGAGGCCTGGTACATGGGTGGGGCCCAGCTGGTTTGCCCTGAAGGGTGTCCCAGATTAGGGTAGGAGTTCCCTTGGGGCATGGGGTGGCCTGGGCAAGGGGCCTATGGTGGTTTTCAGGCTGGCCACACACCCTTGGCACCCCAAACACAGGCCCTGGAATCTGAGACTTATTTATCTTCTATAATTCAAACTTTGTAGCCTTGAGCGGAGCTAAGCCTCCTGCTTGCTCCATGGTTGTAGCCATTTTTGTTGGGATTTATTTATCTTCTATAATTAAAACTTTGTAGCCTTGAGTGGAGGTCTAGGTCAGCCAGGGTGTGAGGAAAGCTTGGCTTCCTTCATCACGGGGCAACTCAAGCCTTCTGCTCTCTCCATGGCTGCAGCCAGCTTGGTTAGGTTAATTTGTATACTCGCTCCTGATTGGCTGGTGGGCATGGCTTGTAGGTATAACAGAGATATGGTCAATTTGCATATTACTCTTTTATTAGACAGGATGCTGTCAACCTAGATGCCTGGGAAAAGACATGCCGACATTTGCCATTTGCCACCGTGTCCATAGCAAATGCGCCATGAGAAACACTACTGTCCTCTGGCGGCCTCATTCATAGGTTCTTTTGTGGCTGGAGTCTCCCATCAACAGTGCTGGAGTGCTGGTTTGGAGCGAAGCAGGATTTTCACAAAATAAACCATGAAAAGATCTGTATTTTCTGTCCAAAAAAGAAATTGTTCAGATGGTTTTTGGCAGGGGTACATGGTAATTATTGACATTTTTTTTTCTTCTGATGGATTGTGTCAATTTTTCTTCTATTTCTGCTTTAACACTTAGCTAGATGATAAATATTGTGACTTTCTTCTAATTAGCTTTTTTTTAAAAAAAAAAAACACTGCTAATGCATGCTTGGTATAATAAAAAATGCAAACAAGTAGTTTAGTAAGTGCAAACTGTATAACTGTTTCCCACTTTGCAAACTTGTACTTAGCCAGTTATCTGATTTGATGTTAATGTAGAAGCAGCCATATAAAATCAGTTACTCATCTAGCTCATTATTTATAATTTATTGGTGACTTTTTTCCTTTAACTTCTTATTTTGTTGTTGTTAATCTTTTTTTCTTTTTTTTTAGAAAGAGAATGGAAGGGTGGGAGAGAAGCCAAGAGAGAGAAACATTGATGTGAGGGACATATCAGTAGGTTGCCTCTCACACATGCCCTGACTAGAGCTAGGGTACATGCCCTTGACCAGAATGGAACATGGGTCCCTCCAGTCCTCTGGCCGATGCTCTCTCCACTGAGCCAAACCAGAGAGTGCTTCTTTTATTTCTTAAACATAATTTGTTACCTGAACAGGGAATACATACAAAAGGTACAAAAATTCAAACAGTTCCAAAAAGTATGGAGTGAGAAGTCAATCTGTGTGTGGGGGCTGCTCACTCTGCTCCCACTCACTGGCATGTCACTTGAGTAGAGAAGGGCTCTCCCAATTCAGCATGTGCAGCCGCTGATCTCACGGACTGTCTCCCTCCCTGGGGACACTGTGCTACATCCTCAGGAAGTTCTCACTACCCCATCATTTGAATGGAGAGTCCCTGTTCGTTTTCTCTTTATTATCTGTTTTGTACTTATGGTCTATTCCCAGACCACACCAAGTACCCACATTTCTAAGGGCAAGAACCTTGTCATGTTTGTAGTTATATCCCCAGCAATTAAGAAAATGATGGCAGCTGAAACAGGTTTGGCTCAGTGGGTAAAGCGTCGGCCTGCGGACTGAAAGGTCCCAAGTTCAATTTTGGTCAAGGGCACGTGCCTTGGTTGTGGGCACATCCCCAGGAGGGGGTGTGCAGGAGGCAACTGGTCAATGTTTTTCTCTCATCAATGATTCTAACTCTCTATCTCTCTCCCTTCCTCTCTGTGAAAAAACAATAAAATATATTTTTTTTTAAAAAAGAAGAAAATGCTGGCAATCCTACTTGTTTCATTAATGCATTCTAGCACATTTGTATCAGGCATTGGGGGTTAGCAGTGAATAACGCCAGCAATTTTTTTGTCCTCAAGCAGCTTACATTCTATTATAGTGAAATAAAGCAATTATCAAAGAATTAAAAGAAATACATATGGAAGAAAGTGGTAAATGTTGTTGTGATAATAAACAAGTAATCTTTTCTGTTAAAGAAGGAAGTTTAGCCAACTGCCATTTTGAAACCACAAAGGTCAACATCCCCAGCCCTTTTTTTTCTTCAAATAAGCCAATCGCACAAGAGTGTGAGCCTAACCTCTGACCAATGAAGAGTAAGGGATGGGGATGGAAAAATGGTGGCGGATAGACAGACATGTCACAAGCTTTGTCTCTGAGCAGACAGAGAAAACAGCTGAGGGTCGCATGGGGAGTGTTTGTTGGTGAGTTAAGGGACAGCTATACTCCAGGAGAAGGTGTGGGACTGCTGGAAGGGGCTCTCCTAACCGGAGAGCACCTACTTCTGATGGGTTCCCTCCCGGAGCCACCAGCTTGGATGCGGAGACCTGGCCATCTTGAAAGGGAAAGTGGATGTTATTGGAAGCCTGAAAATGTACAACTGCGGCACCCACCCAACAGCTGCGAGCCCCAGAACACCGGTCCCCACTTGGCACAAATACTCGGATTCAGAGGAGCTGTACATGCCACACGGAAAGGTCAGATTTTGCCTGGGATAAGGTGAGGTCTCTGGTTCCACAGAGGGGATCCCTAGAAAGCAACCCATTTTGATCTGATGCAGAAGGACAGCCTGGGAGTTATTAACTATGCTGGCTGCTTGACAAGAGCGGGAAAGGTGGACTGCACAGACTTGCACCTTTCCTCTTCAGATTCTTGCTTCTGATTGCTAAACCCAATACATAGGATCACCCAGTTGGGGACAATCTGGGAGACTGCAGGGGAAAGTTGTTTCTGGAACCTGGGGATCGGAGTGGGGAGTGACCTTCAGAGAACCAGCTCTGGGGCAGCCCACTCCCACAAACTGGTATTGAGTGCCACAGGGAAAACAGGATCTAATCACAGGATAGAAAGGACCTAGAGTCTCAGAGGTCAATCCCGAAATACTGCCGCCCAGGGGATGACTCACAAATTGACTCTTGTGTAATCACAAATAGAAGAATAAAGAGATTAAGACACACCACCTGCTTAAAAACCAGGACTGGCTTACAACACTGAGCACCACTGGAACACAGGGAACTGCAGTACTGTCCTGACTGGGAAACAAGCATGACAAAGAGAATAGAGGAAGTGAATGACCTTCACTATTGCACATTCTTATTTTTTTATTTTAATTATTAATTTTTCATCTTTTACTTCAAAAACTAAGTTTTTTCTTTTTCCTCACTTGATTTTACCCTATTAATTATTACCTTTTTATTTTCAATCAGTATTATTACTGCTACTATTTTATCATTTTGAAAAAAGTATCATTTTACTTTCTCTTTATTTTATTTTGGGATAAGAGTTCTATATTTTATTTTAATCTTTCCTTTAGCATCATTTTACTCTTTATCAACTCTACCTTTATGCCATCACTCTCTTCCTAACTTTTCCCCTTTTTTGTTGTCCTATTTCTCTCACCCTTCTCATACTTTCGATTTTCCCTATGCTTTCTTTTTACACCCTGTTAAAATTTCACCCTACTTATATTTCTAATTTTCAATTCCTTGCTCCAAGTCCATATACACCTCTTTCTTCTGTCCTCAGTATCCAAAAAATTTTCTCTCTGCCTTTTGTTGTTGTTTGCGTGAATGCTGATTATATTGATTTTTTATACTTTTTGTGAGATTGTTTTGCTTATTTTTTGTTTTGTATTGTTTTTTGTTTGCTTTGTTTTTGTTTGTTTTTTTACTTCTGTTTTTCCTCACCTTGCTTGATATTAGTTGTTTGTAGTTTATATGAATCTCCAAGTACTTGTTTCTGGTATTTATTGGGATTAGTGGCTGTTCTATTGGAGTTTTTTCCCCATATATATAAATATTTCCCCTTCTCTTTCATTTTATTTTTAAATATATTTTATTGATTTATCACAGAGAGGAAGGGAGAGAGATAAGAGAGCTGCCTCCTGCACACTCCCCACTGGGGATGTGCCCACAACCAAGGCACATGCTGCTGAACAGAATTGAACCCAGGCCCTTCAGTCCGAAGGCTGCAGCTCTATCCATTGAGCCAAACCATCTTCGGCCCCTTCTCTTTTTTTTTTTTTATTAATTTTTATTAATTTTTTATACATATCTCCCCATTGCCCCCCCTC
>JAAGEH010000487.1:381841-404909 GCA_011751065.1 Lasiurus cinereus
GAGGGGGGGCAATGGGGAGATATGTATAAAAAATTAATAAAAATTAAAAAAAAAGAAAAGAAAAGCCCTGTGTAATGTAAAGATCAGAGTGGAGATAAAGGACATAGACACCAAAGAAACAATACAAAAGATTAACAAAACCAAGAGCTGGTTCTTTGAAAGGATAAACAAGATTGATGAACCTCTAGCTAGGCTCACCAAGAAACAAAGGGAGAGGATCCAAATAAACAAAATCAGAAATGAAAGAGGAGAAATAACAACAGACTCCACTGAATTACAAGGGATTGTTAAAAAATACTATTCTAACAAACTGGACAACCTGGAGGAAATGGATATATTCCTAGAAAAACAACCTTCCAAAACTCAATCAGGAAGAATCTAAACATCTCAATAGGCAAATAACTATGGAAGAAATTGAAGCAGTCATCAAAAAGCTTCTAGCAGCCGAAACCGGTTTGGCTCAGTGGATAGAGCGTCGGCCTGTGGATTGAAAGGTCCCAGGTTCGATTCCAGTCAAGGGCATGTACATTGGTTGTGGGCACATCCCCAGTAGGGGGCGTGCAGGAGGAGGCTGATTGATGTCTCTCTCTCATGGAGGTTTCTAACTCTCTATTCCTCTCCCTTCCTCTCTGTAAAAAAAATCAATAAAATATATATTAAAAAAAAAAAAGCTTCTAGCAAACAAAAGCCTAGAGCCAGATGGCTTCACAGGGGAAGAATTCAAGGAAGAATTAAAACCTATCCTCCTCAGACTATTCCAAAAAATTCAAGAAGAAGGAACACTTCCAAGCTCCTTCTGTGTAGCCAGCAACACAATAATACCAAAAACAGGTAAAGACAACACAATGAAAGAGAATTTCAGGCTAATATCTCTCATGAACATAGATGCCAAAATCCTCAACAAAATTCTAGCAAAACTGATCCAGCAGTATATCAGAAAGATCATACACTATGACCAAGTAGGATTTATCCCAGGAATGCAAGAATGGTATAATATCTACCAATCAATAAACGTGATGCATCACATAAACAAATTGAGAGATAAAAATCACATAGATCAATTAATGCAGAAAAAGCATTTCATAAAATCCAACACCCTTTCTTGATAAAAACTCTCAACAAGGTGTGAATAGAGGTTCATACCTCAATATAATAAAAGCTGTATATGATAAACCCACAGCTGACATCATACTCAATGGGAAGAAACTAAAACCATTTCCCCTAAGAACAAGAACAAGACAGTGATGCCCACTGTTCTTTTTTTATAGTTACTACTAGAGACCCAGTTCACAAATTTGTGCACAGGTGGGATCTCTTGGCTTAGCAGGCAATTTGGGCTGATGCGGGGGGCCGGCTCATGAAGAGGGTGGAGGGAGAGACCGAGGGAGGTTGGACCCCTGACCCCACCCCTGATTGGGGTGGGGAGGCAATTGGAAGCGGGGCCGGCCTTGGGGAGGGCCCTTGGGTGTTGGCCAGCCTGCCCTGTCCCCTGTTCTAACTCCCAGTCCAACTCCCATTTGAGGGAACAATTTGCATATTAGCCTTTTATTATATAGGATATATTTCCTCATGCTGTTGAACATCTTTACCATCATTATTCTGAACTCTGTCAGATAAATTTCCTATCTCCATTTTATTTCGTTCTTCTTCTGGAGAATTCTCTTGTTCTTTCATTTGGGGGTTGCTTTTTGGTCTCCCCATTTAGGCTCCCTGTTTGGGTTTGTGTCTGTATTAGGCAGAGCTGTTCTGACTCCCAATCTTTAGTGCAGGACAATGTTGGACACTGTTTCTGACTGGCCCTAAGTACCGTACTGTTTGGGGCCTTGAGAAAATCCACAGCCTGTAGCTCCCTCTGCTGGAGCTGTATGCCTTTGGAAAGAACCAAGGTGTATACCAAGTCTACTTTTCCCAAGTCCCAGCCCCAAAGGAGATCAGGCAAAAAGTCAAAGCCTCCAGAGATCCTCCTCTACTTGCAGTTTGATTGTGATCAGCCTTGATTGCCTTCAGGCTATTGAACACAGGATGGGGCAAGAGTTCTTTCAATAGGTTGTGGCAACTGCCTTTCCCCTAGGCCAAAACCATGTGGATATCAAATTCCTGTAGGGGAAAGATGCCCTTGAGCAGCACGAGGAATGACTCAGCACAGGAAACCAGGGTGGCTGCCCTCTGAGCTCCAACCCCAGAGCCCTCAACCCTAGACTCTCACACAGCACCAATCTACTCTGCCTTCCCTCTGCTGGAGTCCAAGGTGAGTGGCTGCATACACAGTTTTGTGCACTGGCCCTTTAAGAGGGTGCCTACATTTCCCACAGTTTCTAGCGGGCAGACAGCAGCTCTGCTACTTTTCATAGCCCTGTGTTATGTAGGCATCTTTCTCAGTTCTGGTGCTCTGGGCTGGAGGGCCCAGCTTGGGGTTTAAACCACAGAGTTCTCCGATGGACCCCCCCACAGCTAAGACACTCCTTCAGCTGCTGTGTGTAGGAGCCCACCCAGCCCTTTCTCACCTCTGCCCTTCCTACCAATCTCTATGCAGTCTCTACTTCCCATGCTTGGTTATCACACTATCTCTCCAGCTTGTGTTCAGTTGATTTTTCAGGATGGTTTTTCTGTATTTTAGTTGTATTTCCAGTTTGGTCCTGAGAGAGTGTCCATGTAGTTTCCACTTACTCCAATGCCATTTTTAACCTCCTCTAAACAAGATATTTTGAATTGACCAATTAAATAATGAAACCAGAGTCAAATCAAGCTAAAGCAGTTCCCTCATTAGAATAATCTGACACCTCCCATTTGTAGAGCAAGGGCTGGAAGCATGGAGCCCGCCAGCTGTTCTTCAAAGCTATCACTTTCCTCATTATTCCTTGGCACATTAACTCTGGCTTTAAGATAGGAGTCAGGATTCAAACCCAGGATAGCCTTCCTCCAACATCTTTCTTCTCATTACCTTTTTATTTCTTTTTAGAGCAAGATCTTTTCAGCCCTGAAACTTCTGGTAGTTACATATCAGTTTCTTCATTTTTGCTCTGCTTTAGAAAAACTTGAAACTGCCCTACAGAATGTTCTTTTTATTTTTATTCAAGCATTTTGTGCTGCTGATTGGTCTGAAAAACATCATTCCTCTAATCCATAATTACATATCTGAGCTAGTCATGACAGATTAAGAAAAAAGATGCCATTAGAGAGAATAAGGCAACAAGGATCCAAGCTCATAGAAGACCATAATTTTGTGGATCACTAGGAAATCTGTCTTAAACTTCTCCTGTGATGTTTAGCAAGACAACTGGTATAACATAAGTAATTCTTCCTATTTGAGTCTTTGGCCTGCCCTTAACCATGAATCCTTGATCTATCCTTGGTCTTTAGTTGACCACAGACTTTCATTAATGGTGTACCAAAGTGTGTTCTTTCTTAATGCTACACAAAATAATGGAGTCTTATAATCCACAGGTGTCTCAAATTCAATGAACTGTGATACAGCCATGTGCAAACTGTACATACTAAGCACCTGTGCCCCTCTGTGTGCCCCTCAGCTCCCTGCTTATCTCAATCTCTTACCTTACCTCACAGCACAGCATTTTTGCCCAATCAACATTAGCTACTTATTATTTTCTTATTTCCTCTATTTGTACAATGGAAATATTTCTCAGTAACTCATCTTCCTTTTTTGGTATTCTATAAATCAAAAGTATTACCTTTTATTTCTTTTCTCACTTGATAATTCTCTCCCTCCTAGGAAATGAAATCAGCATACATTACATAAAGTCTAGGCCCCAGTCTGGTGGAGGTGGGAGACTTGGGAGGAAGTCTGGGATCCGGATCCTCTCCTAGACTGTGCAGGAACTCACTGAGCCTGGGTTTTTGGATCACGGAAAGAAGGCACTGAATTAACTAATCTCTGAGGTCCTTCTTGCCCTAAATTCTGGATTCCTTCATTTGACTCCACTGCATATCCTTACTGGAAAAGTTCTGCTCTATCCCAGTCTGCCTTGGGGCAGGATATCTGTGAGACAAGCAGGCTTGTAGAGTGAAACTTCGCCTCCATCACCCTTGTCTCTCCATTCACAGCTGGAAGTTAGAGGCCCAACTGTTCCAGCAACAGTCCCAGGGAAGCCACTCAAATTCTGTAACATGCCTGCCTGCATTTCAAAGCTCATTCTAACATCCAGAGAACCAGTCTGAGGAACAGAGAAAAGTGAATGTGAGCTGCCAGTAGCTAGGGGACACCCCACTGTCTGTCTCCTTAGGACAGGTCTTGTTCAACTTTGTGCCCATCCTCACCACCTCTTTCACACTCAGCAATGGACAGCAGACTAGGTACCCAGGAAATGCCCAGCAAGTCGGTAGGTGACATGTGGGCATTACGAGTGGAAGACGTGCCCAATTAGCTAACTGAGAAGGAGGGAAGCAAGGAGGAACTTAACTGATGCCACCATGGGGACTAGGGAGGACCTAAGATTCAGAACATGCCAACATGCTGGGAAATGATTATTATTATTTTAAAAATATATTTTATTGACTTTTTTTACAGAGAGGAAGGGAGAAGGGTAGAGAGTTATAAACATTGATGAGGGAGAAACATCGATCAGCTGCCTCCTGCACACCCCCTACTGGGTATGTGCCCACAACTAAGGTACGTACCCTTGACCGATATCAAACCTGGGACCCTTGAGTCTGCAGACTGATGCTCTATCCACTGAGCCAAACTGGTTAGGGCTGGGAAATTATTAAGAAACAGAACAAGGACTGTGACAGATATGTGCTGTTTTTGCTTGCCCATCCTTCCTTGTGCATTAGCATTCCCCGCCCGCCCCCCAATTTTCCTTGTTTACCACCTCTCCCTACTGTCATCCATGTGATGTGAAGGGAGTGACTGCAGCCTGAGGTGTTACAGGTGGCCACAGACCTGGGCTGCAGGCAGGCATGTTACAGAATTTGAGTGGCTTCCCTGGGACTGTTGTTGGAACAATTGGGCCTCTAACTTCCAGCACACAACTCAGGTGGCCCATTTATCACCATTGGAGCTGAGAAGAAAGCCAGCCCCAAAAAGCTAAGCAAAATTCTGGAAGCAGCTGGTTCCTGACACACTTCATTTGTTTGAATCCCTTGCTCCAGCAGAGCCCAACCTCCCGTGGTCTTCTCAGTAAGGCCTATCATCATTCCCCCTTTGCCTCCCTTAAATCAGTTTGCATTTGGTTTCTATAACACACAACCAAAGATGTGCTTACTAGTACAAGTGAATGATTTTCCCAAACTGGCAGATTTGAAGCAGTTGCAGGCTTAAAAGAGCAAAATCTTATTATAACAAACTCATTGGGAATTATAGCCAGAGCTGAGCTGAGAGCAGTGTTGGGGCTCAGCACTCGCTGGATTGCCGGGCTGTTGTGGCTGGAGACCATTCCTCTCAACCAGTGAGCTTGGGAAATAGGAATTGGCCTCCTGTTGGCAGGTGCTCCAGTCTTTAGACAACACTTCCAAAAGTCTCACCAAGCTGACAGCAAGGGCTCTTGGGAGCCTGCGGGGGTGGCTGCTGCCTGTTCTGCTAGTAAAATGTACATACTCTTGTCACTCTTGGTGTGACCAGTGGGACAATTTCTCCCCACTCCACATGGTTTACACTGTAAACATGTCTTGCTTAATTTAGCCTCTTTTTTTTCTGACTAAACAGCTGCCTGCTGGGTGGGAAAATGGCCAACAAATCACTAAGCAGGTGTGTGTCAATGAAGAATTTCCTACTAACCAGTGGGGATGTTGACCATTTTAAAAGCATGGGGGTGGGAAGCCATAAAAACCACTTGGCAGAGGGTGTGGGGTAGCAGTTAATTATGCCCCCCCCTCCGTGGGTACATGTGTCATGCCAGGGAGTCCTCTGTTACTGTAACAGCCATGCCGCAGGCAGATCCATAAAGCAGACAGCATAGGCCAGTGGCAAAGTTTTCATTTGTTTCTCCTCCCAAAGCCAGGTTTTCAGATTTAAAATTTGTTCCGCTTTCCAGGGCATTGAAACTTGTCTTGGCCCAGCTGGTGTAGCTCAGTAATTGAGCACTGAACCATGCACCGGGAGGTTACCAGCTTGATTCCCAGTAGGAGGTGTGCAGGAGGCAACCAATCAATATTTCTCTATCATCATCAATATTCTAGCTCTCCCTCTTTTCTTCTCTCTGAAATCAATTAAGAAACATTTTTTAAGGAAAAAAGAAATTGCCATGTATTCCTCAAAAAGAAAGCAGAAGAATATTACCAAGATATGGTTCTCAAAACTGCCTGGTACTGGGACAAGAACAGACATATAGACCAATGGGACAGAACAGAGAACCTAGAAATCGACCTAAGCCATTATGCTCAATATTTGACAACGGAGGCACGAGAATACAATGGAGTCAAAACAGTCTCTTTAATAAATGGTGCTGGAAAATTTGGACAGATACATGCAAAAAAAAAATTTAAACTAATCTACCAACTTACAACATACACAAAAACAAACTCAAAATGGCTAAAGGACTTGAATGTAAGATGGGAAACCATAAAAATCCTACAAGACTCCATAGGCAGCAAAATAGCAGACATATGTCATAGCAAAATCTTTACAGACACAGCTCCTAGGGCAATGGAGACTAAGGAGAAAATAAACAAATTGGACTACATCAAAATGAAAAGCTGCTGCACAGCAAAAGAAACCATCAACAAAACAATAAGAAAACCCACTACGTGGGAGAACATATCTGCCAATGATATTTCTGATGAAGGTTTAATCTCCAAAATTTACAGAGAACTCATATGACTTAACAAAAGGAAGATAAACGATCTAATAAAAAAAAATGGTCGAAGGACCTAAATAGACACTTTTTGAAAGAGGACATACAGAAGGCCCAGAGACACATGAAAGCATGCTCAAAATCCTAATCATCAGAGAGATGCAAATCAAAATGACAATGAGGTATCATCTCACACCTGTCAGAAGGTCTATCATCAACAAATCAACAAGTGACAAGTGCTGGTGAGAATGCAGAGAAAAAGGAATCCTCCTGCACTGCTGGTGGGAATGCAGACGGGTATAGCCACTGTGGAGAACAGTATGGAGTTTCCTCAAAAAGTCAAAAATGGAACTCCCATTTGACCCAGTGTTCCCACTTTAGGACTGTATCCCAAGAAACCAGAAACACCAATCAGAAAGGATATATGCACCCCTATGTTCATAGCAGCACAATTTACAATAGCTAAGATTTGGAAACAGCCTAAGTGCCCATCAGCAGATGAATGGATTAAAAAACTGTAGTACATCTTGTTAATGTAAAAAAATCATTGAAACCTGTTAAAAATTTTTGTGAGTTTATTTGAGCCTAACTGTCAACATATGCTGGGAAGCAGAAATTCAAAGAATTGAAATAATGCTCCAGAAAATGGGGCGTTACATTTGTATTTATACATTGCAATCAAAGGAGGGACATAAGTGGGTTACATGAAATTCATTGGTGAAAGATTAAGGAGGTGGGATAAAGCAAAGCAGTGGGAAAACTCTGGGATTGGATAAAAAGTGAAATGATGGACACATACTTAGGTGAGTGCAGGAACAATTAACATGATAATGAAGGAATTTGTGGTATCTGTTCTGGTGCACACTACATCTGGTTGTGCCCCAGAGGCTCCAGAAAAAGGGAAGTTACAAGTTACCCAGACACCTCACAGATGTTATATTAGAGGCAAAAGGCAAATGGGCTCAATAAGGATCTAAGTTGATCTTTGTCAGGGAAGATACTGGCCTAGAATGTAACTGCCCACCATAACTGCGTTTAATTAAAGTTTAATTTCAGACCATCCTTTGTGGTTACTTTAGGTCTCTGAGTTTGCAAGGCTGCCATGCAGGCCTCCCCTGAGCTTGTCAGGTCAGCATGTGGCCCCTTTCCTCCATAATCTACACAATGCAATACTATGCCACTATAAAAAGAAGGAACTTTTAACTGGAGAACATTATACTAAGCAAAATAAGCCAGTGGGAGAAAGATAAATATCACATGATCTCACTCATATATGGGATATGATGGTCAACATAATTTGATGAACAAGAATAGACTGATCTAGGTTGGAATCCAAGATGGCGGCATAGGTAAACACCTACACTGCTGCCTCGTACAACAATTTCAAAACTACAACTAAAAGACAGAACGGACATCATCCAGAACCACAGGAAAGCTGGCTGAGTGTAAGTTCTACAGCTAGAAGGAAAGAGAGGGGCTCACAGAGACCCAGAGGAGCTGCAAAAAGCTGAGGTACAGAGACACGAGCATTGAGAAAGCGGGTTCCGGAGGACCTGGCTGGATTTCTCTGGCGGGAGGGAAATGGAGACGCCCAACGGCATTGAACCCCTTCTCTTATGACACTAAATCCCAGATCCAGCCAAAACTCATACGGGGTGAGTTTGGACTGTGAAAAGGGAGAGGTGCACGAAAATTTAGGAGAGTCGCAAAAGATCAGAGGGCTGGTGGCCACGCGCACGGCACTGCTCGGAGGACGGACTGCTGATTGTGCCGCTGGCTTTCGTGAGTGGGCGGGAGACAGACCCTCCCAACTGCGCCACGTCTGAGGCCACTAAGCCTCTGTTTCAGGCGAAACCCTGGAGATCTAGACTCGGGTGGTCCTGGTATGCAGGGGAGCTGGAAAGGCAGCAGTCTAGAGGCACTGCGGGTGCGTGCGCACAAGGACCGCTCCAGTGATTACCCAGTCACGTGAGACTCAGGGGCTGTGGCGGGCGGGCCGACTGGAAGGCAAGGCAGTCCCTTAAGCCCTGAGACTCCACCCATCCCAAGCTCAACAGAGGCTTCTTTGGTTTTGCAAGTCTGGTATTATAAGGCTGAATTCAACACAGAAGTTTCCTCGGCATAGTGAAAATGCCGAGACAAGGGAAGGGATTACAAACAAAAGAAATGGAGGAAAACAAACGACTGGATATAGAGTTCAAAACCACGCTTATAAGGTTTCTCAAGAATATGCTAGAAAAGTTGGATAAATTTGGCGAGACCCAAGAGGAGATGAAAAAGGACATACTAGAGACACTGGCTGAAATAAAAAATATTATACAGAGTCCTAACAGCAGACTAGAGAAAGACAAGAATCAAGTCAAACATTTGAAATATAATGAAGCAGAAAACACTCAACTGGAAAAGCAAGAAGAGAAAAGAATCCAAAAATGTGAAGATAATGTAAGGAGACTCTGGGACAGCTTCAAGCATACCAACATCAGAATTGTGGGAGTGCCAGAAGAGAGAGAGCAAGTTACTGAAAACCTATTTAAAGAAATAATGACTGAAAACTTCCCACATCTGGTAAAAGAAATAGACTTACAAGTTCAGGAAGCACACAGAACCCCATATAAAAGGAATCCAAAGAGGACCACACCAAGTCACATCATAATTAAAATACCAAGAGCAAAAGACAAAGAGAGAATATTAAAAACAGCAAGAGAAAAACAGTTCATTATGTACAAGGGAGCACCCGTACGACTGTCAGCTGATTTCTCAACAGAAACGATGCAGGCCAGACGGGAGTGGCAAGAAATATTCAACGTGATGAATAGCAAGAACCTACAACCAAGAATAATCTCTCCAGCAAAGCTATCATTCAGAATTGAAGGACAGATAGAGCTTCACAGAGAAGAAAAAGCTAAAGGAATTCATCAACTCCAAACCAGTATTATATGAAATGCTGAAAGGTACTCTTTAAGATATACTAGAATCAGGATCACAGAAAGGGAATGGACTGATAATTCTCAGGGGGAAAGGGGTGAGGGGAGTACAGGGAGAGACTGGACAAAAATCATACACCTATGGATGAGATCAATGGGAGGGAGGGAAGAGTGGGAGCTGGGTGGAGGGGTGCTATGGAGGGGAAAAAAGAGAAACAAATGTAATAATCTGAATAATAAAGTTTTAATTAAAAAAAAAAGAATAGACTGATCTAGACGAGAAACCAAGATGGCGGCATAGGTGAACACCTAACCTGCTGCCTTGTACAACAATTTCAAAACTACAACTAATAGACAGAACGGACACCATCCAGAACCATAGGGAAGCTTGCTGAGTGAAAATTCTACAACTAGAAGTAAAGAGAGGGACTCACGAGACTCAGAGGAGCTGTAAAAAGTTGAGGTACGGAGACATGCTCATGGAAAGGACAGCAGAGGAGGGTCTGGCTGGTTTCCTTTAGAGCAGTGGTTCTCAACCTTCCTAATGCCTCGACCCTTTAAGATAGCTCCTCATGTGGTGGTGACCCCCAGCCATAAAATTATTTCCGTTGCTACTTCATAACTGTAATTTTGCTACTGTTATGAACTGTAATGTAAATATCTGATATGTAGGATGTATTTTCATTGTTACAAATTGAACATAATTAAAGCATAGTGATTAATCACAAAACAATATGTAATTATATATTGTGAAATATTTATTTCTAATTACAAATAAATGAAATGAAATTTTTTGTCTTGAATCATGGTGTAGCATGGGAAACAGTCTTCATATAACAACAGTAAACTACATTGCTACACTGTGCTACACCGAGGAACAGTCTGTTGGTTCCTAAGACCATGGGAAATAGGTGTTTTCTGATGGTCTTGGGCGACCCCTGTGAAAGGATTGTTCAACCCCCAAAGGGGTGGCGACCCACAGGTTGAGAACCGCTGCTCTAAAGGGAGGGAAATGGAAAATCCTGTCTACACTGAATCCCATATGGGGGAGTCTGTACTATTGTGTAAAGGAAGGAGTGCATGGAAACTTAGGGGAGCCGCGAAAGACAGACTTCTAGGGGCACGCAAAAGTGCATGCAAAAGTACATGTGAAAGTGCGCACACAGAGCGCTGACTGCTGATTGTGCTGCTGGCTTTCTCTAGCAAGAGAAAAACAGAATCTCCCAACAGCACTGAAATCCAGATCCAACTGCACTGAACCCCAGTTTCGGGTGAGACCCTGGGGACCCAGAATCATACATGTCCCTAGAGCGCACAGAAACTCAGGAGAACCGGAAACTCACGTGTACAGAAACTCAGAGGTCCGGAAGCTCATGAGCACATGCGCGCAAAAGGGCAACTGCGCATATGCAGACACAGCTGATCCTCACAACCAATTGGCTTGGAGGTCAATTCCCCTCAGTGATACCAACAACAATCAAGACTTAACTACAACAAGGCTATACACACAGTCCACAAAGTGGTGCACCAAGAGATTCCACCTCAGGTAACTGGGGAGGTGGAGGTACTAGGCCATATAAGACTCCTCGCACACAAAGGTACTTTACCAACTCAGGGAAGCAGTGAAAATGTGGAGACAAAGGAATAGATCAAAAATGAAAGAAATGGAGGAAAACAATGGCTGGATATAGAGTTCAAAATCAGAGTTATAAAGTTTTTTAAGAATTTCCTAGAAAAGATGGATAAATTTAATGGGGCCCAAGAGAAGATGAAGAAGGACCAGCTAGAAGTTAAACATACACTGACTGAAATAAAAAATATTATACAGAAACCTAACAGCAGATTAGAGGATTGCAAGAATCAAGTCAAAGATTTGAAATACAAAGAAGCAGAGCTGAAACCGGTTTGGCTCAGTGGATAGAGCATCGGCCTGCAGACTGAGAGGTCCCAGGTTTGATTCCGATCAGGGGCATGAACCTTGGTTGCAGGCACATTCCCAGTAGGGGGCGTGCAGGAAGCAGCTGATAGATGTCTCTCTCATCAATGTTTCTAATTCTCTATCCCTCTCCCTTCATCTCTGTAAAAAAACCAATAAAATATATTAAATAAAAAAAGAAGAAGCAGCAGAAAACACTCCACTGGAAAAGAAAAAAGAATCCAAAAATGTGAAGATAATGTTAGGAACCTCTAGGACAACTTAAAGCATACTAACATCCAAATAATGAGGGAGCCAGAAGAAGAAAGAGAGCAAGATACTGAAAACCTATTTGAAGAAATAATGACTGAAAACTTCCCCCACCTGGTGAAAGAAATAGACTTACAAGTCCAGGAAGCACACAGAACCCCAAACAAAAGGAATCCAAAGAGGACCACATCAATACACATCATAATTAAAATGCCAAGGGCAAAAGACAAAGAGAGAATATTAAAAGCAGCAAGAGAAAAACAGTTCATTACCCACAAGGGAGCACCCATTTGATTGTCAGCTGATTTCTCAACAGAAACGATGCAGGCCAGAAGGGCATGGCAAGAAATATTCAAAGTAATGAATAGCAAGAACCTATAACCAAGATTACTCTACCCAGCAAAACTATCATTCAGAATTGAAGGTCAGATAAAGAGCTGCACAGATAAGAAAAAACTAAAGGAGTTCACAACAACAAACCAGTATTATATGAAATGCTGAAAGGTATTCTTTAAGAAGAGGAAGAAGAATTCAGTAAAGATAAAAATTATGAACAACAAATATATATCTATCAACAAGTGAATCTAAAAATCAAGTGAATTGAAAATCTGATGAACAGAATAAACTGGTGAATATAATAGAATCAGGGGCATAGAAAAGGAGTGGACTGACAATTCTCAGGAGGAAAAGGGTGAGGGGGGTGCAGGGAAAGACTAGACAAAAATCATACACCTATGGCTGAGGACAATGGGGGGAAGAGGAAAGGGCAGAGGGTGGGGTGAGAGCCAGGTAGAGGGGAGATATAGGGGGGAAAAGAGGAACAATTGTAATAATCTGAACAATAAAGATTTAATAAAATAGAAAAAGAAAAGAATAGACCGATCTAGAGACAAATGGTAAGGGATGGAGAAGGAAGGGTTAGAGAGCAACCAAAGGATTTGTATGCATGTATATTAGAATAACCAATAGACACAGACACTGGGGTGGTGGAGGCTTGCCTGGGCTGGGAAGGGATGGGGGAGGGGATTAACTGGGGGAAAATGAGACATATCATAAAACTTTAGACAATAATAATAATAATAATAATAATAATAATAATAAAAAGAATATCAAAGGAAATGTCCAAAAAGAAAACAGAAGAGAGGAGAGATTCAGGATGGCAGAGGACTAGATGGATGTTACACTCACCTCCTCCTAGGACCAACCCGGAATTACTATTAAAATATAGAGCAATCAACCCAAATAACAAACTGAAGTCCAGCTGAACAGCAGGCTTACAAGCAAGGATTTACAGAATAAGCCACATCAAGACTGGTAGGAAGAGTGGAGACACAGAATTGGCTGGACCCCCACCCAGAGACTGCGGCTGAGATTCTGGGGGGATATCTTGGCTGCAAAGGTTCCCGCTGAGGAGCAAGGGATCCCATACTCACCTGGGCTCCCCAGCCCAGAGCACCAGAGCTGGGAAAAGGCGCCCGCATAACACCAGGCTGTGAAAACTAGCAAGGATTCTGTCTGCCAAAGAAAAGAAGGGAGTCTGCTGGAGACACAGGCCTCCTTCTAAAGGGCCAACACACAAAATCTCACTCACAGCCACACCCCTGGGCTCCGGCACAGGGAGGGAGGAGAAGTTCTCTGGAGTCCTGAGGGGAGAGACTTGGGTTTGGGGCTCTAGGGAGAGAGCTGAGGGGACAGCCCCTGGGACCTCTGTGCGGAGTCACAGTTATGCACCAGACAACATCCTCCTTCCTTCCTTCCTTCCTTCCTTCTTTATTGTTGAAAGTATTATATATGTCTTCTTTTGCCTCCATTGCCCTCTCTCCATCTGCTCCTGCCTCCCAACACAGGCCTTCACCCCCCTAGTGTCTGTGTCCATTGCTTATGCTTATATGTATGCATACAAGTCCTTTGGTTGATCTCTTACCCCCTCCCCTGCCCTCTGCCTTCCCTCTGAGATTTCACCATCTGTTTGATGCTTCTATGTCTCTGGATCTGTTTTTGTTCATCAGTTTATGTTGTTCATTATATTCCAAAAATGAGTGAGATCATATGATACTTATCTTTCTCCAACTGGCTTATTTTGCTTAGCACAATGCTCTCCAGGTCCATCCATGCTGTTGCAAATGGTAAAAGTTCTCTCATTTTTACAGCAGCGTAGTGTTCTATTGTGTAGGTGTATCACAGGTTTGTTTTGTTTTTTTAATATATTTTATTGATTTTTTTCACAGAGAGGAAGGGAGAGGGATAGAAAATAAGAAACAGCCGAAATCGGTTTGGCTCAGTGGATAGAGCGTCAGCCTGCAGATTGAAAGGTCCCAGGTTCAATTCCGCTCAAGGGCATGTACATTGGTTGCAGGCACATCCCCAGTAGGGGGCGTGCAGGAGGAGGCTGATCGATGTCTCTCTCTCATCGATGTTTCTAACTTTCTTTTTTTTTTAAAATACATTTTATTGATTTTTTACAGAGAGGAAGGGAGAGGGATAGAGTTAGAAACATCAATGAGTTAGAAACATACCCTTGACCGGAATCAAACCTGGGACCTTTCAGTCCACAGCCTGACACTCTATCCACTGAGCCAAACTGGTTTTGGCATCACAGGTTTTTTATTTATTGTATTATTTTTTAATCAGTCCACTCCCTTTCTGTGCTCCTGATTCTATTATATTCACCAGTTTATTCTGTTGATCAAATTTTTAATTCACTTAATTTTTAGATTCACTTGTTGATAGATATGTATTTGTTCATAATTTTTTGGCTTTTACCTTTTTCTTCTTCCTCTTCTAAAAGAGTACCTTTCAGCGTTTCATATAATGCTGGTTTGGAGTTGATGAACTCCTTTAGCTTTTTCTTACTGTGAAGTTCTTTATCTGCCCTTCAATTCTGAATGATAGCTTTGCTGGAGAGATTATTCTTGGTTGTAGGTTCTTGCTATTCATCACGTTGAATATTTCTTGCCACTCCCATCTGGCCTGCATCTTTTCTGTTGAGAAATCAGCTGACAATCAAATGGGTGCTCCCTTGTAGGTAATGAACTGTTTTTCTCTTGCTGCTTTTTACAGTCTCTCTTTGTCTAGGATCCAACTTCATCACTCAGCTACTGCCTTAATGGCCCATCCCATAGCTTCTTTTTGGATTTTCTGCCCTGTGGTATGCATCCTCTTGGGTGGGATCCTGGAGAGATAATTCAAATACAGTTAGCTTCACTTGATAGGCATGGGCTCACTTTCCACACTATAACTTACTAGAAAGGTGCAATAATTCAGAGAGTATGTTAAGGCACAGGGGTATAAGAGTAATCTGATAGAACCAATAGAGAATCCAAAATATATGTCAAAAGTTGCATTACCCCTGTTTGGAAAAAGGATGGTATTTTTGAAGACAATATATCAGAACAATTGGTTGTCAATTAGGAAAAAAACCCAAATAGTTCCTTACCTGACACAAAACACAAAAGTAAATTCTAAGTTTGTAAAAGGACGAAAGGTGATAAAAAATTAGAGGGAGAAAGAATTTTGAGATCTTTTTCCTTAGCATATGTTGTCAGTTTGGTTTAAATGAGTTCTTATGAAAATTGTCTATAGGTTTAGATGTTCTTATGGCATGTAGGTCAGAAGTCTGGTGTGAGTCTCACTGAGCTAAAGTCAAAGTGTTCTTCATTCTGGAAGCTCTGGAGGATAATTTGTTTCCTTACATTTTCTGGTTGCCAGAATTCCATGGCCTTGTCCTCCATATTCAAAGCAAGTAATATCATTCGTCTGGTTCCCTGGCCATGACCTTGGCAGGTTCTCAAACTACGAGAACTCATATACACTGAGTGGCCAGATTATTATGATCTCTGAACCCATAATAATCTGGCCACTCAGTGTATATCCCATATAATAAAAGGCTAATATGCAAATTGTCCCCTCCCCCTGGCCAGACTGGCCAGACCCCACCCATGCATGAATTCATGTACTGGGCCTCTAATATGTGTGTGTGTGTGTGTGTGTGTGTGTAGACATACACACATACTGTGTGTGTAGACATACACACATACTGAGTGGCCAGATTATTATGCTTTCAGAGATCATAATAATCTGGCCACGCAGTGTAATTTTCTTGGGCCCACTTAGATAAGCCAGGAAAATATTCCCATCTCAGGGTCTTTAACTTTGTCACATCTGTGAAATCCATTTTACCGTGTAAGGTACCATATTCACAGGTTCTGGGTATTAGGATGTGGACATCTTTGTCTCCCTGAAAAGGAGGGCTCTGTGCTTTCTGCTCTGTCTGTGGTTCTCTAACCCAGGGAAGTAGGCCTCCAATTAATGTACTTCCACACTTTTATAGCCCTGCCGTACCTGTTACACAGCTGCATTTGACATGTCATTCCTTGGCCAGGCACTCAGCTCAGTCCACAGGGAGGTCCTTAGTCCCCCTTCTCATCCTGGTCTTGCATATGAACTTTGTGTTCTGGTCGGATAAGTTTACTTGCCAGAGCCCTCAGTCTGCTGTGCTGTTCTGCACATTCCCAACTACATGCCTTTGCCTGAGTTGTTCCTGCCAAACCAGAACACTCTTCCCTGATCCTGCACATCCTCCCTGAGAAGTCCTGTGAGATTGAAATCTTTACTCGCATGCAGAGTTATCTTAATTATCTAGTGCTTTGCTGAAATTTATGTAACTGTATTTGATATTTCCACCATGACCAGTCACTCTCATGTGCTTGTTAAAAAGCAGAGTCCTGGGCTTCACCCTCAGAGAGATTAGTAAAAGAAGAAGAAAAAAAAAAACTAGAGGGAAATATAGGAGAATATTTATGACTTTGGAGTAGGGAAAGATTTTCTTTTTAAAATATATATATATTTTATTGAGTTTTACAGAGAGGAAGGGGAGGGATAGAGTTAGAAACATCAATGAGAGAGAAACATTGATCAGCTACCTCTTGCACACTCCCTGCTGGGGATGCACCCACAACCAAGGTACATGCCCTTGACGGGAATCGAACCTGGGACCCTTGAGTCTGCAGGCTGATGCTCTATCCACTGAGCCAAACCGGTTAAGGCAGAAAGATTTTCTTTAAAAGAAGAAACAATTAGTATAAATAAAAACAGAAAAGATTGATAAATATGATCATAAAGACACTACTGTAAAAAAGTGAAGAACTAAGTTCTAGTCTGGGAGGAGATAGATATTGGCTTCATATGACAAATGAAGAATTTAGATATTGACTATAGAAACGTTTCTAAAATTAAAATATAAAAAGACAAGCAGTCTATCTGTAAAGTGGTCCAGGCAGAAAAAAGATATCCAACTGTGAGTGAAGAGAGAGATATTCAGCCCCTTGAAATCTGAAAAATGCGCAGTAACACCATAAGAAAATACCATTTTACGCTCTTCAAATTAGTAAAAAGTTAATAAAAACCTCTTAAAATTCACATACAAGCCCTGATCTGTTTGGCTCAGTGGATAGAGTGTCGGCCTGCGGACTGAAGGGTCCTAAGTTTGATTCCAGTCAAGGGCATATACCTTGGTTGCGGGTACATCCCCAATAGGGAGTGTGCAGGAGGCAGCTGAATCAATGTTTCTCATCAATGTTTTTAACTCTCTATCCCTCTCCCTTCCTCTCTGTAAAAAATCAATAAAATATATTTTAAAAAATACACATAGAGTGCTAGTGTGGGACACTCTCATATTTTGCTGGTAATTTTTGATATTTCTGTCAAGTTGAATATATGTAAATACTAATACTCATAAATTTCACTAGAGAAACTTGCAAACATGCATTAGAAGTGGGTTCTATAAAACTCTTTATATAGCAAGGTTGAAAAAATAGCAAACAAAATTAAACAAAATCCCTAGGAAATCACTGGATGTCCATTAATTGGAGATTAGAAAATATTAACACATTCATACAATGGAATAACATAGAGTACTAACTCACATTACCTGGAGCTATCCTATGTATCCATTGGATAAGTCTCAGAAACAGTATTGAAGGGGGAAAAAGCCAGTTGCAGAAAGATATATATAATAAAACTTACATATATACAATGTTTAAAATAAACATATACACAATGTATAATACAAATACTATGTATACATTACATATAAGATTCTATATAATAGAAGCCTAGGTAGCATCAAGCCCTCCCATGATGTCATCACAAGATGGCCGACACAAGATGACTGAATGCACAGTGGAGGCAGGGCCCAGTGACCGATTCGTGTGGTGAGGCTTGGGAGTCCCATGGTTCTGCATGTCACAGAGGAGGCCTGTCACAGAGGAGGCCTGTCCCAGCGTCTTTGCTGCCTTGCACAAAGGAGGCAGGTCTCGGCAGAGGAGGAGGGTTGTGGCAGGGGAGGGCAGTTGTGAGTGATCAGGCCAGTAGGGGAGGACAGTTGAGAGTGATCAGGCCAGCAGGAGAATGGTTAGGGGGCAATCAGGCAGGCAGGCATGCAGGCGAGTGGTTAGGAGACAGTAAACCCAGATTGTGAGAGGGATGTCCGACTGCTAGTTTAGGCCCAATCCTGAAACTGGCGTTCGAACATCCCCTGAGGGGTCCCAGATTGGAAGGGTGCAGGCCGGGTTGAGGGATCCACCCCCATGCACAAATTTTGTGCACCATGCCTCTAGTATACAATAAAACTTAAAGTATACTAATAATACTAAACATCACTTACAAATACATTTGTAAAATACAAATGTATTCATGTAAAATACAAATGTATTAAGTACATTTGTATTTAGGAAAAACAAGAGGAATGGAAATATAAGCACCAAATTCAGGAAGGGGGGTGGGATATGGGATCAGGTGGAGCTGCACAGGAGTTCATCAGTTTTATGCTTTTTTGTATTCCTGAGATACTTCATTAAATGCAAGTAAATAAAACCAAAATAGCTCCGGTGTTGTGAGATAGCTCCCAATTCAGTCTGATTTCAGCCTACTGCTTCCAAAAACGTTGCTTGCTCTCAACCTGGTGACACAATCGGTTTTTAACTTTAATCTCATGACTAGAACTCTCCTTTGTCTTGGGAAAGACAAATACTTGCTTCCAGTTAGCAAGCCTGTACAGGAATTTCTTCCCAATTTATAACCAGTGTTCTCTTTTCAAATTTTTCCAATCTACTTATCTAATTTTCAGAGAAAGGGTATTTATGACCTGGACAAAGGACAATTTTGGGAGTATTGGCTCAAGTATGGGTTGTCAAATTTGTTAGCCAGCGTTAAGGCTACTGAAATGAAGTCAGGATTGCCTAGTTCTTGATTGATTGGGTGCCGCCCTCATGCACTGGGACCAGGCTGGGGTTTAAACCTGAAACCCAGGTACATGCCCGTGACCACGCATCTAACTTGTGACACTTTGGTGCGAGGGCCGATGCTCTAATCACTCAGACACACCACCCAGGGCTAGAGGCTCTTTCAAAAAATTTCCTAGGCTCTGAAATGTCTCTTTTTTATGATTTTCATAAAACTGGTTTCATAAATACTGATCACAAATCTCTGGACAACTTTTAAGAATGCTATTATTTTTCATAAGTCCAAATTGAAAGTGCAAAGAGTCAAATTTACTCCACCTGTCATAATGCTAAATGCTGGCTGCTCATGTAGATGCAGATTCGCATTGTCTTTGTAATTTATACCAGCCGTGGTCTGGCAAGTTCCTTGAAGTGGTTGGTAGTCTCTTTGTAATAACTTTCCCCCCATTTTTCTCCTACTTGTCCCTAAGAGGAATCTAATTTATTTCCTGAGATAGGGTACAAATACTTTTTGTTTAAATCGAGATATTGTGTTATCAATGGACAAAGAGGGCCCACTAATAAGGAATAATTTACATAAATCTAATATATTAACTTTAGTGGGAATCAGAACTGTCAGCTTCTAGTCAAACCTACCTGTTATAGTCAGTAATTGCAGTTTGAAACCAACTAAGGTCAGTTTAATTCAAACAAATGTGTCTGAATTCAAAAGAAAGAAGATGGGCTAGTGAAGTTTGAATATTACTGTGTAAATCACAGAGAGGGTGCATAATTCTAGATGACTCAGAATGCAGTGCAGTGTAGAAGATGATACAGAGAAATGCAGTGTGGCCAAGTTCATGAGAGAAGACACAGTTAGATAGCTAGATCATGCATGAGCAAAGGCAAGTTTTGGGAATTAACAAAATACATTTGAGGATATTCATTTAAAGACTGTGAACAAATTAATATAATATCTGCTATGACTCACTAAAAATTAGATGAAGCAATAAGGAGAACTAGGAAGTATGGCACTAGACAATATGAAACGAACAAAAAGGATTTGAGCTACTGTGAACAGCAGAAGGCCAGTGCATTTCATCCAGGAATAGGAAATGCTGAGTAAACATGACTACCTGGGAAATAAGACAAATACAAATCTTATAATTTTAAAATATGCTGATTTATTAATGTATCACTTAACTTTTAAACTGCAAGCTGGCAGAGTAACAGCCTCCACCTCCATTTCAAGTATTACATGATATAATTAATGTGACAAAAATAGAAGAGGAAAAATGCAAGAGTGCAATTCTGGAGCAGCAAAGATTCTCATGCTTGAACATCAGGCAGTACCCTTAGATTTATGAGATATTTGGAATTATTTTATCCTTAATAGGGTGAACAAACAGACCAGATCTGTTACCTTTCCTAAGGCAACAAAGTAGGGCAGTTTCATTTACAGATTCTAATCTAGCTAATGCACTCCTTTCGGACTTTGCTCTATGATTTTGAAATATGTGTATATGTGATAATGGTCTACATGCCAAAATATGCCAATTTTTGTAAATATTATCTGTGAAATTCTAAACGACCTTATTAAAATGGAAAGATTTACAGCTGCTCAAAAGTATTAGAATAAACAAACCCTGCCCAAAGCTGATTCTAAAACATCATTCTAGTTCTGAGAGTCTAAATATGTCATAAAAACTTCAATGTTTTGTTTGGTTTCACTCAAGAATTCTCTTCACCCCGACCTGTGGAGTGCCCCCTTTTAGGTTCCATCATGATAATAACAGTATAGTCTAGTAATTTCTGCTTTTCTTCCTACCTGGGCTCTGTTGTAAGAACTGTATCTTTTCAGCTATGCATATTCAGGAGCAGGCCAAGTTCTGGCAAAGGAGAGGCTATTAGATAACATATAAATGAAAGCAAATTGCCCCTTGGTTTTGAATGTTTCCAAATGGCTCTCTGCATTTGGCTGGGCTGATTGGTCCACTGGCACAAGAGTCCATCTGAGAATTGGCAGAGATCAATGTTGCTGGAGAGACCTCACTGATGGCAGTTCAAAAGGAAATCTCAAAATGAAAACTCTATGCCCGGTTACCTACTTGTTGGCAGTTGCCCTTTGACTTTACTAGGTAAGGACTGCTCTTCTAAAAGCCTAAATAGGTCCAGATTATGAGACATTGGGCAACAGGGAATGTTTAAGGGGATATTTGATCATTTGCTTTGCATCAGAGCTGGCCATAAAACCACCTGGCTTTGTCATGCTTCTTATGGAACACTAACTTTCACTCTGCCATGGTTACTGACAAGTGGCTTTTGTAGCATCAGTGTCACTAGTTGTGACAACATTGGCAACTAGAACTATCCACTGAAGTGACCTTAATGCTTCTGACTAAACTAAGTGACTTCTCTGGGATTCATAGTGAGTTGACAGCCATGAGGGGACCCCTGAATATATCAGTTCTCTGGGAACTGCCACTGTAGTGTTTAAAGATGGCCCACTAGCAGCGTAACACCTTGCCAGATGAGAAAACTCATGAGAGGTACACCAGAGACCTGCATTGTCCTTCAGTGGGTGATACCATGTCAGCCAAATATTGAGAGTAATTGCACTTTAGGGAGTGGTTACAAACATGACCTAGCAAATGACTTTCTAATCTGTCTCCATGACACACAAAAGACACACCCTGCTCTCCCACACATATCTGTGACACACATTACTTCTCTAGCAGAGACTACCTGTTCCCCAAGTAGTGCAGTCAGATTCCATGTGGACTATACCACAGATGTGGATATATGAATTGCTGAATTTAAATTTCTATAGGCACACTTCTTATTTTAATAAGAGTTCATTTGAGCCAAACTGACAAATATGCCAGGGAGAAGTATCTCAAATTCTCCTCATATTTTCATAGCTGCACTAATAAAAGGAAAATATGCAAATTGACCATCACTTCATGACACCATGGCTGGTGTGAGTATGAAAATTAACCCAACAAAGATGGGGGCAGCCCCATCCCCCAGCCTCTCTGAGTATGCAGGCGTGGAACAGCCAGTTGGGGCAGGACACCTGCTATGAGGGGGAGGGCAGGGGGTGGAGGAAGCTACAGGAGCAGTGCTCCTGTTGGAGCAAAGACTGAAGGCTCTGGCCTGAGCGAAGATGGAAGGTGGCAACCAGAGTGAAGGCCTGGGTCCCAGGTGCTGGAGGAAAACCAGTGCCAGCAGCCAGGGGAAGGAAGGCCTATTGCATGAATCTTCGTGCTATGGGCCTCTAGTGTATGTGTATATGTATATATAGTGTATGTGTGTGTGTGTGTGTGTGTGTGTATATATATATGTATGTATTTGTGTGTGTATGTATATATATGTGTGTGTGTATATATATATATATATGTATGTATTTGTGTGTGTATGTATATATGTGTGTGTGTGTGTATATATATATATATATATACCCTGTTTCCCCAAAAATATGAGAGTGTCTTATATCAATTTTTGCTCCCAAAGATGTGCTACATCTTCTTTTCAGGGGATGTCTTATTTTTCCATGAAGAAGAATACGGTACACATTTATTGTTGAACAACAAAAAAAAGGAAATTTATTACCTGTATACTGTACGGTAGTAGTTGTCATCACAAACCAGCTCACTGATTGGCCGCAGCGCAGCTGGAGCTATTCAGGCAGTGCGAACAGCTCCCCAATAATAAGGCCTCCCCTGAACATAAGGCCTCCCCAGAATATAAGGCCCCTGGAGGTCTTATTTTGGGGGGGATGCCTTATATTATAGCGAGAGACAAAACTGAAAGTAGGTCTTATTTTCCGGGGATGTCTTACTTTCGAGGAAACAGGATACACACACACACACACACACACACACACACACTACATGATATAATTAATGTGACAAAAACAGATTCTAGTCAAGAGCACATGGCCGGGTTATGGGCTCGATCCCCAGTAGGTGGCATGCAGGAGGCAGCCAA
>JAAGEH010000487.1:405309-416419 GCA_011751065.1 Lasiurus cinereus
TTGGCTGCCTCCTGCATGCCACCTACTGGGGATCGAGCCCATAACCCAGCCATGTGCCCTTGACCAGAATCAAACCTGGGACCCTTCAGTCTGCATGCAGGCTGATGCTCTACCTACCAAGCCAAACCAGGTAGGGCCATACTTTCTTTTTCACTGGGATTATTGAAGAGGATTAAGTAAAGGTATCTAATTAGATGTAAGTACCTATTACTAAAGTATTTTGGCTACCCTAGACTTGAAAATACTGCTTAACTGGATCACAGGGGGGAAAAATCCTCTTACCCAGAGTTTAGCAAATTTTTTTTTTTTTTTTTGGTAAGGGCATTCCATCAAATCCTTTAAGAATGACTTTTAAAAATGATAAAAAAATACGGCAAAAGTTTAAAAATAACCAATAATCTTACCATCCTGAGATGGTCAGTTGCTCATATTTTGATCTAGCAAGTTTTATATGTCCAAACTACACTTCTTTAATATATATATATATTTTTTTTTACAGAGAGAAAGGGAGAGAGATAGAGAGTTAGAAACATTGATCAACTGCCTTCTGCACAACCCCTACTGGCGATTGAGCCTGCAACCAAGATATATGCCCTTGACCAGAATTGAACCCAGGACCCTTCAATCTGCAGGCCAATGCTCTATTCATTGAGCCAAACCAGTTAGGACGAAGCTGCACTTCTTATAGGAACTGATACCTAGAAGCCAGGTACCTATCAATCAGTTGTTAAGAAAAACAATCAGAAAGCATAGAAAACAGGAAGAGCTGATGATATTAATAAAAATTGCCATCCTCAAAATCGTAAGGTTAATAAAAAAGGCCTAAAATCATAAAGTTTGTGTGCCTTTAGAAACCATTAGTGCAATATGTTACTCTGTGGATAGGACCCTGAGAGAGAATGTGACCAGTTGAGAGCAGAACCAGCGAAGAATTAGAATTTAGAAATCAAAGCTTTTGGCATAATCTCCCTGTTTTCACAATGCTTTTAACTTATTGGATTTAATGATTGATAAACTTGGCTTTGGAATGAACATTATTGTATGAGATGGGAAGAATAATATAATGCCTGCAGATCCTTTTTAACCCATCAAGTCACAATTGGTAGAGATTAAATCCATTGCTTAAGTGTTTAGTCAGAGAATGTTAGAATAGCAAGAAACATTAGAGATCCTATCCATTCTATAGATAAGAAAACTGAGGCCCAAAGGGAAAGATGATTTGCTAAGGATGCTCAGCTATTTTGTGACAGAGTTGGGAGTAGATCTCCTGGTTCTAAGGTTCCAAAAATAGTGTAAAATGTAGTGTTCATTATCATCAAAAGGGAACTTCCAAAGCTTACCATAAACTCTAGATCAGTGGTTTTCAACCTTCCTAATGCCATGTCCCTTTAATGCAGTTCCTCATGTTGTGATGACCCCCAACCATAAAATTATTTTTGTTGCTACTTCATAAACTCTTCAAAAAATAAACACACACAAAAAAAATAGAAGAGGAGGGAAAACTTCCCAACTCATTCTGTGTAGCCACTATAACCCAGATACCAAAAAACAAAGATATCACAAGAAAATTAGGGACCAACAATATACTAACAAATAAAAATTTAGCTACATATAAAAAGGATATAAAACCATGAACAAGAGAGATTTACTCCAGGAATGCAAGGTTGGTTTGATATCTGAAAAATCAGTGCAATACACCATATAAATAGAATAAAGGACAAAAACCACATGATCATTAAAATAACATGGCAAATGGATTTGACAAAATCCAAATCTCTTTAAGGGTAATGATACAATACTAAATTAACAATAAAAGAGAACATCCTCAATCTGGTAAAGGCCATATATGAAAAGTCCACAGCTAACATCATAGTTAATGGTGAAAGACCGAAATTTTCCCTCTAAGAAAGTTCTTTCTTCCACTCTAGTCAATATTGCACTGGAGGGTCTTCATGGGAAAATTAAGCAAGAAAATAAAATAAAAGGAATCCAGATTGTAAAGGAAGAAGCAAAAACAATCCCTAAATGTAGATAATATGATTTTGTGTATGTAATATGTTAAGTAATCCACTAAAAACTAAAATATGAGATCAGTAAGGTTTCAGAATACATGATTAATATGTAAAATTTAATTGTATTTCTACACACTTACAATGGATAATATGAAAATGAAATTCAGAAAAAAATTCCATTTACAATAGCATCAAAAAGAAAATATATAGGGATAGATTTAACAAGTGAAGGACAGAAATTATACTATTTAAACTACAAAACATTGTTGAAAGTAATTAAAGATGACCTAAATGAAGAGAGACATTCCATGTTCATGAATCTGAGGTTAATACTATTTTAAGATGGCAGTACCCCCCAAATAGATCTGCAGATTTGATGCAGTTTTTATCAAAATTACAATTGCCCTTCTCCCTTCCCCGCAGAAATGTACAAACTGATTGGAAAATTCATATGGAAATTCAAGGAACACCAAACAGAAAATAAAACAAAGTTGAAGGACCACACTTCCTGATTTTAAAACCTAACTACAAAGCTACAGTGATAAAAACATTGTGGTACTGGTATAAGAATATACATATACATCAATGGAATAGAATTTAGGGTCCACAAAAACCCCATACATTTATGTACAGCTGGCTTTGGACACAGGTGCCAAGACAATTCAATAGAGAAAGAATAGAATTTTGAAAAAAATGGTGGTAGGACAACTTTATGGCTACATGGAAAAGAATGAAGTTTGGTCTTTGCCAGTGTGGCTCCATTGATTGGTGTCATTTCTTGTACCAAAAGGTTGCCAGTTCTATTCCTAGTTAGGAAGCGATCATGAGGCAGCTGATTGATGTCTTACTCTTATGACAATATTTCTTTGTCTCACTATTTCCCTTCATCTTTCTCTAAAAATCAATAAAAAATTAAAAATAAAAATTATGAAGTTGGACCGCCCTCATACCATATATAAAATGGATCCAAAATGGGTCAAAGACCTAAATGTAAGAGCCAAAAGTATTAAGACCCTATTTAAAAAATCATAGAATTACACAATGATACCAGAAAATACAATAACAAATAGAAAAGACAGATAAATTGGATGGTTTTAAGGGCATCATCAAAAAAGTGAAAAGAGCCTGGCCAATGTCACTCAGTGGTTGAGTGTTGACCTATGAACCAGGAAGTCAGGGTTTGATTTCCGGTCAGGGAACATGCCTAGGTTGTAGGCTTGATCCCCAGTAGGGGGCATGCAGGAGATAGACGATCAATAATTCTCATCATTGATGTTTCTTTCTCTCTCTGGTCCCTTCCTCTCCTCAATCAATAAAAATCCTATCTAATAAAATAGTAATATGTAAATTGACCATATCTTCACTACACCACCAGCCACACCCACCAGCCATACCCATCAGCCAATCAGGAGCACTATGCAAATTAACCCCAACAAAGATGGCTGTGGCCCTGGAGAGAGCAGGAGGGAGGCTTGGGTTTTCCTGGAGATGAAGGAAGCCAAGCTTTCCACACACTCTGGCCAGCCCAGGCCTCCACTCAATGCTGCAAAGTTTCAATTATAGAAGATAAATAAATTCTAACAAAAATGGCAGCAGCCATGGAGCTGGAGAGAGCAGGAGGCTAGGCTTGCCCCTGAGATGGAGGAAGCCAAGCTTTCTGCAGCCCTGGCCTGCCTTGGCTGCCGCTTAAGGCTACAAAGTTTCAATTATAGAAGATAAATAAATCCCAACAGAAATGGCTGCAGAAAAGGAGCAAGCAGGAGGCTTGGCTCCACTCCAGGCTACAAAGTTTCAATTGTAGAAGATAAATAAATCCTAGATACCAGGGGCTCCACTTGGATTGCTGGGGTCATGGCCAACCTGCAAACCATCACAGGCCCCTCACCCAGGCCATCTCATGCCCGAAGGAAACCCCCACCCTGATCCAGGACACCCTTCAGGGCAAACCAGCTGTCTCCCACCCATGCACCCAGCCTCTATCCTATCTAATAAAAGAGTAATATGCAGATTGACCATCATTCCAATACACAAGATGGCTGCCCCCATATGGTCAAAGATCCTGTTCCCATGTGGACACAAGATGGCCACCACAAGATGGTCTGCAAGGGAGAGCAGTTGTAGGTGATCAGGCCAGCAGGGGAAGGAAGTTGGGAGGGACCAGGCCTGCAAGGGAGGACAGTTAGGGATGACCAGGCTGGCAGAGGAGAGAAGTTGGGGGCAACCGGGCCTGCAGGGGAGAGCATTTTGGGAGAACCAGGCCTGCAGAGGAGGGCAGTTAGGGGCAATCAGGCTGGCAGAGGAGCAGTTAGGCATCAATCAGGCTGGCAGGGGAGCAGTTAGGCATCAATCAGGCTGGCAGGGGAGTGGTTGTGGGTGATCAGGCTGGGCAGGCAGAAGCAGTTAGGAGCAATCAGGAAAGCAGGCAGGCGAGCAGTTGGGAGCAGCAGTCCAAGGGGTGCCATAATGGAGAGGGTGCAGGTGGATTGAGGGACACCACTCTACCCCCTGTGCATGAATTTTGTGCACTGGGCCTCTAGTATATTAATAAAAAAGTAATAGGAGCAAATATTTACAAATTATATATATTGTAATGGACTTAAATCCAGACTCCTATATAATAAAAGCGTAGTATGCAAACTGTCCCCTTGACCAGGAGATCATTCAGGAGTTCAACTAGGAGGCGGGGACAGCTGGGGGAAGGAAGGGGATACCTAGCCGGGACAACTAGGGACCCTACCAGTGCATGAATTTCATGCATTGGGCCTCTAGTATAAAAATAACTTTTGTAATGTAATAATAAAAAGGATAACACAATTTAAAAATGGGCAATGGGTTGGAATAAACATTTCTCTGATGAGATAGACAAGATGCTCAATAGCACATGAAAAGATGCTTGACATCATTTGTCATCAGGGAAATGCAAATCTATTATTATCTTCACCACTCCCCACAATCTATTATATCTATGTTACCACTACACTTCCAGTAGGATAAGTATAAAAAAGATAGATAGTAACAAGTGTTGGTGTGGATGTGAAGAAATTGAAACCCTCATACCTTGCTGTTGAGAATGTGAAATAACACATTAGGGAAACCAGTCTAACCATTCCTGGCAAGATTAAATATATAGCTATTATATAATCTAGAAACCCCTCTCCTATGTATATATGCCCAAGAAAACTAAAAATATGTCAACACAAAATTTTGTAATAGACTGTACCTGGCAATTCGGGAATCACTATGGCCAACCCTCATACTGTTACCTCAGCAAACACCAGCAAGCAACTCCCTGCTGGCTAGTGTTTCTGCAACACCCACTCTCTACCCTTCCTTGCTTTGCTTGCCCCTCATGGCACTGGTCAGGTAAGAGCCTGGCACCAGTGTCTAAATGTCCATAATTTTTATTTTTAAATTTTTATTGATTTTAGAAAGGAAGGG
The DNA here is from genome assembly GCA_011751065.1 of Lasiurus cinereus. Classification (NCBI taxonomy): domain Eukaryota; kingdom Metazoa; phylum Chordata; class Mammalia; order Chiroptera; family Vespertilionidae; genus Lasiurus; species Lasiurus cinereus. Next base: position 410,760 of record JAAGEH010000487.1, read on the forward strand.
AAAGAGAGAAACAGCAATGAGAATCATTTGTCAGCTGCCACCTGCATGCCCCACACTGGGGATCATGCCCAAAAGCTGGGCATATGCCCTTCCTGGGAATTGAACCATGACCTCTTGGTTTATAGATCAATGCTCAACCACTGAGCCAAGCTGGCCAGTCATGTCCATAGTTCTTAAAATGTTCATAGCAGCATTATTCACAATAGCCAAAAAGTGATTTGGAACAACCTAATGTCTATCAGTTAATGAATGTATAACAAAATGTAGTATATATACATTTACCCTAAAGGAATTTTGACAATAAAAAGAAAGTATTGTAGCATGGTACAATACAAATGAATCTTGAAAACATACTAAGTGAAATAAGGTAGTCATATGGTGTATGATTCCATTTATATGAAATGTTCAGAAAAGGCAAATCCAGACATAAAAAAATAGATTAGTGGTTTCCTATGGCTGGTGGGTTGGGAAAATGAGTAATGACTACTAATGGGTAAAGAACTTCTTTGTGGGGTGAAAATATTCTAAAATGGATTGTGGTGATGACTGCACAACTCTGAATGTACTAAAGATTAGTGAACTGCATATTTTACATGGGCAAATTGTATGTATGAATTATATCTCAATAAATCTGGTAGCAAAAACGTATATGACATAGGAAAATTTAAAGGTTGACAGGGTAGATAATACTAGAAATTAAGTTGTATACTTTATTTATTTATTTTTTTCAGGAGACCATTTTTATTTCCAAACCTCTCAGGAGGGCATTACAAATAATGAAGGTAGAAACTCAAATCAAACCCTGAAACGGAGGCGGACAGACTGGTGGGATAGTCAGAAGGACCCCGCCCGTCACAGGGGGAGGTAGGGGAGATGCAGTCTAGGCAAGGACCTCACCCTGGAGCCTGAGTCTGTGTATTAGTGTGATATTCTAGGGGAAGGGAGTTGGGGATCAGAAATCCTCACCCCAGCAGCCCCCCTGTTGCCCGAGTGACTGGGAGGAAGAGAAGGCCACAGCGAGTGAACAAGGATGTCACTGATTCTGACCTTGACATTTCCTTCCTGCTCGGACCCCCAGCGGTCCATAAATAAGTTACCCTGCGTATCTCAGGTGCTGGCCTGGGAGAGCAAGCAGAAGAGTCACAGACTCTGCCAGAAGAAGCAGGGCAGCCGGCGCTACAGGAGGACGCAATCGGACTCTGGCTTGGGCCGCCGCCGCCGCTCTCCCGCCGGGTGTTCCGATGGGGCTCCTCTTCCCTGTGGCGACGGGGCCCGGGCTGGCACAGGCTGACCCCCCTTGTTGCTGCTGGAACTCCTCCTGCTGCAGCTGCTGGGCCAGCTCCAAGTCGCTCAGGCCCAGCGCGCCCAGCGGCTGCTGCTGCTGCTACAGGGATAAGGCGATCAGGTAGTCCTGGTCGACCTGCCTCTGCTTTTCCGGGGAGTCACTCCCGCCTTCTGCTCCAGGCCCCTTGCCCAGGGAATGGCTCAGGTGGAAATCAGAGTAACAGAAGCAGCTGTCCCCGTCCACGTTGTGCAGGCTCTCCCACACCACCTGGAGGAAGCCCTGGTCGGTGACCAGTAGGTACAAGTGGCTCTGGTGCTTAGTCATGGTGCTGAAGTGGTTGTTTCGGAAAAAGACGCTAAGTTCGCCCTCCTTGGCGGCGCGGTCAGCTCGCACAGTCCGTGGTAGGTCAGCTGGGCCGCGGTGGTCTCCAGGAACTGCTCGGCAATCAGGCCTTCTGTCACCAGGTTGGTGTCGCTGGAGTGCTTGCAGGTGATGATCTTCTCTACCAGCTGGTTGTAGCTCAGTTTCCCAACTGCACGCACAGCCTCGGGACTCTGCGGATCAACCAGCCAGCCGTGGTACAGAGGGATCCCTAGGAGGTCAAAGATACTGCACTCGGGTGTGTACTCAAAATCCAAGACCCTGGTGAATCGCACGTTGACATCCAGACTAGTGGCCAGTTTAGGCAGCATGGTCATGGCGTCGTCCACATTCTGCTGAAAATTAAACTGAAGTCCCTCTGACTTCTCCTGGGGCTTGATGGACAGGAGGCAGTCTCCGAGATGGGCCATGAACTCATCTGATGTGATCACTTCCTTCTGAGAGGGCAGCTTCACCTTCCACTGACGAAAGAGGATGTTCATGTGGAGAGGGCAGGGGCCATTGGTGCTCTGGGTGATGATGGGAGTCCGTTCTCCCTTCCAGGGAATTCACTTTACACAGTAGAAATCTAAGCTCCAGCTGCTGGGCCCTGGGGGACTGGGGAAGCTCCTGGAGCCCGGAGGACGCACCCACTGTCTCTACCTCAGGCTGTGTCCTGGGGTCTGGTCCTGGCTGGTTTGAGCTAGCGTCAGGCGGAGGGGACTCGAGATTATCCTGGCCCTGGACTGGCAGTGATCCGTGATCTCCTGGCTCCTGTCCTCCGGCCACCCTATCAGCATCCCTGGCCACTCCAGTAGCATCTGCGGCTGCCCCATCAGCATCTCCAGCTGCTCCAGTAGCATCTGCAACTGCTCCATTAACATCTCTGGCCACTCCGGCAGCATCTCGGGCTGCCCCATCAGCATCTCTAACTACCTCATTAACATCTCTGGCAGTCCCAGCAGCATCTCCGGCCACCCCATTAGCATTTCCGGCATCCTTGTCCTGGGGGTGCTCCTCTGGTACCGATAGGACCTCGTGGTTTTCAGGACTTGGCTGCTTCTGCAGTCTTGGCCTTGCCAGAGATGGGACGCTCAGGTTGATGGTGTTCCATGTTCCGAAGAGGTCAACGGAGGGGCACCAGAGGACTTCCCAGCCCTCGGGAAGTTGCCTAATCTAGGCTCGCTTTGCACAAGAGAGACCGATCTAATAAGAAGGAACTCATCGGGCTGGAAAGCAAAGAGGCCCAGAGACGTCTCAGAAGAGGAATGTGGTGCGGAAGGCTGTTCAGTGTCTGCAGTCACTCCTGGCTACGGAGCAGCATCGGATTGGTCAGCGTGGGTAAACAGAAGAGGGCCCCTGGGCTGAGCTCTGCCACCTCTAACTTGCTGGGACCAGAGAGTGCAGGGCTTTCAGGCCTGGGAGGGACGGTTCCAGGGAGGTGACTGAAGATATTGGGTGCAATCAGCTTCCCTGGGTGGCAGGCTCGATCCCCAGCCCCGGTCCTGTTTGTTGTGTGTGGGAGACAACCAATAGATCTAAGTTGTATACTTTAAATGAGCTAATTGTATGGTATTTGAATTACATCTCAGTAAATCTGATAGCAAAAATAAACAACTAGGGACATCTAACATGATAGACGAATGTTTTTTTAGAATTATTTTTTAGGTGAAATAGTGGTATTGAGGTTATATTTATAAAAAAATTTAAACTTAGAAATCCTATATTTATGGATGAAATAATTAAAAAATTACTTTCTTGACCTTAAAGTATGTGGGAGTCCTGTCCAGATGTTCAAGAACAGTTGGAGTGTCGGAGCCCTAGTCTGAGTAAGGGCTGTTTAAGGCCAAATTTGTCATATGCAGATGCAAAAGCAAAGACACAGCAACCTTACTGTATACACTGCGCAGGTGTACCTTTCTATAATCCAAATACTGATGCCACTTTTGGCAAGAAGCCTCCTTTGTCTGAGTTTGTATGAAGATGTGTTGTTGACCAGCCAGTTGCTGGACTGCTTTATGTGACAGCTTTATTAGCGGCTGCTGGGTGGGCTCCTATGTTTGCCGCAGCTGCTTTGTGGAGCTACTTTGAAAAAGTGTTTTGTCTGATGGCTACTTGTTAGCAACAATTATTTGATCTACAATAAAGTTTCTCTTATATACCTATGGCTTCTCACATCTTCTAATACCTGATGTCCAAGGACCAGTGCTCCCACAAATTATCACCCCACTTTATTGCTCCCCTATTTTTAAACCTAAATTCCTCCTCAAAATTACCTATCTTCCCTCTCTCCAGTTCTGTTTCTACAATTCTTTTTTAAAGCCATTCCAATAGGCAGTGGTTCTCAACCTTCCTAAGGCCGCGACCCTTGCATACAGTTCCTTATGTGGTGGTGACTCCCACCCATGAAATTTTGCTACTGTTATGCATTGTGATGTAAATATCTGCATTTTCCGATGGTCTTAGGCGACCCCTGTGAAAGGGTCGTTCGACCTCCAAAGGGGTTGCGACCCACAGGTTGAGAACCGCTGCAATAGTCTTTCCTCCTCACTACTCCAATGTGATAGCCAAAGGGCAATTATAGCCTCATAGTAACTGACTTAGTTGCTCTTCCTGATTTCCTTTCATGGCTCCCTCGTATTTCAGTGGCTGCTCTGTCTCCTTTAGTTTCATTACCATCTCAATCCCTGAAATGCTTGAGTGCTCCAAGGATCCTTAGATAACTTTTATGTCTCCCAAATTTATAGTTCCAGCTTTCACCTTTATTCTGAATTCGATTCATATTTCTACCTTCTTGATATTTCCACCAGTTAATAGGCATTTCAAACTTAACAACTCCAAAATTAATCTATTCCCATTGTTCCCATTTTAGTAAATGGGAACTCCATTCTTCAAGTGGCTGAGGCCATAATCTTGGCATCTAACTCTTCTATTTTTAAAAAATTGAATAACTTTTTATTGTTCAGTTTATTACATTTGTTTCTCTTCCCCTCCCCCCCCAATAGCTTCCCTCCACCTGGCTCCCATCCTTCCCTCTACCCTTACCTCCCCCTACATTGTCCTCATCCATAGGTGTATGATTTTTGTCCAGTTTCTCCCTGCATTCTCCTCAGCCCTTTTTCCCCTGAGAATTGTCAGTCCACTCCCTTTCTATGCTCCTGATTCTATTATATTCACCAGTTTATTCTGTTCATCAGATTTTTAATTCACTTGATTTTTAAGTTCACTTGTAGATAGATATGATTTGTTCATAATTTTTATCTTTACCTTTTTCTTCTTCCTTTTCTTAAAGAGTACCTTTCAGCATTTCATATAATACTGGTTTGGTGTTGGTGAACTCCTTTAGTTTTTTCTTGTCTGTGAAGCTCTTTATCTGCCCTTCAATTCTGAACGAAAGCTTTGCTGAGGAGAGTAATCTTGGTTGTAGGTTCTTGCTATTCATCACTTTGAATATTTCTTTTTTTTAAATTTTAATTTTAATTTTTTATATATATTTTTTAATTAAATCTTTATTATTCAGATTATTACATTTGTTTTTCTTTTTTCCCCTCCATAGCACCCCTCCACCCAGCTCCCACCCTTCCCTCCCTCCCGTTGACCTCATCCATAGGTGTATGATTTTTGTCCAGTCTCTCCCTGTATACCCCTCACCCCTTTCCCCCTGAGAATTATCAGTCACGGGTGGGTCTGGAGCAGCAAGTCCTCCGCAGGCTCCGCCGTGAGTGACTCTTCAGTCCTCAGGCCGACGCTCTACCCACTGAGCACACCTCCTCCTGCTACCACAGCGGCATCACACACACGTGGGGCGGGGCGGGGGCCGCGGGGTCGCAGGGGTTAAGGGAACCAGCACCGGCGCTCGCTCCTGCAGGCCCGGCCCGAGCCGCACCGGAGGCCCTGAGGGCAGGTGCCCTGGCGGCTCTAGAGCTGAGGACGCACCGCTCAGCCTCAGACTCAGGGCGAGGATCTCAGCGCCTCAGCCTCAGCGCGAGGGTCTCGGCGCCTCAGCCTCAGCGCG
>JAAGEH010000487.1:416819-523606 GCA_011751065.1 Lasiurus cinereus
CCCCAGCACGAGGGTCCCAGCCCCAGCCCCAGCGCGAGGGTCCAAGCCCCAGCGCGAGGGCCTCAGCCCCAGCCCCAGCGCGAGGGTCTCAGCCTCAGCCGCAGCATGAGGGTCTCAGCCCCAGCCTCAGCACAAGGGTCTCAGTGCCTCAGCCTCAGCCTCAGCATGAGGGTCTCAGCCTCAGCCTCCGCACGAGGGTCCCAGCTTCAGCCCCAGCCTCAGCACGAGGGTCCCAGCCTCAGCCCCAGCCTCAGCACGAGGGTCTCAACCTCAGCATGAGGGTCTCAGCCTCAGCCTGAGCGCGAGGGTCTCAGCCTCAGCCTCAGCCTCAGCACGAGGGTCCCAGCCCCAGCCTCAGCCTCAGCATGAGGGCCTCAGCCTCAGCACGACGGCCTCAGCCTCAGCGCGAGGGTCTCAGCGCCTGCAGCCTGGCCCCAGCGCCTGCAGCCTGGCCCCAGCGCCCCAGCGCCCCAGCCCCCCAACCCCGTCCCTCTCCCCTGCGGGCATCGCCAGCAGCGGGGACTCAGTTCAGCACTGGGAGGAGTACGGTGGGGCGCCGAGCGGAGCTCTGTTAGTCCGCATTCCATGCCTGCGTTTCCCCATTGCGGGGCCCAGCCCGGCGCCCTGTGCTGCGGGGCATGTCCCCACAGGCCCCGGGGTCTCGACCTCGCCGGCGAGCCCGCCTCCAGGCCGGGGACGCGGGCGGCTCCTTCCCCGGATCCCGGTCCCCCTCAGTCATTATTTCTTTAAATAGGTTTTCAGTATCTTGCTCTCTCTCTTCTTCTGGCACCCCCACAATTCTGATGTTGGCATGCTCGAAACTGTCCCAGAGGCTCCCCACATTATGTTCACAGCTTTGGATTCTCCTCTCTTCTTGCCTTTCCAGTCGAATGTTGTCTGCCTCTTTATATTTCCAATTTTTTACTTGATTCTTGCGTTTCTCCAGTCCACTGCCAGGACTCTGTACAATATTCCCTATTTCAGTCAGTGTATGTCTAATTTCTATTTGGTCCTCTATCATCTCCAGTTGGACCTTTTCCATTCCCTAGTTGGCTCCCCTGCATCTCTAGTATGTCCTTTTTCATCTCCTCTTGGGTCTTGCTAAATTTATCCATTTTTTCTAGCATATTCTTGAAAAACCCCATAAGCGTGGTTTTGAACTCTATATCCAGTCTTTTTTTTTTCCTCCATTTCTTTTGTTTGTGATCCCTTCCCCTGTCTCGGCATCCTCATCATGCCGGGGAAACTTCTGTGTTGGATTCAGACCTATGATAGCAGACGCAAAGCCGCAGAAGCCTCTGTTGAGCTTGGGAGGGGTGGAGTCTCAGGGCTTAAGGGACTGCCTTGCCTTCCAGTCAGCCCCGCCCTCCACGGCCCCCGAGTCTCACGTGACTGGGTAATGGCTGGATCAGTCCCTGTGTGCGCGCCCACCCGCAGTGCCTCTAACTGCTGCCTTTCCATCTCCCCTGCGCGCCAGGACCACACGAGTCTAGGTCCCCAGGGTTTCGCCCGAAACAGGGGCTCAGTGGACTCAGAAGTGGCACCGTTGGGAGGGTCTGTCTCCCGCCCACTCTCGAAAGCCAGCGGCACAATCAGCAAACTGTCCTCCGTGCAGCACTGTGCGCGTGCGAGACCGGACCTGATCTTCTGTGACTCCCCTAAATTTCGGTGCACCTCTCCCTTTTCACAGTCCAAACTCCCCCGTATGAGTTTCGGCTGGATCTGGGGTTTAGTGTCGTAAGATAAGGGGTTCAATGCCGTTGAGAGTCTCCGTTTCCCTCCCGCCAGAGAAAACCAGCCAGGTCCTCTGGCGCCCGCTCTCTCAGCGTGCACGTCTCTGTACCTCAGCTTTTTGCAGCTCCTCTGGGTTTCTGTGAGCCCCTCTCTTTCCTTCTAGTTGTAGAATTTCCACTCAGCCAGCTTTCCTGTGGTTCTGGATGATGTCCGTTCTGTCTTTTAGTTGTAGTTTTGAAATTGTTGTGCAAGGGAGCAGTATAGGTGTTTACCTATGCCGCCATCTTGGATTCTCCTTGAATATTTCTTGCCACTCCTGTCTGATCTGGATAGTTTCTGTTGATAATCGTATGGGTGCTCCCTTGTAGGTAGTTAACTGTTTTTCTCTTGCTACTTTCAATATTCTCTCTTTGTCTTTTTCTCTTGGTATTTTAATTATGATGTGTCTTGGTGTGGTCCTCTTTGGATTCCTTTTTTTGGGGGTTCTGTGCACTTCCTGACTTGTAAGTATATATCTTTCACCAGATGTGGGGAGTTTTCAGTCATTATTTCTTCAAATAGGTTTTTAGTATCTTGCTCTCTCTCTTCTTCAGGCACCCTCATAATTCTGATATTAGTATGCTTGAAGTTGTCCCAGAGGCTCCTTACACTATCTTCACATTTTTGGATTCTTTTTTCTTCTTGCTTTTCCAGTGGAGTGTTGTCTGCTTCTCTATATTTCAAATTTTTGACTTGATTATTGTTTTTCTCTAGTCTGCTGTTTGGTCTTTGTATAATATTTTTTCTTTCAGTCACTGTATGTTTAATTTTTAGTTGGTCCTTTTTCATCTCCTCTTGGATCTTGATAAATGTATCCATCTTTTCTAGGAAATTCTTGAAAAACCTTATAACTGTGGTTTTGAACTTTATATTCAGTCATTTGTTTTTCTCCATTTCTTTTGTTTGTGATCTCTTCCTTTTTCTTCACATTTTCACTGTGCTGGGAGAACTTCTGTGTTGGAATCAGCCTTATGATACAAGACTTGTAAAACTGCAAAAACCTCTCTGTTGAGCTTGGATGGGGTGGAATCTCAGGGTTTAGCAGACTGCCTTGGCTTCCTGTTAGCACTGCCCTACGTGGTCCCTGGGTCTCCAGTGTCTCTCAGTAATCGTTGCAGCCTCTCTGTGCACACATGCATGCGTGTCCCTAAACCTCTGCCTTTCCAGCTCCCCTGCACTCCCGGATCCGTATGAGTCTGGGTCCCCAGGGTCTCTCCGGAAACTGCAGTTCAGTGCAGTGAGAAGTGGTGCATTTGGGAGGCTCTGTCTCCTGCCCACTAGAGAAAGCCAGCAGCACAATCAGCAGTCCATCTTCTGTGCGCAGTGGTGTGCGTGCTCCCAGACCTTTGCCCTTTCACAGCTCCCCTAAGTTTCTGTGCACTCCTCCCTTTTCACAGTCCAGACTCCCCCTGTATAAATCTCCCCCAGACCTGAGGTTCAGTGCCGTAGGATAAGAGGTTCAGTGCAGTTGGGAGTCTCTGTCTCCCTCCTGCCAGAGGAAGCCAGTCAGGCAATCCTCTGCCCACTCTCTCCACTCACGTCTCCATACCTCAGCTTTTTGCAGCTCCTCTGAGTCTCTGTGAGTCCCTCTCTTTCCTTCTAGTTGTAGAATTTCCACTCAGCCAACTTTCCTGTGGTTCTGATAATGTCCGTTCTGTCTTTTAGTTGTACTTTTGAAATTGTTGTGTGAGGTGTTCACATATGCTGCCATCTTGGTTTCTCTCTCGGCATCTAACTCTTCTTTTTCTCACACCCTACATGCATTAACCAATCAAATCCTGTGTACTGTTTTCTTTGGAAGTATCCAGATATCTCACCCCTCTAGTGCTTACACTTTGTCCAAGCCACCTACCAGTTTCTGGACTACAGCAGCTTTGTGTGCCCACTCAATCCCCTACAATCTATTCTCAATCAAAAGCTAAAGTGATTCTTTTATTTTTATTGCTTTCAGAGAGGAAGAGGGAGGAACATCAATGATAACCACTGATTGGCTGCCTTCTGCATGCCCCCTACTGGGAATCAAATCCTTGATAGGAATTGAACCTGGGACCCTTCAGTTCACAGGCCTGTGCTCTATCCATTTAGCCAAATCAGCTAGGGCCTAAAGTAATTCTTTTATTTTTTGAAAGTGATTCTTTAGAAGGCTTCCTCTCACAATGCCTAGACAACTTGGCATCCTGTTACCTAGACCCCATTTCCTCCTTTTCCTCTCTCTTGCTCTGATTGTCACCCTGGCCTCTTTTCTCTTCTTAGGATGTAGTAGATATCCTCCTGCCTCAGAATTATTAGTGCACTTACCATTCTTTCTACCTGGAATACTCTTCTCCCTAATAAAGAACATTTCTTGTTCCCTTGCTTCCTTCAGATCTTTGCTAAGTTTTCTTCTCAGTGAGCCTCCCTCCCGTCTTGCAGCAATTGAACACAAATCTCTTTCCTCGGTGTTCTCCATTACTGCCTCACTGCTTCATTTTTCCCACAATACTTACCCTACCCAATATATATTTTTATTTTTCTATCTCTTCTAAGAATAGCGATTTCCCCCCCTGCTTTGCTAAGTGTTTGGCACACAATCTTTTTGAGTGTATGAATGCTGTTCATAGTTCATAGTTTAAACAGTACTAGCTTCATTGGAGTTTTCACATACTCCTGAGGAATATAAACATTGTCTACTGGTATCTATCTTTGCAAGGGAGCCCAAAGCACAGAGAGGGAACTCTAGAGGTCCAGCTTTTAGTGGTTCTTGGTACCATTCAGTCGTATATTAGGTAAATAATTTCCCATTCTAGCCCTCAATTTCCTCACCTGCCAAAAGGAAAATATTGCTTTAAATAATCTCACAGGATGTTTGAGAATGTAAAATTAAAGATTAAGTGTTAACTAGAAAGTGGTGCCTTTATTTGTAAATATATGTATGTTTTTATTGATTTTTTTTACAGAGAGAAAGGGAGAGGGATATAGAATCAAAAACATCAATCAGCTGCCTCCTGCACACCTCCTACTGGGGATGTGCCTGCAACTAGAGTACATGCACTTGACCAGAATTGAACTGGGGACCTTTCAGTCCCCAGGTCAACCCTCTATCCACTGAGCCAAACCAATTATGGCCTGGTGTTTTTATTTTTACATTACCTACAAAGATATACTTACCTGACATTTTGTATTTCTTGAAGGCAATAAACATACCTAGAGTTAACTCCCACATTCTTTTAGGGACCTCAGTAGGTGTACTTTTGGTGTTTAAGCTCTTATACATTCCAGTAATTTGACAGAGAAAAGTCTTACGTTAGCCTATTCTTTCTTCTGAGAACATTCACTCTTTTTAAAAATATGCTTTATTGATTTTTTACAGAGAGGAAGGGGGAGGGATAGAGCTAGAAACATCGATGAGACAGAAACATCACTCAGCTGCCTCCTGCACACCCCCTATTGGGGATGTGCCCGCAACCAAGGTATATGCCCTTGACTGGAATTGAACCCGGTACCTTTCAGTCCGAAGGCCAATGCTCTATCCATTGAGCCAAACCGGTTAGGGCAGAATATTCATTCTTGACATGTGAATACTTTCTTTCAATATTCTTGTCCAAATTAGTGACTAGTCAGTAGCCATGGTGCTGGGCTCTCATTTGAGTTTTGTTTCATAATTACTTGTGGGTATGTTGTCATTTAGCCTCATCTCAGCCCGAATAACCACATAACTTAATTTTCACACCTACAAAATGTGATAAATAACAATTAGCTCATGTTTACCTTGATGTTTAATGATATATCACTAATTTATCTAAAGTAGTAGTCAATGTATGGCATATCTTAAAACCTCCATAAATGCTTTATATAAAGGGAGTATGTATTAAGCTCCCTCTGTGAAGAGTCACTTTCTAAAAATTTTTTTTCACTATGTTATTACTCCAAGTGAAGAACCTAAAACTGTATAATTTCTCCACTTGGTTTCAAAATCTTCCCCAACATATTGAGACCAAAGAGTTACACACTGCCATGTTCATAGTAGCATTATCCACAACCAGAGGCGAGTTGTTCAAAAATGGGCCTTCCTTCCTCTGGCTGCCAGCACTGCCTTTGCTCCGGCCTGGAGCTGCCCTTCCCATGCTGCCAGGAGCTGCTGGGGTGGTGCAGAATGCCTTCGACACCCTCCTCTCTCCTCCCCGCCCCCCCCTGCCCCCAATCTTTGTTGGGTTAATATGCATACTCACTCCTGATTGGTTGGTGGGCAGTGAGACAGTATGGACAGTTTGCATCTTTCTCTTTTATTTGTGTAGACAAAAGGTACAAGTAACACAAGTGTGCACCATGGTAAACAATGATATATCATTCAGTCTTAAGAAGGAAATTCTGACACATGCTACAATATGAGTGAACATTAAAGATGTTATGTTAGGGAAATAAGCCAGTCACACACACACACAAAACAAGTATGTTTGTAGTATTCCACTGACATGAGGCACCTGAGTAGTTTATAGAGAGAAAGTAAGATGGTGGTCGCCAGGAATTGGGGGAAAGAGGACTAGGGATAGAATTCATTTTATAAGAGGAAGAGTTAAGGGGATATTGCGTAACATTTAAGTGTTCTTTACTGTACATTTAAAAACAGTTAACAGTAAATTTTATGCTGTCTATTTACACTTAAAAGGATCTAAATCCCCCATTCCATTCATCAGACTTGTCAGATGTGCATTTGCCTTTCAGTCGGCTCTCTTCATTTTACTCCCAGTATAATACCCTCACTGGGCTTTTGCCCATGGTGTTTCTTCTCTAGAATGCTTTCATCAACTGTCCATTTTCAAAAGGTTGCTTGTGCTTTCGCCCTAAAGATGTTACCTCTTCTAGATTCCAGGAATCAAATTCCCCATGTCATCCCTATTTCTACGGACCTCTCTTCTGCACTATCCAGAGGGGTCTGCACCGGGTTTTCCTGGTTTAGCTCTCTCCAGCCCTACATTTACGCTTGAATATCGGGGCGTTCCCTTGCAATTGTCCCGCCTCCCCCAACGCAGACACAATTTCCCCAACACGGGGTGTGGCACACAAGAGCTATCAGTGAAAATTCAATGCACTGGACTCCGCGATGAGCTGGCGATGGAGGGAGCCAACTCACACTGAGCGATTTCCACGAGGCGCGTGTAAGTGCACCCAAAGCTTACATGTCAAGTTACCGGCGACCGCAGGGTCCTGCGCGGCAAAACCCTTAAGTGCAGCCTCACAACTTGCGCCCTTTCTGGCCTCCGCAGCACTTTCCCACATAGAATCACTAAAGGGTTTATTGAATAGTTTATTGGATCGACACTTAAGTTTGTTTTTTGAGATTCCATATAGCCTTTAACAGTCTTCTACTTAAAGTCATAGTTTTTAGATTATTCCATAATACATTTCATTTTGTAGTACTATTAGTAAGGGGGGGCAGAGCAGCGTGGAGGAGACACTCGCCTCAAAGGCCTTCGAGGCTCCCACCCAACAGGCTCCGCTCCAAAAAGGTCAAAGGACCGTTAAAAAGTTGTGCTTCCGGCATAAGTGTCACCGCCTACTCCAGAAAGGAAGAAGGAGGGACGCGGGATACGGAAAGTCGCAGGGCACGATCTCATCCCGTGGCCCGCGGGCGGGCGGGCGGGCGGGATGCGCGTAACTCAGAAGTGAAAAGCCGGCTCCTTCAGGATCAGACGCCGGCCGGAGGAGGCTCCTCCCGGGCCTGCTCACCACACGGCCTGCTCTCTAGTGCCCTGCTGCCTGGCCGCTTAGACCCAACCCTCCTAGTTTAGCCTAGTTATGTCACAAGTTCCCAAGGGCCTACCTGCACCGTGATCGCAACTCCTTAGAGAACCTTCACCCTACGGGTCCCCGTCAGGGTCAACCGAAGTGTCCGAGAGACGAAAGCGCACGGAATTTCAGCTCCCAAAGTCCGGCGCAGCCAGGCCTGCGCCTGCGCGGGACGTGACCATAGAGAAGCAGCCGCCTCTCTGGCCTCGGTTTACACTCTCTATGGTCCAGCTGGATCGGTGGCTGTAAGGAGAAAAAGGGAGAGCGCAGTGCGCAGGCGCACTCGTTTTTTTTTTTTTTAATCCCGCACCAAGCATTTAACCTCATTAGGGTGGAGGAGAAGGCGGCGGCGGTCTGGTAAGGCAGCGTCACCTCAAGCGAATAATACGGCTGCAAGTATGCGGTGAGGGCACGGAGATTTAGACCTCAGCCCTCCCAGGCCCCCGCTCCTCCCCGCGGTGGGGGGCGCCGGGACTGGGTGGAGGCGATGTCCAGCCTAGTCATCGGCTCTTGGGTGCACTTTGGGGGGATGGGGCGGCCCTAGGTGGGAGCCGGCGTGGAGCGGGATTGGGAGGGTTGTTTTTCCACCCAGTAGATCGCCGGTCCCAGGCTGCTTTGCAGAGGTTGGGGGGACGAAGGGACGGCTGTAAGGCCAGCTTGCTTTGTGTGTCCCTTTCTCTTCTCCTCTCCCAGACCCCACCCCTGACCAGACTCAGCCCGGCCGGGTGAGAGAAGCCAGCGAACCCCGATTCGCGTTTGGAAAGACCCCGGAATCGCAAAGGGAGGGGGCAAGGGAGAGAAAACCACTACAGCTACTCGGCGAGTGATGGTGTGGAGAAAGATCCAGAGGGAAGAGGACCCGGGGAGGCGGGCGGCGGGGCTCCAGCCCGGCCAGACAAAAGCTGAGCTAGCGGCGGCGCGCCGCGGAGCAGCGGGCCGGGCGGGATGCCGGGGTCCCCTTGATCCCTGGGGCGTGCAGGTCGCTTTCGGAAGCTGGGAAAGCGGACGAGTGCCGAGTTGAGCCTTGTGCCGCCGCCTCTACTTGCCTTTGTTGTTCTTTGGTGTTGGCAGAGACGCTCTGGCGATGAGTGTGTGATCTTGCACCTTAGCCTGGTTGGGTACAATGGAGCTAATCGAATTCTGTTTCCATATTCTGAGCCGCTCCATGGGTATGGGGTTTTCTAGCTTCTAACTTATTACGTAATGTTTTAAAAACAATTATGGTTGTTTCTAAAATTAAAAAGTTAATGGAGTCTTGAAAGCATGTTTTGTTGAATCTGGACCAGTATCTCTGTCTTGGGGTTCGTTCACGGAACTTGTGAGCTCTTTAAACACGATTCTTTAATTGTAGATGTGGCAGTGAGAGAGCTGCAGCCTCTCTAGTCCTTTGGGAGGCAGCGATGCAGAAGCGTCAGGAGGGAGAAATAGTTGCATGCTGCCATGTGCCTTGCACCGAATGCGGGTGCCCTCAGTCTGTTATAAAGTCTGGCTTTAAAAGTTGCTTCTATTACTGTTATTTGACACATACACTGAGCACTTGCTATGAAGACTCCTGGACAGTGGGCTCCTTTTGCTCATCAAGGGAGTGGGAGAATAGTAACATTGATGCACGCAGACCATATAAATAACAAAAATAACACCATGATGTCCCCGTGTTACTCCATGTTATTTATCTTCTCTATTTGCCTAGGAAGATTTAAGTTTTGGTGTGCTGTTTGCGTATTCATCTTAGTAAAATTAGGTAATTTTTTCTTTTTAGCAGTTGTTACTCAGATCTCCCTTTCTTAATTTATAGTTTATTAGCTAACATATAGCACTGTTTTAGATTTTTAAAGTTTCACTTTTTATTGCATTTTCAGCCATAGCTTTACATTTTCTTAACTAAGTCAGAAATCCTTTGAAGAGACTGTTGGTGATGGAGGTGTCAAAAACTGTATCACCATATAATCTTAAGTGGCAAATGAAGAAAAGGCCTTTTGCTAAACTGACATTTTGGTGTTAGAACTGAAAACCCAGATCTTCTAGTGTGTCAGGATTTTGGCCACAGACTCAACTTTATGTAAAAGGGATAAGCATTTTTTTGTACTAATAGGAAGAAAAATTTGAAACTTGGAGTGTGCTTCTGTGAGAGAACCTCGGGTTGTTCAGATGATGGGAACTTGCTTTTAATAGAGCAAGATTTCAAACCCTTAAAATAGTTTGACCTGGATGTTGAGAAATGATTGGCTAGAAGAACATTAAGTTTATTGTTTAAATGTGTTTGTTCACTGGTTTTGGATTTAGATATTTTGCTTCAGTCTTTTGTTAATTCTCTTTTCTTAAGTTACTCAGTCTCATGATTTATAAGTTGGGTGAGATAGTTTATTGGATTGACACTTAAATTTGTTTTTTGAGATTCCATATAGTTTTTAACAGTCTTCTACTTAAAGTCATAGTTTTTAGATTATTCCATAATACATTTTATTTTTTAGTACTATTAGTAAATATTATAACTATTAAAGAGGTTATAAATATTATACTTAGAGCTGAATTATTAAAACTGTCAGTTTATTTTAATAACTGCATTATTAAATTGTCAAATTGAATAGTGGAAAGAGTAGACAATAGCGAAAATAACAAATATTTAAAAACAACCATCTAAAAGATTTCCTAGGAAATAAGAGAAGGATCATTAGTCTTCTTTTTTTCTTTTCCTGTCAAAATTTTTATTGTTGACATTTGGATTAGTCTTAAACAACAAGCTAAATTAAAAAGAAATCATTGTCCAGCCAGCATGGCTCAGTGGCTGAGCATCTACAGGGTTTCCGGCTCCATCCCTAGTTGGGATTGTGCAAGAAGCAGCCGATCAATGATTCTCTCCCATCATTGATGTTTCTATCTCTCTCTCTCTCTCTCCTAAATCAACAAAATTATTTTTTTAAAAAAGAAGAAATCATTGATGAAATAGTTTTTGGTTTGTAAAATGTAATTTAAGAAATTAATCTAACATTTTTTTACCCAGTGCAATCAGGGTAAAAAATGTATGTGTGTGACTAAATGATCTCTAATGGACTGATCGTTTTAGCACCAGAATTTAGCGATTGTTTTACCGCCAAGGGCTACTCTTCTTTTTTTTACCTTTGATAACTAAAAGTTTACTCCTTACCACTCTGATACAAATTTGTGCTGTTCATTGTTTTTAAAAGGGCTCTCTATTTTTACACCATGCTTCATTATTGTTTCCCTGTTCATTCTCTCTTGGCATTGCATTGGTCAGAATATAAATCAAAAACTGATAAAAGATTCCTGGGTCTGTGTAGTAATTTTTAGTCAATTTTATTATGAAATTTTCAAACCTCTCTAGTTGTAGTACTTCCACTCAGCCAGCTTACCCGTGGTTCTGGATGATAGTTGTTTTGTATTTTGATGTGGCTGTGGGAGGCAGCAAGTACAGGGTTTACCTTTGCCACAATCTTGTTTCTCCTGCTCTTCTTTATGCTCAGACATTACTGCCATATGGAATGCTTTCCTCTCCAGACTCGGTGGCAGTCCTCGGAAATGGTGGCAGTCCCAGTCTACATCTCCTTATGGTTCCCTGAAGACCTAATTCAAATGGCCGCGTTTCTTCCTCTACATTTTTGTTGACTTTCTTCCTGTCTCTTGCCTGGAAGTCTCCACTCCTTGCTGTTTCCTATTGTATGTATTCATTACTTTCCTTCTTGGAAGATCACACCCGTGCATTTACTCTTGTCTAGATCCTTGAGGGCCCTGTGAGTTTGTAGAACACTGGTATCCTCTGTTGCTTACTCCTGGGACTTGTGTAACTGTAGAATGTATGGAAGAATAAATCAACATATCATAACTTAGAATAATAGAATTTGAGCCTTGGAAAAGTTCTCAGAGGGCAATCCCTCCCTCCACCCCTCCACCCCGTCGAATATACTACCTTCTGTTTACTGTAGTCTGATCTTGGGCATGTGCCTTCTCATTTCCTACCTAGGACAGTCATCAGGCCTTTTCTAGGTTTATTGATGAATTCATCTATTAAACCTTTCTTTAGTTAGGCACCAGGTACCATGAGGGTACAGTTGAAGACACATATGGTCCTCACTCTTCAGGGACTCACAGTCTAGGGGCCGGCAGATGAAATGTATGAATTGATGCTGATTATGCTGGAAATGTGTAAGTCCTTCCTGGTTTAATATGATTTCAGCATGCTTTCTTTAGACAACTCTGGTTTTATTAGTGTCCTTTACATGTGTTTAAAATAAAGCCATTCGATATGACTTGAGCAGCATCTATAACTATTGTCTTAGGTTAGGAAACTATCAGTGATTTCAGACTTCATTGTGCATTTGGCTCTGCCACTGTACTACCTCTGTGACGTTATGCCATGGGCTAGTAAATCATCTCTGTATTTTAATGTTTTCATCTATAAAATGAGGGTGAAAGGAGGACGGTGGTAATAGTAGTGCTTACTTATAGGCTTGTTGTAAGGATTAAATTAGATAATATATGTAGGGTGCTGAGAATAGTGACTGGCATACAATGAATGGATTAATATATAACACGTACAGTTAATATTAATAATAATGTAGGATTGGTAGCAGTAATCAAGTCACCAGACTCAATGGGGAGCTTGTTAAAATATAAATGGCCAGACCTTATTTATTTACTAGAGGCCTGATGCATGAAAATGGTTCAAGAGTAGGCCCTTACAGCCCTGCTGCCTTAGCCCTCGCAGCTGCCTGGGGACTGCTGTCTTGGCCCTTGCAGCCCCCGGCTTTGTCCTCGAAGCCCCTTGTCTGTAAGGCCGTCCGTACAGTCATTCTGCTGTTTGGTCATTTAGTCCATTTGCATATTACACTTTTATTATTACAGGTTCCTGTCTACCTAGAGATTTGGTCAGAAAGTCTGAATGGAGCCTGGGCAGCAACAATTTTAACAGTCACCAGGTGATTCTTAAAATCCTCCAAATTTGAGAATTCTGCACTTTATATTAATATTGTTAGTGATTGCATTGGTTTTTACAAATTTAAAAACTTACTAGGTAATAGGTGAATAGCTTTTCCTAAAAGATTCAAACAGAGAAGATAAAGTGAAATACATAGTCCTACGTCCCAGGCCCATTGGGAAGCATTATCCACTTATTATCAGTTTGGAACTTATTCTTCTAAACACTGTTACCCTTTTCTGTAGCTACATATATATGAATATCTTCATAATAATGGCCAGATTTAATGATAAAAGGTTTTTCAAATAACTTATATTCATGATGGTTATTTGCTTCCTTACAAATCCTGGGATGTAGGTAGAGGAGATATTCTGTCCTTTTACAGATGAGAAACCAAGACCTGCAAGTTAAATCCCAGTATGTGATAGAGCCAAAGGAGAACAGGGCCTTCTCTTTCTCAGCTTAATGTTCTTCTCGTGTGCACTGTCTCTTTGCTACATAATTTTGTTGGCTTATATTAAAGTTAGAGTTCATGAAGTCTTCTGATCTTTTGCCATGTGAAGAGCTGCCAAACCAGATCTCTTTCCTATGTTTTAGTTTGTTTATACTTGCTTTATAAAAATCTGCATTCAAGGTTTAGTCATTACATATGTCTGTTAAGATTTATCTTTTTGTGGAAAAAAAGTCTAGAACTGGCATGGCACATTTTGTTGAAGTTATCTTAAGTCAGAATAGCTGAGGTCAATGAATATACTTTCAACCTACTTCTGTAACTGTTGTTCATTTAACTAGCCAAGCAGGATCAGTGTAATTTATTTATAGTCTTATTACAGTAATATAGCAATAATACATAAAGTGCAGAGACCAGAGAAGAAAACCTACATGGAACCATTCTAACACAGCTATTATTTGTTAATGTATCACCCTTTGAGGCTGTTCATCTGTCCATACTTCGTAGAAAGTAATTTTAGATATTGCATGTTTTATGAATAGTTTCAGTGTAATGTCATAGTATATATACATCATTTTAATGCTTAATAGTTTTATCATATTTGAATTGATAGGGCCAATTTTGGTAAACTGGGATCCTTGACATGAAAGTATCTTTTATTTTTTTGTATTACCTATACTATAACAGTGACTATTTTTTGAGTATAGTTTGTTTCTTTTAGAATAAATTCAAAGTGAGATTATTGGGTGACTTTTATGCACATTGCCTGACTCGAAAGTTGTACCAGTTAATAATTTTCCTAGCGATCTAAGGACATGACAGTTTCACAAAATTTTTACCAACTTCTGGTAATATAATTTAAGTATATTTTTGTTATTGTGAAGAGTGTAGACTGTACATCATTTTTATTTTTCATGTCTTACTAGGTATTTATTTTTAAAAAGAATAAGCAATAATGGCAGACTTTATATGAACCCATTATATGCAGTTTTTATTGGATATTCTCTGCAGGTGTTCTGTCTTCCTTGCGTTCCATTCCTCTCCAACATTGCTAGGTAGGTATGGAGGAAACTGCACCTTTTGCTTTGGGTGGCAGACTTTTTGTCAGTATCAGAATGTAGTCTAACATTTTTGTGGCCTACCTTCAAGTGTTTCTTTAAACAGTTATGCTCAAGGCCCTACCTGAAATACAGGGTGCGGCAAAAGTAGGTTTACAGTTGTAAGTACGTGAAACACTCTTTTTGTATTATTTATTAATTACTAGAGGCCCAGTGCACGAAATTTGTGCGGGGGGGGGGTCCCCCCCTCAGGCCAACCTGTACCCTCTCCAATCTGGGACCCCTCAGGGGATGTCTGACTGCTGGTTTAGGCCCAATCCTGAGGAACAGGCCTAAACCAGCAGTCGGACTTCCCTCTCACAATCCAGGACCACTGGCTCCTAACTGCTCACCTGCCTGCCTGCCTGATCGCCCCTAACTGCTCCCCCTCTGCTAGCCTGGTCACCCCCAACTGTTCCCCCACCCCCTGCTGGCCTGGTCACCCCCAGTTGCTCCCCCACCCCTGCTGACCTGGTCACCCCCAAATGCCCCCTACCCCAACTGGCCTGATGGCCCCCAACTGCCTCCTTGCTAGCTGGTTGCTCCACGCAGCCTGTTGGGCAGTTGTTTGATTGTCCCTCACTAAACCCCCTGCCAGCCTGGTTGCCCCATGCAGCCTGTGTTCGGTCGTCCATTTGGTTGTTTCAGTCATGATGGCTCCTGGCTTTTTATATATTAGGATTGTATTATTTTCCATATGAACAACTATAACCTACTTTTCCCCTATCCTGTATTTAATAATCAGAATGTCTGGTGGTGGAGGCGAGGCATCTGCTTTCTTAAGTTTCCCAGGTGATTTTGAGGCCATTAGAACTTGAGTGCTGCCTCAGGCCTACCTTCTAGCTAATTTTTGCGCAGTTTCTTCAGTGTCTTGTGAATATAGGCAGACTCCTATTAAGGGTTACTCAGACGTGCTAACAGAGGCCTGTTGTGCAGAGAATGAATGGCAGAGTGGTGCCCTTCCTAATGTAGAGTAGCTGGTTCATTCTAGGAACAATAAACCAGTCTTTCCAAGAGTAGTTGAACTGTATAAAAACAGCTCCTTCTCTGAAGTCGTCTCCTGAGACTGGTGGCTGTTGTTTTATTGAAGTTCTCATAAGTCCTCTGCTGTTTAGTGCTAGGGTGGCACATAGATCTATTTACAACAGCAGTAGCCACCATAGACTGAACACCCAGCATTTGCTAGGCACTAGCCTGGGTGCTATAAGTACACTTAATCTCCCCCCCCCCCCCACACACACTGAATGTACTTCTCTTGAGTACCTCATTTATTTGATATCAAAGATACTATAAATTGTACACCTAATCAGTTTTCTTCTTTACACTGGCTGGTTAATCTCTTCCAGCCCTTTCCTCCCCCCACCCCTTCCTCCTTCCCTCTGAGATTCATCAGTCTGTTGCATGTTCCCATGCCTGTGCACTGAGCATCTGCCCCCCCCTCCCCCGGTGGTCAGTGCACATCATAGCTACCGGTCAAACAGTTGAACAGTCACTTAGGCATATATATATATATCTATATCGATCTATCTATCTATCTATATGTATACACACACACACACACACACACACATGTATAGATGAGGGGAAGCTGAGGCTTAAAGAAGTTGAATAATTTGGTCATGTTCACACAGCAGTAAAGTAGCAGAGTTTGGCTTTCAGACTCTTCAGTTTCCTTTTCATTTATTTCTGTTCTTTCCCAGCCTGTAAGGTCATTGGGCTGCCTTGGGAGAAAATGCTCCCAGCATCCAGCAGCAGCTGGAGATGCCTCCTTATTTGTTGTGCAGAACATGGAGATGAATGTTTCTCACTAGAATTTCCATAAGGGATAGATCAGGCATTTTTAGACTTAAGTTCCTGATTTGAAATCTACCTTTGGGCAGTCCAAATCACTCTATAAGCTTTTTAACACATTGGGCACCAGTGGTTTTATTGCTAGCTTTACCCAGTGGTCAGATAAGTTTCTATTGAACTATTACAAAAAAGTTTTACAAAGTATCATACTTTAAAAAGATATTGGCTTATAAGAACATGTAATAAATAACTTCAAAATGCAATGGGTATTTAATTTTAAGGCTTGCCTTTAACATTTATGTAAAACACTAATGTGAAAGCATGAGAATGCTTGTGATCTGCCCACAATGTGTTAAATTTAAGATTTTATTGTAAAATATAACAGTATGCAATTTAAGCCATATTTAAGTACATAATTCAGTAGAGTTAAGTACATTCACACTATTGTGCAACCATCACCACAGTCTAACTCTTTTCCATCACTTTAAATAGGGATGTAACTGTTAAGCAATAAATCCCATTCCTTCCTCTCCTTTAGCCACTGGTAACTTCTAATCTGCTTTTTGTCTGAATTGGCTGATTCTAGATATCTAATATAAGTGGGATTATAATATTTGTCCTTTTGCCACTGGTTTATTCCACTTAGCATATTTTCAAGGTTCATTCATGTTGTAGCATATTTTAGAATATTACTCCTTTTTAAAAAATATTTTTATTGATGTCAGAGAGGAAGGGAGAGGGAGAGAAAGAAACATTAATGATGAGAGAGAATCACTGATTGGCTGCCTCCTGCACACTCTTCACTGGGATTTAGCCTGCAGACCGGGCATGTTCCCTGAATTAGTACCTGTGACCTTCTGGTTCATAGATCGATGCTCAACCACTCAGCCACACATCTGGGCAGAATGTTACTCCTTTTGAATTGCTGAATAATATTCCATCGTATGTATAGACTACATTTTGTTAATCCATTCATTTGTTGATGAGTATTGGATTGTTTCCAATTTTTTACTATTATGAACAATGTTACGATGTACATTTGTTTACAAATTTGTATTTGAGTCTTTGTTTTCAATTCTTTTGGGTACATTACTAGGGGTAGACTACCTGGGTTGGCTGGTAATTCTTTGTTTAGCTTTTTGAGAAGCTACCAAACTTCCCCAGTGGCTGTATCATTTTACACTCCCAGAAGCAACCTGTGGTGTCCGTTTCTCTACATCCTTGCCAACACTTGTTATTTTTTTTCTTTCTTTTGTCTTTTTAAAAATTTAAAGCCATCTTAGTAAGTGTGAAGTAGTATCTCATTGTGGTTTTGATTTGTATTTTCCTAATGCCTGACTAGTTGTGAGCATCTTTTCACGTGTTTATTGGCCATGTGTATATTCTTTTAAAAATATGTATTTTTAATTATTTCAGAGAGGATGGGAGAAAGAGACATAGAAACATCAATGATGAGAGAGAATAATCTATTGGGTGCCTCCAGCATGTGCCCTGACTGGGAATTGAACCGTGACCTTTTGGTTCATAGGTCGATGCTCAGCCATTGAGGAACACTGGCTGGGTTATTTGTATATTCTTATTTGTAGAACTCTCTATTCAAGTTCTTTGCCCATTTTTAAATTGGATAGTGTTTTTTTGTTGGTGAGTTTTACAAGTTCTTAAATATTCTGGTTATTAAACATGGTTTTCAAATACTTTTTTCCAGTTGTTCTGTAGGTTGTCTTTTCACTTTCTTGGTAATGTCCTTTGAGAAACAAAAATTTTTAATTTTGATGAAGTCCAATTAGTCTGTTTTTTTGTTTGTTTCTTTTTGCTACATCCGCTTTTGGTATCATATCTAAGAATCTTGTTACCAAATCCAGGGTCATAAAGATTTATTCCTATGTTTTCTTAGAGTTTTATAGTTTTAACGCTTATATTTAGGTTATTGATCCAGTTTGAGTTAATTTTTGTATATGATGTGAGGTTGGGATCTAACATCATTGTTTTGCATGTTGATTCCAGTTGTTGCAGCACTATTTGTTGAAGACTGATAGAACTTTTATTTACTTATTTTCTGTATTACTCACTGGCGTTTATATTTTGCTTTGAGTTTTTTTACTTTATTGTTTACTCTCCTCAACTGAATACCTCCTCTGCCCTATTGTCTTTCTTTAAAGGAGGACACATGGATATTTTATGTGTATTACAGCTTTGCTGCTTGACATGTAATAGAAACACTAACAAATCTGAGTTCTTTCCCTTTCATTCAGTTTTGTGTTCTTACTTTTATGTTGTTTGTGTACCAGAACAAATTGTAAGGACCTTTGAGATAAGTTTGTATTATATTTCTTTATTTTCCAATTTCCAATTCTCTCTTGTCCCCCCCATCACTTTGGTGCCCACTTTAGTAAGATGCAAGTCATGTGCTTAACTTTTATTGACTAAATTGTGAAGCTAAAACACTATTTTGAGTTTGTGCAATGTGCAATATACAGATGATGTATTATAGAATTGCACACCTGAAATGAGGGCAAATTTATTTTATTATTTTATAGTTTTTATTTTGTTAAATTCATACCTGAGGATATTTTTTCATTGATTTTCAGACAGAGTGGAAAAGAGAGAGAGAGAGAGAGAGAGAAAGAGAGAGAGAGAGAGAGAGAGAAGGTATCGATGTGGGAGAAATACATTGAATGGTTGCCTCCTGCATGTGCCATGACCAGGGCCCCAGTTTGGGGTGGAGCCTGCAACTTAAGTATGTGTCCTTGACGGGAATAAAACTGGGATCCTTTGGTCTGCAGTTTGATGCTCTATCCACTGAGCCAAACTGGCTAGGGCCAATTTTATTAAAAAAACAAACACATTATTTTGAGTTTGTACAATGAATGTATATAATTTTTTTAAAATTAAAAATCATTAGGAATTCTCCTTTTGCCTAGAAATCCCCAAAGTTAACTTATGAAGAAATATCTGATTTTTTGTCTGGATCTATATTGTCAAATTTTCCTTCATCACACTCTAGCGTTTAGTGGGGTCTAATGTTATATGTCCTAAGTGATCGCCCTTGGGAGTCCATTTTGTAATCTCTGGTCCAGATGTCAGTACAAGGGAGGCTCAGCTTGAAACTTGGCCCTTGGTATTTCATTTTCCAGTAGGTTTTACTCCTAAGTAGGCATTTCCTAGTATCTTGTTATATAAACACTTTTATCATATGAAATACTGGTTATTCATCCATTGCTGTCTTTCGTAGATCATTATTATTAATAGTGAAAACAAAGAATTATTTTGTTATTTTATTTTCTAATTTCAAGCAACGCAACATTAGAGAGGCAGAGCAAATCCAGTATTTCATTTAGAAAGACCTAGATAATATTATTAATCCTCACAGTTGGGAAAATGACAAAAGTACCTGAGTTAAAATCTTGAAAGACTTTATAAAATACTGATTATTAATCTTGTAAGGAAAATGTTCTGCCTAATGCTGGTTGAATTTATCTATTGGTAGTAATTGGCATGCCAAGTAAATTTCCTGTGGCCTATGACTATGTTTTAAAAGTGAACATGTTGGAAAAAGCTTTTCATTACTTAGAAATTTCCAAAGGAACACTGTTTGGACAAAGTAAAAGTATTTAGGTCAATTGTATAGTAATGATTTTTTGGAAACATGAAGGAATGACCAAGCTCTGGAAGGTAAGGAACATCTCCTAACCATTTTAT
The DNA here is from genome assembly GCA_011751065.1 of Lasiurus cinereus. Taxonomy (NCBI): domain Eukaryota; kingdom Metazoa; phylum Chordata; class Mammalia; order Chiroptera; family Vespertilionidae; genus Lasiurus; species Lasiurus cinereus. The sequence goes on from JAAGEH010000487.1 coordinate 436,330, forward strand.
TGTAGACCTCTTGGTGTGGAATGTGGTGAGTGGATGGGAGGTAGAAAGGCTGCATATAAAGTGCTAATGAGAAATGGACCAAAACACAGAGAGTCTTTATTTATATTTATTTTTATTTTTTAAATATATTTTATTGATTTTTTACAGAGAGGAAGGGAGAGGGATAGAGAGTTAGAAACATCGATGAGAGAGAGACATCGATCAGCTGCCTCTTGCACGTCCCCTACTGGGGATATGCCCGCAACCCAGGTACATGCCCTTGACTGGAATTGAACCTGGGACCTTTCAGTCCGCAGGCCGATGCTCTATTCACTGAGCCAAACTGGTTTCAGCACAGAGAGTCTTTAAGAAAACTGTTGCTATTTACCTATTTCCTAGAGGCTCGGTGCACGAAAATCATGCACAGGTGGGGTCCCTAGGCCATGACGTGGTTCTCCACCTTTCCCCCTCTCCTTTCCTTGCTGTCATGCCACCACCACAGCGGGCAAGCCTGCTGACGGGGAGGGATAGGACACGGGAAGTTGGCTGCCAACCCCAAGAAGGGAGCTGGGCCTTGGTCCCCTGGCAAAAGGGTTGTGTCCGCCACCACCACCCCTCCCCCTACCCCCCCGCTCCTCCCCCTCTTGCCAACCCCCTGGTTCCTTGTCTCAGTTGGGGCCTGCGGGCCATGGGGAGGGACTGCAGGAGGTTGGCTGGATTGGGGAGTTTGGCTGTGGGAGCTCATTGACCACCAGGGGGCAGCTCCTGCATTGAGTGTCTGCCTCCTGGTGGTCAGTGCATATCATAGTGACCAGTCATTCCAGTTGTTTGGTCATAACAGTCACTTAGGCTTTTATATATATAGATTTATTTACTTGAGGCCTGATTCACAAAATTCATGGAAGAGTAGGCCTTCCTTCCCTTGGCTGCCAGCGCCAGCTTCCCTTTGGCACCCAGGACCTGCACTTCCCTCTGGCGCCTGGGACCCGGGCTTCCTTCCAGCCACCAGCACCTGGGACCCAGGTTTCCCTCACAGCCCTAGCTTTGTCCAGAAGGATGTCTGGTCTAATTGTAATATTATGCTTTTATTACTATAGATATTGTTGCTATATAAATAAGAGCTATTCTAGAGTATATCCTGGGAAGACAAATGAGGGATGGGTTCCTAATCTGGGGTGGGAGAGAGATATATCCCCTTTCTATTTTGTCCTGAAGGATATGAGGCCCTGAACCAGGTACACATTCACCTGGTTGGCCACCTGATGGGGGCTGCTTGTTGCCTTCTTTATATGTTGGCTAGGCATCTAGCTTGTGACCATGGGACTAGGAGCCTGACTCTTAGCCCTATTAAAGCCATGGTCTAATTGTGTGAAGTGGCCCAGACAAGAGCCAAGAAAGCACTGCTTTTGCTGAGAGAAGGCTGTTTGAATGTGACCTTGCAGAGGACCCTAGCTCTTGGGACAATCAGGACTCTTTTTTTTTTTTTTAAAGATATTTAGGGGCCCTAAATAATAGTTGGTTGGAGCCTTGTACCGCACACCAAAAAGTTGCTTGTTTGCTTCCTGGTCAGGACACATACTTAGGTTTCAGTTTTGGTCCCTAGTCAGGGTGTGTTTCTAACACCCAACCAGTCGATGTTTCTCACATTCTCTCCCTTCCTCTCACTGAACATGTCCTCAGTGAGGATTGAAAAAAAAAAAAAAAAGGATACCTAGGAGATCTTTTTATGTTCCTTTTTATTGTGAGCAAGTTTGAATCTCTTGTATAGGAAGATTCTTTTCATCTTGTTTAAACTACTTAGAAAGGATAAGAACTGTTGGGTAAATGCATTAACTTTTTAAAGATGTAAAAATATTAATTTTGACTAGATAATACATTCACATGATTTAAAATTTAAGTTGTCCTCCTATCCTATCTGCCACTACCAGGTTCTCCTATAGATTCCAGTGTTATTAATTACATGTATGAAAACACACACACACACACACACACACACACACACACACACACAGATACCTACTTTTCTTCCCTCCCCTGCCCTATTTTTATACAGGTGTTAGCCTATTACAGACTACCCTGCATTTTTCTTTTTTCCCTTTTTTCCATAATGTATCTTGGAAATCATTTTATGTAAGCATTTAAAGGCTTCCTCATTTTTTTTTTTTCAATGAAGAATATGGCTGAATAATTTGGCTTTGTATGGCATACCATAATTTACTTAGTCCCCTAATGAGGAACATTTAGTTTTTTCTAGTCTTCTGGGTTTATAAACAATACTATAAAGAATAATTCTATAATAATTTATTTTGCAAACGTATGAAAATATAAATTCCCATAAGTTGGAAATTTGGGTTTGAAAGTTATATGACTTTAAAGTTTTTGAGAGATATTGCTAAATTATTTACCCTAGTGTGTTTTTTAGAAAAACAAAAACAAAAAACATTTGTAGTGATTTCAGAAAGGAAAGGGAGGGAGAGAGAGATATCAGTGATGAGAGAGAATCACCAGTTGGCTGTCTCCTGCACACCCCCTACTGGGGATGAAGCCTGAAACCTGGGCATGTGCCTGACTGGGAATTGAGTTGATGCTCAACTACTGAGCACACTGGCCAGGCTGAAGTAATTTTTTCTTTGTCATTGTTCAGCTGGTTTGTAAGCTATTGTTCTCTGCCTGATCACTTGTACTGCATTGACAGGGTTGGAAGCTAAACCTAGGAAGATCTGATTTGTCAGTGAATAAATGAATCCCTGAAGCCTCCTTTCAGGTCTCGTTTAAGCAGGCACAGGACTCCCTTATCATTGAGGGCTCTGTGACTATAGGCTTCCCCAGTCCATCTGATTCTGTGTCCTCAGTATGACTCTTGCTGAGAGCAAGGATTGGAAGCCAGGAAAATGATTTGGAGGGTGAGAGACCAAAGCATGTGTAATCATGTCATCGCACACCTCAGGCAGTGTTGCCATAACAATTGTTTCACTCATTGCAGTCTTTCCTTTCTCCCTGCTTACTAAGGAATCAACATATCCATGTCTAAAATAGTCAGGAAAGTGCCTTGAAATTGTGTTGGAATAGATTGCTCATTTGTCTTTTTCTCGCCAGAGAATCAGGAGCTCATTGAAGGTCATGCCTAGCAGGTTGGCTGCCACATTCGCTATTCAGTGAATTTAGGAGCTAGATCATTGACAAGAGTCTGTCCCATCATATGTATCTTTTCACTTTTTCTTCTTTGATTTTGGGATAACTTTGGATTCACAAGAAGTTACAGAAATAGTACAGAGAATTTCTGTTTACCTTCCTTCAGTTTCCCCAGCAGTTATGTGCTACCCTTTTCTCTCTTTTCTGTTTTTTTAAAATTAAATCTTTATTATTCAGATTATTACATTTGTTTCTCTTTTTTCCCTTCCATAGCACCCCTCCACCCAGCTCCCACCCTTCCCTCTGTCCTTACCTCTCTCCCATTGATCACATCCATAGGTGTATGATTTTTGTCCAGTCTCTCCCTGTACACCCCTCACCCCTTTCCCCCTGAGAATTATCAGTCCACTCCCTTTCTGTGCTCCTGATTCTATTATATTTACCAGTTTATTCTGTTGATCAAAATTTTAATTCACTTAATTTTTAGATTCACTTGTTGATAGATATGTATTTGTTGTTCATAATTTTTTGGCTTTTACCTTTTTCTTCTTCCTCTTCTAAAAGAGTACCTTTCAGCATTTCATATAATACTGGTTTGGAGTTGATGAACTCCTTTAGCTTTTTCTTCTCTGTGAAGCTTTTTATCTGCCCTTCAATTCTGAATGATAGCTTTGCTGGATAGATTATTCTTGGTTGTAGATTCTTGCTATTCATCACGTTGAATATTTCTTGCCACTCCCGTCTGGCCTGCATTGTTTCTGTTGAGAAATCAGCTGACAATCAAATGGGTGCTCCCTTGTTGGTAATTAACTGTTTTTCTCTTGCTGCTTTTAATATTCTCTCTTTGTCTTTTGCTCTTGGTATTTTAATTATGATGTGTCTTGGTGTGGTCCTCTTTGGATTCCTTTTATATGGGGTTCTGTGTGCTTCCTGGACTTGTAAGTCTATTTCTTTTTACCAGATGTGGGAAGTTTTCAGTCATTATTTCTTTAAATAGGTTTTCAGTATCTTGCTCTCTCTCTTCTTCTGGCACCCCCACAATTCTGATGTTGGTAGGCTTGAAGCTGTCCCAGAGGTTCCTTACATTATCTTCACATTTTTGGATTCTTTTCTCTTCTTGCTTTTCCAGTTGAGTGTTTTCTGCTTCTTTATATTTCAAATTTTTGACTTGATTCTTGCCTTCCTCTGGTCTGCTGTTAGGACTCTGTATAATATTTTTTATTTCAGTCAGTGTCTCTAGTTGGTCCTTTTTCATCTTCTCTTGGGACTCGCTAAATTTATCCATCATCTCTAGTTGGATCTTTTGCATCTCTAGTTGGTCCTTTTGCATCTCCTCTTGGGACTTGATAAATTTATCCATCTTTTCTAGCATATTCTTGAAAAACCTTATAAGCGTGGTTTTGAACTCTATATCCAGTCGTTTTTTTTTCCCCTCCATTTCTTTTGTTTGTGATCCCTTCCCTTGTCTCGGCATTTTCACTATGCCAGGGAAACTTCTGTGTTGAATTCAGCCTTATGATACCAGACTTGCAAAACCGAAGAAGCCTCTGTTGAGCTTGGGATGGGTGGAGTCTCAGGGCTTAAGGGACTGCCTTGCCTTCCAGTCGGCCCCGCCCTCCACGGCCCCTGAGTCTGATGTGACTGGATAATCGCTGGAGTGGTCCTTGTGCGCACGTGCGCCCGCAGTGCCTTTAGACCGCTGCCTTTTTGTCTCCCCTGCACTCCAGGACCACCCGAGTCTAGGTCCCCAGGGTTTCGCCCGAAACAGGGGCTTAGTGGAGTCAGAAGTGGCACAGTTGGGAGGGTCTGTCTCCCACCCACTCGCGAAAGCCAGTGGCACAATCAGCAGTCTGTCCTGTGCGCAGTGCCGTGCGGGCCACCAGACCTCCGATCTTTCGCGGCTCCCCTAAATTTCCGTGCACCTCTCCCTTTTCACAGTCCAAACTCCCCCCGTATGAGTTTCGGCTGGATCTGGGGTTAGTGTTGTAAGATAAGGGGTTCATTGCCGTTGGGAGTCTCCGTTTCCCTCCCGCCAGAGAAAGCCAACCAGGTACTTGGGCACCCGCTCTCTCAGAGCGCACGTCTTTGTACCTCAGCTTTTTGCAGCTCCTCTGGGTTTCTGTGAGTCCTTTTCTTTCTTTCTAGCTGTAGAACTTCCACTCAGCCAGCTTTTCTGTGGTTTTGGATGATGTCCGTTCTGTCTTTTAGTTGTAGTTTTGAAATTGTTGTGCGAGGCAGCAGTGTAGGTGTTTACCTATGCCGCCATCTTGCTGTTGGATCTCTTTTCTGATTTTGATCATGCCTTGGCTTGCCATTGGCATCTGTGGGAACCACTGGATCTTTGAACTACACATTGCTGTTCCATTCCCAGGGTTACTTGTGCTGCTGCATGTATGGTTCTTCCTTTTCCTTTGTTCCTTATGGGGCACTTGCTTAGAAGCAGCTGGGCCAGGTGCTAGGTGCTCCTCTCTATTCAGGCTCTTATTTAGGAACAGTACATAAGGTGGATTATTCTAAATTATGTATCCATATCCATGTCCAAAATACTTAGAGACCCATGCGCATTGTTGGTGAGAAGCAGCAGCTATGTTTTTAGGGAAATAGCTCTGGGTTTGGGGTTAGAAGCCTACTTCAAATCCTGATTCTGCTTCCTACTTGCTCTGTGATCCTGTAAGTCATGTTGCTTCTGAATCTGTTCCTCTTATGTAAAATGGACATATACCTAATCCTACCTAATAAAAGAGTAATATGCAAATTGACCATCATTCCAACACACAAGATGGCTGCTGCCATGTGGTCAAAGATGGCTGCCCCTATGTGGACAAAAGATGGCCACCACAAGATGGCCTGCAAGGGAGGCCAGTTATGGGTGACCAGGCCTGCAGGAGAGGGCAGTTGGAAGGTACCAGGCCTGCAAGGGAGTGTAGTTGGGGGCGATCAAGCTTGCAGGGGAGGGCAGTTAGAGATGACCAGGCCAGCAGAGGAGGGAAGTTGGGGGCAATTGGGCCTGCAGGGGAGGGCAGTTAGGGGTGACCAGGTTGGCAGAGGAGGGAAGTTGGGGGTAACTGGGCCTGCAGGGAAAAGCAGTTGGGGTGGACCCAAGCCTGCAGGGGAAATCAGTTGAGGGGGACCAGGCTTGGAGGGGAGGGCAGTTAGGGGTGATCAGGCCTGCAGGGGAGGGCAGTTAGGGGTGACCAGACCTGCAGGGGAGGTTATTTAGGTACAAAGAGGCTGTAGGGGAGCAGTTAGGCATCAATCAGGCTGGCAGGGGAGTGATTAGGGGGTGATCAGGCTGGCAGGCAGGCGAGCAGTTGGGAGCCAGCAGTCCTGGATTGTGAGAGGGTGTCCCAGATTGGAGAGGGTGCAGGCTGGGCGGCGGGACACTTCCCCCCCGTGCACAAATTTTGTGCACCAGGCCTCTAGTCTACCTAATAACAGAGTAAAATGCTAATTGACCGTACCTTCATGACCCCCACCAGCCAACCAGGAGTGAATATGCAGATTAACCCAACAAAGATGGTGGATTAATTTGCATACACAGGTGCCAGGGGCAGGGCAGGATGTAGGCATTCTGCACTACCCCAGCTGCACCGGGCCTCTGGGCAGTGTGGGAAGGCCGAAAGGTGACTCTGGCCAGAGCAAAGGCAGTGCCGGCAGCCAGGGGTAGGAAGGCCTATTCTGCATGAATCTTCATGCATCGGGTTTCTAGTGATGATAATAATCTTGCAGAGGCTTTGGTGGGGAGAGGTAAAGAAAGTATCATTTGTATAATCCTTTAGTGAATTGGAAATTGTTTTAAATGTTATGTAGCTATGCTTATATTATTTATTAATTTTTGCTGTGCTTAGTTTAAATTGTTAAAATCAAAGTCAAATTTTAAACTATTGCTGCTTTACTTCTGAAAGCTTGACTTAACCTGACTTTTACTCAGTAACCGAGATAATCTCTCTGCCTTCACATTAAATAACTAGTACTTAATAGGGTTTTCTTTTTGTCAATTGGTTGTAACCTAGCTCCCTTGGGAAATTTGGGATGATCATGTCAGCTGTTCTGCTATCAAGTGACATGAAATGTTCTCCTCTCTTATTCACCTAATCTGGGGATTTCATGTTCTAGAAACCACTTAGAAAATCTTAGATGATCTTTTCAGCTTCCCTTTTAAACAAATATCACTTTTAGAAACCAATTCTTAAAATGATGCTAGAAACTAACATTTTTATTATTTAAAAAGACTTGATTTTTATATATAAATGAAATAAGTAGTCAGCATAAAAAGTGGGGGGTGGGGAACATGAAACATTTAAGATTTAGATAATTGACAAATTTTTAAAAATGCAGGCACATGCTTTTATTTTCTACTTTTTAAAGATATATATGTATTATATATTTTTATTGATTTTAGAGAGGAAGGGAAAGGGAAAGATATGGAAAATCAGGGATGAGAGTAGAATACACATTGTTCTTAAGTGCATGTGGGACATTCCCTAGGATAGATCATACATTATGTCATAAAACAGGACTATATGGAAACATTTTTATTTATTTATTTATTTATTTTTAAAATATTGATTTTTTCACAGAAAAGAAAGGAGAGGGATAGAAAGTCAGAAACATCGATGAGAGAGAGCCGTCGATCAGCTGCCTCCTGAATGCCCCCTACTGGAGATGTGCCCACAAGCAAGGTACATGCCCCGGATCGGAATCGAACCTGGGACCTTTCAGTCCACAGGCCGACACTCTATTCACTGAGCCAAACCTGTCTCGGCTACATTGAAACATTTAAATGGGAATTATACAAAGTATGTTCTCTGACCACAATGGAAAGAAATGATATATCAGTAACTGGGAAATTTGGGAAAGTCACAGATATGTGGGAATTAGACAATTGTTAACGTAAAAAAAACATTGAAACATATAAAGAATTTTTGTGCGTTTATTTGAGCTACACTGTCGACATATGCCAGGAAGCAGAACCTCAACGAATTGAGATAATGCTCCGGAGAATGGTGAGTTATTTCTGTATTTATACGTTGCAATGAAAGGAAAAGGGAAATAGGTGAGTTACATGAAATCCATTGATGATTAAGGAGGTGGGATAAAGCAAAGTGGGTAAACCTCTTGGAATAGGGTAAAAAGTGAAAGAATGGACAGTGCTTCTTTTACATAGATGAATACAGAATAGCCTTACATAATTAAGTTGGTAATTAACTTGATAACAATAACAAGGAGGGAATGTCCTAGTGCCATTTGTTGTGCCCTGAGGGGTCTGGAATAAAGGGAAGTTACAAGTTACCCTTACATTTCACAGATATGTTATCTTAGAGGCAAAAAGACAAATGGGCTCAGTAAAGATCTAAGTTGATCTTTGTCAGGGAAAATACTGGCCTAGGAGATGAGTACCCACTATAACCTGTTTGTAGTTAAATATTTAATCTTCAGACCATCTTTTGTGGTTACTTTAGGTCTTTTGAGTTTGCAGGACTGCCATGTAGGCCTCCCCTGAGCTTGTCAGGTCAGTACGTGGCCCCTTTTGTCCTCACAAGCTTGCTTGATTTATCATTCATGTAGTACAACATATTAATAGAATAAAGAAAACCATTTTTTCAATAGCTGTAAAAAAAAAAGCATTTGACAAAATCCAATATCATTGCCCTAGCTAGTTTGGCTTTTTGGATAAAACGTCGGCCTGCAGACTGAAGGTTCTCGGCCTGCAGACTGAAGGTTCTCGGGTTTGATTCTGGTCAAGGGCATATGCCTGCCTTGCAGGCTTGATTCTCCAGCCCCAGTCGGGGTGCTTGTGGGAGGCAACCAATCAATGTGTTTCTCTCATATCGATGTTTCTTTCTGTCTCTCATTCCCCCTTCCACTCTCTAAAAAATCAATGGAAACAATATCCTTGCGTAATGATTAACAATAACAAAATCCAGTATTATATAAATATTCAACAAACTTAGGAATAGAAGGAAATTTATCATTGTGATACAGGCCATTGTGAAAACCCACAACTCATGTCTTACTTAGTGATAAAAGAATGCATACATTCTTCCCAAGATCAGGAACAAGACAAGGATTTTTTCAAATTTATTGGGGTGACATTAGTTAACATGATCATATAGGTTTCAGGTGTGGTTTTCTATGTTACAAGATCTGAATATTGTACCATGCCCCACTACCCAAAGTCAAATCTTCTGTCATTATATATTAGAAAGGGATGTTCTTTTGTCACTTCTGTTTACATTATACTGGAGGTTCTAACTAGGGCAATTAGGCAAGAAAAAGAAAAGGCATTCAGATTGGAAAAGTAGAATAAAACAGTCTATTTCCAGACGACATGATGTTGTTTAGAGAATATCTTAAGGATCCACTGTAAAACGATTACAACTAATAAATGTGTTTATAGCAAAGTTGCAGGGTATAACATCATTATACAAAAGTTCATTTTATTCTTATAACTTGCAATGAGAATGAAACTAAGAAAACAGTTTGATGCTTTATAATAGCATCAAAAAGAATGAAAAACTTGGATACAATTAGGACATATAAAACTATAAAGTATCATTGAAGTAAATTAAGATCTAAGTAAATGGAAAGACCTCGTATGTTGATGAATTGGATGATCTAATATTATTAAGGTTACAGTACTTTCTGAATTGAACTACAGATTTAACACATTCCTTATTAAAATTTCAGTTGCCCTTTTTTTTTCAGAAACTGGTAAGTGACCTTAAGATTCATATGGAAATACAAGGGACCTAGAATAACCAAAACAATCTTGAGAAAGAACAGATTTGGAGGACTCCCATAACTTACTATGAAGTTATAGTAAGCAAAACTGGTACTAGCATTCGGATAGACATATGTATTAGAGGAGTAGAATGGAAGTCCTGAAATAAATCCTTACATTTGTAGGCAATTGATTATTAACAAGAGTGCAAAGACATTTCAGTGGGGAAAGAATTTTTAACAACAGGAAAAGCAAGTCAAAACTATAGGCGATGCCACTTCACACCCTCTAGGATGGTGATAATAAAAAAGATGATCCTGGCCTGGCTGGTGGTGTTCAGTGCTTGAGTATCCGCCTATGGTGCTGGGACAAGTGGACATTCATATGCAAAAGAATGAATTTTGGTACCCCTAACACTGTTGTAGGGCATCCTCCTTCCCTCTCTTTATTGCCCTTTACATATTTGTCTACTTTTTATTTATTGGGCAGGAAGAAGGGTGAGGACATGGGCAGAAGAAATTTTCTCTATCTTGGCATAATTTGGAGGAAGGTCATAGTTACTATGGTCTGTTTCCCTTCCCCTGACTTGGTGGTAGTGGGGAGTGGTAGTAGACTTACTAAAGAGAGAAACTGAGCGGGAAAAGAATGCCTTTGGATGCTTTACACACACACACACACACACACACACACACACACACACACACATTAACTCAGAATTAACCATAGACCTAAAAGTAAGATCAATTTTCAATTTTTGGGGGGAGAATTTTGATAAGAATTTATTTGATCCAAATGAAAACATGTTGGGGAGCAAGAGCTCAAATACTTTTAGACCTAAATGTGGGGTCTGAAATTACAAAACTCGTAGGAAAAAAAAACAGGTGTAAATCTTCATGACCTTGAATTTGGCATTAGATAATTTTTCTTTTTTGTGGTAAAATAGGCAATGATTTCTTAGTTCTGAAACAGAACTAAACAGAAGCTAAAAAAAAAATTGGACTTCAGTAAAACGTCAACATCAAAAAAAAGAAAGCACACTCCACAGAATGAGAGAATGTTTACAAATCACACACCTGATAAAGGATTTTCATTCAGAATAAATAAAAACTTTTAATAAACAATAAAAAGACAACTGGCTTACAAAATAAGCAAAGGGTTTGATTAGATATTTCTCTAAAGACTAGAGGCCCAGTGCACGAAATGAGTGCATGGTGAGGTAGGAGGTGTTTTTTAGCCTGGCCTGCACCCTTTTCAATCTGGGACTTCTCAGTGGATGTCCAACTGCTGGTTTAGGCCTGATCCCTAACCACTCCCCTGCCAGCTGGTTGATGTCTAATTGCTCCACTGTCAGCCTGATGGCTCCCAACTGCCCTCCCTGCCAGCCTGGTCACCCCCAACTACTTTCCCCTGCTAGCCTGGTCACACCCAACTGCCCTCCCCTGCAGGCCCGTTCCCCCCCAACTGCCCTCTCCTGAAGGCCTGGTCGCCCCCAACTGTCCTCCCCTGCAGGCCTGGTTGCCCCCAACTGCTCTCCCCTTCAGGCCTGGTCCTCTCCATCTGCCCTCCCCTGCTGGCCTGGTCCTCCCAACTGCTTTCCCCTGCAGGCCTGGGTCCTCTGCAGCTGCCCTCCCCTGCCGGCCATCTTGTGGTGATGTCGCGGAGATCTTGTGACATCACGTGAGACAGTGTGCGACGCCACCTAGGCTTTTATTATATAGGATGTCCAAATGACCCCAAACTTCATGAAATGAAGCTCAATATTCTTAGTCCTAGGAAAAGCAAGTCAAAACTACAGGTGATGCCATTTTATATCCACGAGGATGGTGATAATAGAAAAGATGACCCTGGCCTGGCTGGTGTGGTTCAGTGATTGAGCGTCAGCCTATGAACCAGGACACATGCCTGGATTGTGGGCTCGCCTCCCAGAGGCAGGGCATGTAGGAGGCGACTGATCAATGATTCTCATCGATGTTTCTATGTTTCTATCTCCCTTCTTTGAAATAAAAAAAATATATTAAAGGCATTTCACCTTTGAAATAATATAAAAAAAAAAAATGACCCTGGCCTGTGGAGCTCAATTAGCTGGGTGTATCCAGTGTACCAAAACATTGCTGGTTGAATTCCCAGTCAGGGCACATGTCTGGGTTGTGGGCTTCCTCCCCAGTGGGTGGCGTGTAGGAGGCAGCTGATTAATGTTCCACTCTCACATTGATGCTTCTCTCCCTCTCTAAATGTCAATAAAAATATTAAAAAAGGAAAAAGATGCATAGTAAATGTTGCTGAAAATGAAAATTGGAACTCATATATTGCTTGTTGGAATATAAAAATGGTATAGTACTTTTAGAAAACAGTTTGGCAGCTTTACAGAAAGTTAAACAAGGATTTTTATATCCCATACTGTAGTTAACATTCCTATTTGTATATCAAAAAAAGTTGAAAACTCGTTTGTGTGAAATTTATTTAGGAATGTTCATAGCAGCATTTGCCATAATAGTAAAGTGGAAGCAGTCCAAAGATCTGTCAGCAGACAAATGTATGAGCAGTATGTGGTGGACTATTATTCAGCCATAAAAAGGAATGAAGTCTTGACACATGCTATTAACATGGATAAACCTTGAAAATATTGTGCTAAATGAAAGAAACCAGACATATTTTGTAATTCTGTATGAAATATCCAAAATAGGCAAATCCATTCAGTCAGAAAGTCAGAAAATAGGTATGTGGTTTTCATGGGCTTAGAGGAGGGTGTGCGGGAGTGACTGCTAAAGGATATGGGATTTCACTTTGGGATGATAAAATGTTCTGAAATTGAAGAGTGTTGATGGTTGCGCACAACTTAGTGAACATAATAAGAAAGGCTGAATTATATAAACTTCAAAAAGGTAAATTATATCAACAATAAAGTTACTAAAAAAATCATGTAAGTTGTTATATAAGTTTAGTGTTTTTATTAGTCTGGTGAAAAAATGCTGTTTGGTTAGAACTTTAAAACTATAAATAAAACTTCCTGAAAAATGTAATAGAAAGAAAGTATTGCTAGATTCAGTGAAAATTTAAATCTTTTTAGAAAAGCCAAATGCACTGGTCACATCCTCTCTGTTGTCAGGCTTCTCGCCCTAATAAGCTGGTTCACTGCTCAGGTCTGCTGTCTTCATGGAAGCCCTGTCCACGGAAAGCTGTAACTTAGAATAAAAATATTATTGTCTCCTATCTGGGGTAACTGCCTTGGCAATATGCAATTTTTTGTGTTGATGTTGACATTAGTCTTAAATATTTTGCCTTGGGAGATGAAAGGTCAGCAGTAAATAAAAAAGAGATGTCTTTGTTTACAGTTTATGAATGAATAATATTGGTGTTTTTAAGTGACTGCTTTTTTATTTTAAGACTTAAAATCTTTATCTCTTCTTTTTAGGAAATATGAAAAGTAGAAGAAAAGCTCTCATAAACCTATTACTCAGAGGCTACATGTTAATATTTTATAGAATCTGTTTTTTCCTATACTTCTAAAATATGTTTTTATTGATTTTTAGAGAGAGAGAGAACCTGCAACCTGTGTATGTGCCCTGACTGGGAATTGAAGGAGCGACCTTGTGATGTATGGGATGATGCTCAACCAACTGAGCCACATTGCTAGGGCTCCTGTAATTTTCCGTATGTAGTCTATATCATAGTATATATATAATTAAATACAATTTCACATCCTAGTTTGTTTAGTGATCAGTTTTAGTACCAGTATTTAAAATGTTTTTGTTTTTTTTAAGTCAACTACTGGTAAGCTTCACTGTTATTTTGAATAAATTAAGAAATTTTTATTTTTTTAATGTTAAGGGACAATTTTAAACATATATGAAAGTAAAGAGAATATTATCACAAATCCTTATGTACCCATTCCTGAGCTTCAGGTGTTCTCAAAGCCTCTCCATCTTGTTTCTACCTTTAAGGAAGCTTTGGGGAGTAGAAAATAAATAGCAGTTCTAATCCATTATTATAAACCTGCTATGGAGAAGAAATCTATGTTCTACTTTTATAGTTCACATTTAGAGAAAAAAAATTCTAAAAATATCTGAAAGATTAAAAAAATATTTTATTAAACTACTAGTGAAAGCAAGTATTAAATTGTTAGAATTAATATATCTGGCATGTGTGTATTCCCCTATTATTTTCTAACTAGAGGCCTGGTGCATGAAATTCATGCACGGGGGTGTGTGTCCATCAGCCCAGCCTACTGGGATCAGGTCTAAACTTGCAGTCGGACATCCCTCTCACAATCAAGGATTGCTGGCTTCCAACTGCTTGCCTGTCTGCCTGCCCTTCTGATTGTCCCTAACCACTTCTGCCTGCCAGCCTGATCACCCCCTAACTACTGCCCTGCCAGCCGGATTAATACCTAATTGCTCCCCTGCCAGCATGATTGCCCCTAACTACCCTCTCTTGCAGGTCTGGTCACCCCTAACTGCCCTCCCTTGCTGGCCATCTTGTGGTGGCCATCTTGTGTCCACATGAGGGCAGTCATCTTTGACCACATGGGGCACCCATCTTGTGTGTTGAAGTGATGGGCAGTTTGCATATTACTCTTTTATTAGATAGGATTAGATAGGATAGAGACCTGGTGCACGGGTGAGGGCCGGCTGGATTGCCCTGAAGAGTTTCCTGGATCAGGGTGGGGGTTCCCTTGGGGCATGGGGTGGCCTGAGCGAGGAGCCTGTGGTGGTTTGCAAGCTGGCCATGCCTACCAGCAACCCAAGCGGAGGCCCTGGTATCTGGGATTTATATTCTATAATTGAAACTTTGTAGCCATGAGTGGAGCTAAGCCTTGTGCTCAGATCTGTGGCTGTAACCATTTTTGTTAGGATTTTTTTTAAAAATATATTTTATTGATTTTTTACAGAGAGGAAGGGAGAGAGATAGAAAGTCAGAGAGAGAGACATCGATCAGCCACCTCCTGCACGCCCCACAGTGGAGATGTGCCTGCAAGCAACATACATGCCCCCGACCAGAATCGAACCTGGGACCTTTCAGTCCGCAAGCTGATGCTCTATCCACTGAGCCAAACTGGTCTCGGCATGTTAGGATTTATTTATTTTCTATAATTGAAACTTCGTAGCCTTGAGCGGAGGTTTAGGCCACCCAGGGCAGGTGGAAAGCTTGGCTTCCTCCATTGCCAGGAAACCCAAGCCTCCTGCTCTCTCTGTGGCCACAGCCATCTTGGTTGGGTTAACTTACATACTCGCTCCTGATTGGCTGGTGAGTGTGGCTTGTAGGTATAGAGGAGGTATGGTCAATTTGCATATTACTCTTATTAGATAGGATTGTATTTGTACACTAATGTGGAGATGCTTTTTTTAAAAAAACATTTGTCTTTATCAGCCTATAGTTTTCTTTTCTTAAATTACTTTTTCGTTATAGTTGACATGTCATATTATATTAATTTTAGATGTACAACACAGTGGTTAGACACCTATATACCTTATGAAGTGCTCACCTTCTTCAGGCTAGTATCCATACACAGTTATTACAACATTATTAACTATTTTCCTTATGCTGTACTTTATATCCCTGTGACTGTTTTTAGAACTGTCAGTTTGTACTTTTTCATTCCTTCACCTTTCAGCTTGTAGTTTTTCACAACCTATTTTATAGAAGTAACTAATCCACTACTGACATCTTCTTAGGCATTTAAGGCTTCTTGTTTTGCAAGTTATACATTATATTCCATAATATACTGAAAGGGAGATTTTCCTCCATTATGAAATGGTGAACCTGACTTTTCAATAATACTTTTCTATTTGTAATAAAATAACATTCATTTTAGAAAAAAATTAGAAAATAGAGAAAAGCTCAAAACAATTTGTAATCTTACCACCAGAAATAAACCAAAGTTAATGCTTTTTTTTGTCTCACTGTATGCCTTACCTTTTTAAAATCTAATAAATCTTTATTGTTCAGATTATTAAAATTGTTCCTCTTTTTTTCCCCCATAGCTCCCCTCCACCTGGTTCCCACCCCACTCTCTGCCCTTACCTCACCCCCCCATTGTCCTTATCCATAGGTGCACGATTTTTGTCCAGTCTCTTTCTGTTCTCCCACATCCCTTTCTCCCTGAGAATTGTCAGTCCACTCCCTTTCTATGCCCCTGATTCTATTATATTCACCAGTTTATTCTCCATCAGATTTTTAATTCACTTGATTTTTAGATTCACTTGTGATAGACATGTATTTGTTGTTCATAATTTTTATTTTGCCTTTTTCTTCTTCTTCCTCTTCTTAAAGAATGCCTTTCAGCATTTTATATAATACTGGTTTGGTCATGATGAACTTCTTTAGCTTTTTCTTATCTGTGAAGCTCTTTATCTGCCCTTCAGTTCTGAATGATAGCTTTGCTGGGTAGAGTAATCTTGGTTGCAGGTTCTTACTATTCATCACTTTGAATATTTCTTGCCACTCCTGTCTGGCCTGCATAGAATCTGTTGAGAAATCAGCTGACAATCGTATGGGTGCTCCCTTGTAGGTAATGAACTGTTTTTTCTCTTGCTGCTTTTAATATTCTCTCTTTGTCTTTTCCTCTTGGTATTTTAATTATGATGTGTCTTGATGTGGTCCTCTTTGGATTCCTCTTCCTGGATTTGTAAGTCTATTTCTTTCACCAGGTGGGGGAAGTTTTCAGTCATTATTTCTTCAAATAGGTTTTCAGTATCTTGCTCTCTCTTCTTCTGGCACCCCCATAATTCGGATATTGCTATGCTTGAGGTGTCCCTGAGGCTTCTTACACTATATTCACATTTTTGGATTTTTTCTTTTTTCTTTTCCAGGTGAGTGTTTTTTGCTTCTTCACATTTCAAATCTTTGACTTGATTCTTGCGGTCCTCTATGTCTGTTGTTAGGTCTCTGTTTAATATTTTTTATTTCAGTCAGTGTATATTTATTTAATTTCCAGTTGGTCTTTTTTCATATCCTTGAGGCTCTTGCTAAATTTATCCATCTTTTTGAGGAAATTCTTGAAAAATCTTATAATCGTGGTTTTGAACTCTATACCCAGTTTGTTTGCTTTCTTCCATTTCTTTCATAAGTGATCTGTTCTTTAGTCTCCACATATTTTGCTGCTTCACTGAGTTGGTAGAGTAGCATTGTGTGCTTTGTGTCGTATATGGCCCAGTAGCTCTGCCTCCCCAGTTACCTGAGGTGGATACTCTTGGTGCACCCGTTTGTGGACTGTGTGCACAGCCTTGTTTTATTAAGTCTTGATTGCTGTTGATATCACTGGAAGGAATTGAACTCTAGGCCAATTGGCTGTGATGATCAGCTGTGTCTACTCTGGGAGAACTGTGCTGGAGACAGCCTTATGAGACAAGACTTGAAAAATTGCAAAAGGCTTTGTGTTTAGCTTGGATGGGGCGGAGTCTCAGGACTGAGCAGACAGTCTTGGCTTCCCATCAGCCCTGTCCTATGAGGCCCTGGGTCTCACTTTCCCTCTGTAATTGCTGCAAGCATCTCTGAGAGAAAGCTGCCCTCAAATTTCGCCCGCTGCCAGACAGTCCAGTTTCTCACTGTAGGAGCCTGAGTTTCCAGAATCTTGCTTGGAACTGGAGTTCAGCGCAGTTGGAAGTTTCTGTCTCCCTCCCATTTTAGAAAGCCAGCTGTGCACTCAGCAGACAGTACTCTCTGTGTGCGTGTGCCTGTGCACCTCTGCCTTCTGCAGCTCCCCTGAATCACAGTGTGCTTTCTCTTTTCCTGACATTCCAGGTTCCCCTGAATGGGTCTAGGTTCCCAGAGTCTCGCTCCGGACCGGAGTTCAGCGCATTTGGGAGCTTCTGTCTCCCTCATGCTTGAGGAAGCCAGCCCATGCATTCAGCTGCCCGTGCACTCAGCCGTCTGTCCTCTGCACGTGCAGATATCTCCATACCTCAGCCATTTGCAGCTCTTCTTAGTCTCAATGTGCTTTCCTCTTTCCATCTAGTTGTAGAATTTCCACTCAGCTTTCCTGTGGTTTTGGATAGTGTCTGTTTTGTCTTTTAGTTATAGTTTTGATATTGTTGTTCGAGGCAGCAGTTAAGGAGTTTACCGATGCTGCTATCTTTATTTCTCCTCTATATACCTTATCTTTTAATGTAATATGATGAACCCTCTTTTACAATATTTTTGGCATTCATGGTGGTTTCTTGTCGTAATTTCACTATAGTTTATGATTGTTCACACTGGGTGAGTGGTGGGGGAAGTAATCTCTTATATCAAAGGTCACACCAGAGCGCTGTCATGACCAAAGGAGCAGCGGCAGGGCAGGGCAGGGCAAAAACTACTAGTGGCAGAAGGTGGGGCAGCAAGCTAATAGTGGTGGAGAGTTAGGAGCGGTGGAGGGTGGAGCAGCAAGCTACTAGAGATGGAGAGCTATGAGTGGCAATGAGCAGGGTGGCCAGATGAGGCAAGTAGAAGTGAAGATTTGTGCAGTAATAGGCCTTCTTTCCCCTGGCTGCCAACACCTGGTACCTGGGCCTTTGCTCAGGCTGCTGCCTTCTGCCTTAGCCCTGAACCACCTTCCGCCTTCTCGCGCTGCCCAGAGGTCTGGAGGGGCCAGGGCGGTGTGGCACATCTGCATGCCGGCCTGGCCACTGACATCTTTGTTGCATCAATTTACATATTCCCTCCTTATTGGCTGGGGGCATTGCCATCTTTGTTGTGAAGTGATGTTCAATTTGCATATTCTGTCTTTATTATGATATTTGGGGGAATGTTTATTATAGCCAGGGACAATAAAACAAGAAAGGGCTTAGCATGGAAACAACTAGAGAGCTTAGGCTGGGTTGTCTTAGCTCTCTGGAACATCAGAGAAAAGGGGGCCTTGATGATAGGTTCAGGGGATTACCCCTTGATGAAGTGCTCCCCTGATTTCAAGTCTCGTGGGGTCCCTTAGAGTTGAGGAGATACATGTCTGTGGGGGAAGAAGTGGGGAAAAAGAATGGTGGGGCCTGCTCAGCAGAGGGAGTCCACATGCTGGGCCCCTTGTCTTGAGGCTTATATTTCTCTCTTGCAGGCTGGAATCTTAGGGGAGATGTCAGGGGTGGTTTCAGCAGAATATTCATCTATTTTCAAGCAGTGCTCCTTCAGGGTTTTAACTTCCTCCGATTGGTCACTATTGAGGCAGGGTGTTAATTAAACACTGCATTGGTCCTGGTGTCAGCCACCTGGTTTTTCTGCTTTTCTGTGTTTGGAACTGAAATACAACTGAGGCCTAGATGTTATCTCAGGGGAGGTGATCTTCATCTGCTGTAAATTGCTCTGCTAGTTTGTTCAGCTCTCTGTTTCAATTTTCCTTTTTCACTTGTCCTTGCTCACTGGCCTTGCTCATTTCTCCCTCAGAGACTTTTATCCCTAAAATCTTTTAGGGATGATGAGGGAGAATGGTCTATCTTCAGTAACTGCTTCCTGCTGACAAGGGCTGAGGTCCCTGCCTGTATAGGATATGGATGTCTCTCCTGCCTGATCTAAGGGGGAGAAGGGGAATGAGGTCAGAGACCGAGCAGAGAGATTGTTAGCTGATTCTTTCAAAGTAGGATAGGCTGAAATGGGTAAAGTAATATTGACCTTGACTTTTCTCTTGCTGCAGAATATTCTTGGGCTCACTTGAACAATTCCAGATTTCATGATCTTTCCAAGGTAAATAATTGTATTCCTGATTCTTTACTTCAAAGATGACTGGGACACAGCACTGTTGACTTTTGCTGCTAGATGTTGACTGTTGGGTCTTGTGTCTATTCAGTCTTTCTGCCCTGTGCCTGAAGTAATTTCCAGACTTTTTGAGAATAAGCAGAACTTTTTTTAGTCTCCACATTAACAGAGCTATACATAGTGGAATTCCTAGTATCCGTTAATTGAGAAAAGTTACCAAACTAAAAATAAGAATTTAGAAATGCTTTTTACATTATCTTTGCATTAAAAAATTCATAACTGCATATGCATGCATTTGAAAATATGGATATGAATACTTAGTTCACCGATAATTTTAGGAGTGTGTATGGAATAATTCTCAGACATCCTTTTAATAACTCTACTCTCCCCGCCAGGGGTTAGGATCAGAAATATTAGGCCTGGGTGTCATCATTTTATAGGCAATTTTTAAATTGGTAGAAGTGAATTTTTTTATTTTTTGGAAGTGAATTTTGATCATTTTTGTAGTGAGCAAAGTAAGAGGACAAGAGGCATTGGCTTGAGCCCATCAGAGCTCTGGAAGGGGAGTTGAAGTGGTTAAAGAAAGTTGAGTTGGTGCAGCCAGAGATGTAGCCTGATTTAAGGGGGAGAAGGGAATGTGGTCAGAGACCGAGCAGAGAAATGGAAAATTTTTCAGAAGGAAGGAATGGTTGGCATTGGAATGCTGCTGAGAAGTGGGATTAGTAAGGAATTACAGAATTAGTAAGGATTTGCCAGCATGGGAGTTATTGGTGATTCTGATAAGAACAGCTCCAGTGGAGCAGTGGCGGGGGAAGCCTGTCTGTGGACCTGTGGGGTTTACAGGAAGTACATCAGGGTAGTGTGTTGGTGTAGGCAGTGGTTGAAGGACGCTTCGCTGTTAATGGTGTCATTGATGAAAGGCATCTAGACTGAAGAGAGGGCCTTTTAAAGATGAGAGATTTAGAGAATTTTATAAATTGCTAGGAATGAGCTAGTAGAGGAGAGGTTGCTGATGATGGATAGCAGACAAGAGGAAAAGAAAATGAGAGTGTTTTCCTAATATCACAGGAATAAAGAGGCTGGTTGTCTTGATATGGTAGTCGAAGATCTAAGTTGTCTGGTATTGCCTAGTTTACAACCATGTAGGAGGTTAGAATATCAGGAGAGAGGTACAGAGTGGGATAGATGGGTACTTGAGAAGATTGGGAAGTCATTTTGAAGGGCAAGCAAATCTACTAGAGAATTCGAGTTGGAATGCTAGGTGGTGTTGAAGGTCTTTTGAAGTTTGAGATGTGCATATGTGTGTTTGTGTTCTCTACCCATGATTGACTGTTTTCTGTAGGTACGAGAAGGCAGCTGATTGTGTCGAGTTCATCCAAGGTCCGGTTTTGCTGGGCAGCTATTATAGTACAAAGAAAGTTCAGAGAAAGTACAGAGAAAGCTATTAACACTTGTTTAATCCAGACTAACAGGAAAGTGAAATTGGGAAGGAGTTTATGGAATTGAAGAGGTTGGGTCCATGTGCTTAAACAAAAGAGCTAGAAGGACAGGCAGTTGTGTTTAGAAAGTGGGAACTGAGAGACAAGGAGATGTTGCTGATGCTCGAGAGCAGACAACTGAAACAACGAAAGGTCTGGGGAGATGAAAAGGAGGGGGTGTTGTCATCTACTTGGATGTTGAAAGCCACTAAGGAAAGTCAGAGGAGATAGGGAGGTGGGTGGCTGCATATGTACCTGGTGAAAGCCAGGGATGTATCTTCCTGATCTCATCTTTGACATTTCTGACTGGATTCCTTCAGGCAGCATTTTATATTCGTTTCTCTGCCATCTACACAATACCTTTACACCCATCTGGTTTAGGACTTGTCCCAGTTCTATTGCAACTTGTTTGTATTTTGGTCTCTTTCTAGGCAAACACCTTCTTTGGGACCTTGACCAAGTCTTACATTCTGTGACTTCCAGTAGTTAGCATAGTGTGTGCATAACTTGGCACAGAGTAAATGTTTGTTCACTGAGTGAGTGTGTGAGCTTGAAAGTGATTGGGACTGTGGGAGAGAGGAGAAGGCGAGGGAAAGAACAGAAGTAACAGGTAGAATAAGAACAGAGACTTATTGCTAGTAGGGCAAGGCAGTGTCTTTTTAAAATTTCAGACCGTATTATAATTATAAAAATCATTGTAATGTGGAGTCTTATTGATAGAAACACACCACTTTTGACTTAGTGTGACTAAATTCTGCTAATTTCTGACTTCCAAAGTTGGCTATTAATATATTATGCCTACCTTCTCCATATTTTCTAGGGAGATTTTTGATGTTGTCATTGATTAATTGGTGTTGGTACTTTAAATTGTACTTCTTGTAAATATGTTTTTATCGATTTCAGAGAGGAAGGGAGGAGAGAACGATAGAAACATCAGTGATGAGTGAGAATCATTGATTGGCTGTCTCCTGCATGACCCCTATTGGGGATCAAGCCAGCAACCTAGGCATGTTTCCTGACTGGGAATCGAACTGTTACTTCCTGGTTCATGGGTTGACGCTCAACTACTGTGCACACTGTCAGGGCTAAATTGTACTTCTTGATACCATGATATAGAATATTATTTTACTTAAGCTTCATAAGTGCTTTATTTTTTATTGTTTCTTATTTTTGTCAACTCATAGTCGTTGGAGTCAATTTAGTGCCAACAGGAATCCCCTATTTGGAGTGTGGTGAAGAAGGAAACGTTATTAGTGCAGAACAGCTCAATTTCAATACAGCACGGCTATGGTGCAACTCAGTTGTGAAATGACATGGTGGTAAGGTGGCCCTGGAATCAGGCCCCTCTCCAGTTAGACAGTTCCGCTCTGCGTGGTCTGTGTTGTGCTATGCTAGTCTGCTCTAGCCTTTGTTAGTCTGCTCTGTTCTATTCCCAGGAGCATTCTTGGCAGGTGGGTGGTGATGATAGGAAAGGGGGAGGGGAGAGTAGTGCTCTCAAAACCAGAGGGCTGGCTTATATAGACAGAAGTCACTCCTGCCCCCCCCCCCCCCCCCCCGCCCGTCCCTGACTGGTTTGTCTTCATGCAAATGAGGACTCTAAATTATCATAATTTGATTGGGGGTCTAAGGAGGCACTGGCTTGATTGATCAGAAGAGAGCTGCTCTGCTGCTCTGCTGTGATTGGATGAGGAAAGCCTCAGTCCTATTGGTTGAAATAGGATTCCAGGAACTCCTTTATAAAGGCTGGCTCACTTGTCAGAAGCACAGGACAGGCAGGCAGGCAGCTTAGTGTAGAGGCCTGTAGTTCAGTGCAAGCTTGTCCATGAAGTGTAGTTGTATGAAAGGTTTCCGTGTAGAAATGGCTGCTAGGCTCTATTTTTCTTTTTTTAAAATTAGCCACCAGAGCTCTTTTTAGTAGGGTCTTCTTTCCCAGGGTTCACATTTTTAATCTCCTACTTATTATGCCCCATGTGCTACATATATCTCTAACATTTTCATTAAAAAATATTTTTATTGATTTCAGAGAGGGAGAGGAGAGAGAGAGCAACATCAATGATGAGAGAGAATCATTGATCAGCTGCCTCTTGCATGCCCCACACTGGGGATTGAGCCCACAACCTGGGATGTACCCTGACCGGGAATTGAATCATGACCTTCTGGTTCATAAGTCCATGCCATGCCTGCTGGGCAACATTTTCATTTTTAATTATTGTATGTCCATGCTTTGGGTTTCAATGAGATGGTAGTAGAGTATGTAGAATTATGGAAAGAATACAAACTTTGGGGCAGGTTGATCTGGTTTTAATAACTGCCTGATAATTACTGGCTTTAAAACTCTGGGCAGTGTTATTTTTAAAACCTAACCTTTCTGAGGTTTATTTCCTTATCTTCAAAGTAGGAGTGCTAATGCCTACCTACCTCGCAGGTATCTCATTGTCTCTGCCTTACCACACTTCTTCCCTCAATCATTCACAAAGTCCTACCTCCTTCGTTTGCTTATGCTCCTCCCTCCCTTCTCCTGCCCCTTTTTCCCCCCTGTTAAGTGCCATTAATTAATGGGTGTACATTCTGTCCACATTTTAAGACAGAGTTCAAACTGAGTCTTGTTTATCCGGATCTTCTTGATCCATCCTTTCTCTGATATGACCACAGCAAGTACTTAATACTCCTTATTTGGCAGGTGCTACATTCTTCCTGTGGAATTGGCATCCTATATTTGTGATGAGTTCTTATATTGACAAGCTTTTCTGTATGATGTTTCCAAGAAAGTTGGAAGTACTTTCACATTAAGTCAAAGACTATATTTCTTTAAAACATTTTTTTTTTTCTTTTAATAATGGGTCTGAACATTCTGTGATAGATTTTTGGTCAAGTTGTTTTAATTAAAAAGAACTGATTTTAGAAACTAATAACTTAAAGGTTGCCACACACACAAAAGAACCAAATGGTCCACGAGACAATCTCCTTTCCTTCTGAAGGTTTTAACCATGATTGCAATCATTTAAGTTTAATAGTAAAAGGCTGGCTTTTTTTTGTCAATTGAGACAAACAGTTCTAAGACCGTTCTCCCACCACTGAGTAAGACGGAGGTGGCTGGTATGGGAATGATATCATTCGTCCTGGGCTTTCTGGGCAGACTTGCTGGCTTTGCCAACTCCAGCTGTCTTCTTGTCCACTGATTTGATGAATCCCACAGCAACTGTTTGTTTCATGTTACAAACAGTAAAACAGCTCAGAAGAGGGTAGTCAGAGAAGCTCTCAATACACATGGACTTGCCTGGAACCATATCGATAAAGACAGCATCACCAGATTTCAAAAGTAGGGCTATCATCTTCCAGCTTTTCCCCAGAAAGATGATCAGTCTTCTTCAGCTCACCAAATTTGTAAATAACATGAGCTGTGTGACCATCCAGCACTGGTGCATATCTGGCCTGTATGGTTCAGAATAGTCATCTTAGGTGTGAAACCAGCTGCTTCCTTTGGTGGGTCATTTTTGCTGTCACCAGCCACATTGCCTTGGCGAACATTTTTAACAGACAAGTTTTTTGTTTTTTGACTGACAAGTTCTTGATATTGAAGTCCACATTGTCCTTAGGAAGAGCTTCATTCAATGTTCATGGTGCAGTTCACAGACTGTACTTCAGGTGTAACATTGCCTGGAGCAAAGGTCACCACCTGCCGGGTTTGAGAACACGAGTCTCCATTCGGCCTACAGGGACAGTACCAACACCACCAATTTGGTAGACATTCTGGAGGGGTAGACGCAGGGCCTTGTCAGTTGGATGAGTTGGTGGCAGGATTCTATCCAGAACTTCAAGCAGTGTGGTTCCACTGGCATTGCCATCTTTACAAATGACCTTCCATCCCTTGAACCAAGGCGTATTAGCACTTGGCTCCAGCACATTGTCTTCATTCCAACCAGAAATTGGCACAAATGCTGTGTGAGAATTGTAGCCAGTTTTCTTAATGTAGGTGCTGACTTCTTTAACAATTTTCTTTTACCTTTTCTTGCTGTAGGGCAGCTCAGTGGGATCCATTTTTTTTTCTTTAATTAAATCTTTATTATTCAGATTACATTTGTTTCTCTTTTTTTCCCCTCCATAGCACCCCTCCACCCAGCTCCCACCCCTCCCTCTGCCCTTAGCTCCCTCCCATTGATCTCATCCATAGGTGTATGATTTTTGTCCAGTCTCTCCCTGTACACCCCTCACCCCTTCCCTCCTGAGAATTATCAGTCCACTCCCTTTCTGTGCTCCTGATTCTATTATATTCACCAGTTTATTCTGTTGATCAAATTTTTAATTCACTTAATTTTTAGATTCACTTGTTGATAGATATGTATTTGTAATTCATAATTTTTTGGCTTTTACCTTTTTCTTCTTCCTCTTCTAAAAGAGTACCTTTCAGCATTTCATATAATACTGGTTTGGAGTTGATGAACTCCTTTAGCTTTTTCTTCTCTGTGAAGCTCTTTATCTGCCCTTCAATTTAGCTTTGCTGGATAGATTATTCTTGGTTGTAGGTTCTTGCTATTCATCACCTTGAATATTTCTTGCCACTCCCACCTGGCCTGCATCGTTCCTGTTGAGAAATCAGCTGACAGTCGTATGGGTGCTCCCTTGTAGGTAATAAACTGTTTTTCTCTTGCTGCTTTTAATATTATCTCTTTCTCTTTTGCTCTTGGTATTTTAATGATGATGTGTCTTGGTGTGGTCCTCTTTGGATTCCTTTAATATGGGGTTCTGTGTGCTTCTTGGACTTGTAAGTCTATTTCTTTTACCAGATGTGGGAAGTTTTCAGTCATTTCTTTAAATAGGTTTTCAGTATCTTGCTCTCTCTCTTCTTCTGGCACCCCCACAATTCTGATGTTGGTACGCTTAAAGCTGTCCCAGAGTCTCCTTACATTATGTTCACATTTTTGGATTCTTTTCTCTTCTTTCTTTTCCAGTTGAATGTTGTCTGCTTCTTTATATTTTAATTTTTTTACTTGATTCTTGCCTTTCTCTAGTCTGCTGTTAGGACTCTGTATAATATTTTTTATTTCAATCAGTGTATGTTTAATTTCTATTTGGTCCTTTATCATCTTTAGTTGGACCTTTTCCATCTCTAGTTGGTCCTTTTTCATCTCCTCTTGGGTCTCACTAAATTTATCCAACTTTTCTAGCATATTCTTGAAAAACCTTATAAGTGTGGTTTTGAACTCTATATCCAGTCGTTTTTTTTCCTCCATTTCTTTTGTTTGTGATCCCTTCCCTTGTCTCGGCATTTTCACTATGCCGGGGAAACTTCTGTGTTGGATTCAGCCTTATGATACCAGACACAAAGCCACAGAAGCCTCTGCTGAGCTTGGGAGGGTGGAGTCTCAGGGCTTAAGGGACCGCCTTGCCTTCCAGTCGGCCCCGCCCTCCACGGCCCCTGAGTCTCACGTGGCTGGGTAATGGCTGGAGCGGTCCTTGTGCGTGTGCCCGCAGTACCTCTAACCGCTGCCTTTCCAGCTCCCCTGCGCACTAGGACCACACGAGTCTAGGTCCCCAGAGTTTCGCCCGAAACAGGGGCCCAGTGGACTCAGAAGTGGCGCAGTTGGGAGGGTCTGTCTCCCGCCCACTCGCGAAAGCCAGCGGCACAATCAGCAGTCTGTCCTCGGTGCAGCACCCTGCGTGTGGGAGAGCGGACCTGATCTTCTGCGACTCCCCTAAATTTTCGTGCACCTCTCCCTTTTCACATTCCAAACTACCTCCGTATGAGTTTCGGCTGGATCTGTGGTTTAGTGTCGTAAGATAAGGGGTTCAATGCTGTTGGGAGTCTCCGTTTCCCTCCCGCCAGAGAAAGCCAGCCAGGTACTCGGGCACCCGCTCTCTCAGCGTGCACACATCTCTGTACCTCAGCTTTTTGCAGCTCCTCTGGGTTTCTGTGAGCCCCTCCCTTTCCTTCTAGCTGTAGAACTTACACTTGGCCAGCTTTCCTGTGGTTCTGGATGATGTCTGTTCTGTCTTTTAGTTGTAATTTTGAAATTGTTGTGCGAGGCAGCAGTGTAGGTGTTTACCTATGCCGCCATGTTGGATTCTCTTCGGGATCCATTTTGTTAACATCAACAATAAGCTGTTTCATACCCACTATGTAAGCCAGAAGGGCATGCTCACAGGTCTCCCATTCTTGAATATGCCTGCTTCAAATTCACTAACACCAGCAGCAGCAATCAGGACAGCACAGGAAGCCTGAGATGGGCCTGTAACCATGTTTTCGATGAAGTCTCTGTGTCCTGGGTCATCAGTGTTATTCATATACTACTTGCTGGTCTCCAATTTCCACAGGAGATATCAATGGTAATACCTCACTCACGTTCAGCCTTCAGTTTATCCAAGACCCCAGCATACTTGAGCCCTTCTGAATCTCCGCAGCCTCCTCCAATTTTCAGTGGTTCTTTTGTCGATCCCACCACATTTGTAGATCAAATGGCCAGTAGCATTAGACTTGCTGGAATGTATGTGTCTAATGACAGTGATGTTGATATGAGTCTTTTCCCATTTTGGGTTTGAGTTGGTGGTTTTCATGACACCTGTGTTCTGGTGTCAAACCCGTTGTGAAAAAAACTATAGTTATTTCTTTTTCTTTTTTTTAAAAAATATATTTTATTGATTTTTTACAGAGAGGGAGGAGAGAGATAGAAAGTCAGAAACATCTATGAGAGAGAGACACCGATCACGCCCCACTGTGGAGATGTGCCTGCAAGCAAGGTACATGCCCCCAACCGGAATCGAACCCGGGACCCTTCAGTCCGCAAGCCGATGCTCTATCCACTGAGCCAAACCGGTCTCGGCTATAGTTATTTCTTTGTAGCTTCTTCAGTGAGATGTGAGATATGATGAGTTACTTGCCTTGACCAATAGAATGCAGCAGGCATGATTTACAAGTTGTGGATCCTAGGCGTCGACAGTCCTGGCAGGTTCCCACTCTGTTGTTTTGGAGTGCTTCACCCACTATGTATTGAACTTGTGCTTTACTCCCACATAGTTAGAGATCATGCATAGCAGGATGTCCAGCCAGCAGCCATATCAATGCCTCAGACATGTAAACGATGCCACTGTAAAGTCTTCAGCCTTCATCAAGCTGGCAGATGACAGCAGCTGCATAAATGTTCTAAGGAAGATTAGCAGAATCTCCCATTTGAGCTCAACCAAACCACAGACTTATGAGAAAAACTGTTTTAAGCCACCAAATAAAAATGGTCCTATTTTTAACATAACTTACGGAGAAGTCTACAATAGACTAAGAAGTTGCAGAGTTTGCAGTTGGCTCTGTTCTCCCCATTCGCCACCATTAATACCCCATAGTTGTGTGCCTGAGTGCTGTAGAATGGTTATGATGAGTCGGGCTAGAGATACCTTCTGCAACCTCTTCGCAGCCTTAACTCTTGGTTAGTGTATGTGGAACCAGTATTCCCCAGAGTGCAATACAGAGGTGTCAGTCAAGAGTAGAAGGCAGGATTCTCAACCTTATTGCTCTTTTCATGGTATTAGACTGTCTTACTCATTCTTTTCTTCTTTTTAAAACTTTTATTGTTTATTAATGTATTACATGTGTACATATCTTCCCATTACCCCCCTCCCCCACCGCCCCATTCCCATGCATGCCCTAACCCCCCAGTATCTTGTGTCCATTGGTTATTCTTATATGCATGCATACAAGTCCTTTGGTTGATCTCTTATCTACGCCACCTCTCCCTAACCTTCCCACTGTAGTTTCACAACCTGTTTGATGCTTTACTGCCTCTGTATTTATCTTTTTGTTCATCAGCTTATAATGTTCTTTATTACCCATAAATGAGTGAGATCATGTGGTATTTTTCTTTCATTGACTGGCTTATTTCACTTGGCATAGTGCTCTCCAGTTCTATCCAGTTTGCTGCAAATGGTAAGAATTCCTTTTCTATGGCAGCATAGTATTCCATTTTGTAGATGTACCATCGTTTTCTGATCCAGTCATCTGGTGACGAGCATCTAGGCTGTTTCCAAATCTTAGCTATTGTAAATTGTGCTGCTATGAACATAGGGATGCATATATCCTTTCTAATTGGTGTTTCTAATTTCTTAGGATATATTCTTAGGAATGGGATACTGGGTCAAATGGAAGTTCCATTTTTAATTTTTTGAGGAAACTCCATACTGTTCTCCACAGTGGCTGCAACAGTCTCCATTCCCACCAACAGGGCACGAGGGTTCCATTTTCTCCGCATCCTCTCCAACACTTGTTGTTTGTTGATTTGTTGATGATTGCCATTCTGACAGGTGTGAGGTGATATCGCATTGTCATTTTGATTTTCATCTCTTGGATAATCAGTGACTTTGAGCATGTTTTCATGTGTTTCTTGGCCTTCCTTCTGTCTTCTTTTGAAAAGATTATATTTAGGTCCATTGCTCATTTTTTTTATTGGATCATTTATCTTCCTTTTATTCAGTTGTATAAATTGCCTGTAGATGTTGGAGATTAAACCTTTATCAGTGATAACATTTGCAAATATGTTCTCCCATACAGTGGGCTTTCTTGTTTTGTTGATGGTTTCTTTTGCTGTGCAAAAGCTTTTTATTTTGATGTAGTCCCATTTGTTTATTTTCTCTTTAGCTTCCATTGCCTTTGGAGCAGTATCAGTGAAGAAGTTCTTTCGGCATATGTCTGAGATTTTGCTGCTTGTGTATTCCTCTAGTATTTTTATGGTTTCCCATCTTACATTTAAGTCCTGTATCCATTTTGAGTTTATTTTTGTGTATGGTGTAAGTTGGTGGTCTAGTTTCATTTTTTTGCATGTATCTGTCCAAGTTTCTCAATACCATTTATTGAAGAGACTGTTTTGACTCCATTGTATGTTCATGCCGCCTTTGTCAAATATTAATTGAGCATAGTGGTTTGGGTGGATATCTGGATTCTCTATTCTATTCCATTGGTCTATATGTCTGTTCTTATGCCAGTACCAGGCAGTTTTGAGAACAGTGGCTTTGTAATATAGCTTGAAATCTGGTATTGAGATCCCACCTACTTTATTCTTCTTTCTCAGGATTGCTGTGGCTATTTGGGGTCTTTTTTTGTTCCAGATGAATCTTTGGAGAGTTCTTTCTATGTCTGTGAAATGTTCCTGTGAAATGTGCCGTTGTTATTTTAATGTGGAGTGCATTGAATCTATAGATCGCTTTGGATAGTATGGACCTTTTAATGATGTTGATTCTTCCAAACCATGAGCATGATATGCTCTTCCATTTGTTTACATCTTCCTTTATCTTTTTTTTTATCCTTTAGTTTTCTGTGTATCGGTGTTTTACCTCCTTAGTTAAGTTTATTCTTAGGTATCTGAATTTTTTCGGTGTGATGGTAAATGGGATTGCTTTTTTAGTCTCTCGTTCTGTAAGAAATGCCATAGATTTCTTGGCATTAATTTTGTATCCTGCTACATTGCCGAATTCATTTATTAAGTCTATTAGTTTTTGGATGGAGTCCTTCGGGTTTTTTACGTACAATATCATGTCATCTGCAAATAAGGTCAGCTTTACTTATTCTTTTTCAATTTGGATGCCTTTTATTTTTTCTTCTTGTCTAATTGCAATGGCTAATACTTCTAGTACTTTGTTGAACAGGGGTGATGAGAGTGGGCATCCCTGTCTTGTTCCTGATCTTAGGGGAAGTGATTTTAGTTTTTGCCCATTGAGTCTGATGTTAGCTGTGGGTTTATCATATATGGCTTTTATTATGTTCAGGTGTGATCCTTCTATTCCCACCTTGCTGAGAGTTTTTATCAAGAAAAGGTGTTGGATTTTGTCAAACGCTTTTTCTGCATCAATTGATATGACTATGTGATTTTTATCTCTCAGTTTGTTTATGTGATGTATCACGTTTATTGATTTGCGGATATTGTACCATCCTTGCATTCCTGGAATAAATCCTACTTGGTCATGGTATATGATCTTTCTGATGTATTGCTGGATCCGATTTGCTAGAATTTTGTCGAGGATTTTGGCATCTATGTTCTTGGAGAATATTGGCCTGTAATTCTCTTTCATTGTGTTATCTGTATCTGCTTTTGGTATTAGGGTGATGCTGGCTTCATAGAAGGTGCTTGGAAGTGTTCCTTCCTCTTTGAATTTTTTGGAATAGTCTGAGGATAGGTTTTAATTCTTCCTTGAATGTTTGATAAAACTCCCCTGTGTAGCCATCTGGCCCTGGGTTTTGTATGCTGCAACTTTTTTTTTTATAATATATTTTATTGACTTTATACAGAGAGGAAGGGAGAGGGATAGAGAGTTAGAAGCATCAATAAGAGAGAGACATCGATCAGCTGCCTCCTGCATGCCCCCTAGTAGGATGTGTCCACAACCAAGATACATGCCCTTGACCGAATCGAACCCATGTACTTTCAGTCTGCAGGCCAATGCTCTATCCACTAAACAAAACCAGTTTCAGCTGCTGGAAGCTTTTTGATGACTGCTTCAATTTCTTCCATAGTTATTGGCCTATTGAGATGTTTAGATTCTTGAGTTTTGGAAGGTTATATTTTTCTAAGAATATGTCCATTTCCTCCAGGTTGTCCATTTGGTTGGAATAGAGTTGTTCATAGCATTTTTTAACAATCCTTTGTATTTCAGTCGGGTTTGTTGTTATTTCACCTCTTTCATTTCTGAATTTATTTGAATCCTCTCTCTTAGCTTCTTTGTAAGCCTGGCTAGAGGTTCATCAGTCTTGTTTATCCTTTCAAAGAACCAACTCTTGGTTTTGTTGATCTTTTGTATTGTTTCTTTGGTCTCTGTGTCATTTATCTCCACTCTGATCTTTATTATTTCCTTCCTTCTGCTTACACAGGGCTTTTCTTGTTGCTCTCCTTATAACTCTTTGAGTTGTAGGGTTAGGTAATTTATTACCATTGTTTCTTGTTTTTGGCAGTGGGCATGTAGAGCTATGAACGTCCCTCTGAAGAATGCTTTCACTGTTGTATAGATTTTGGATTGTTGTGTTTTTATTGTCAGTTGTTGCCACGATGTTTTTTTTTTTCTTCCTTGATCTCTCTGGTAACCCAGTCATTGTTCAATAGCATGCTGTTTAGTCTCCAAGTGTTTGATATCTTTGTATTGTTTTTATTGTAGTTGATTTCCAGTTTTATGCCACTGAGAAACAGCACAACAAAAGGGGAAAAGTTAGAATGAGAGTAATGGCATAAAGATAGAGTTGAGATAGAGTAAAATGATGCTAAAGGAAATATGAAATTAGAATGTAGACCTCTAATCCCAAAGTAAAATGAAGAGAAAATAAAATTACACTTCCTTTTTCAAAAAGGTAAACTAATAGTAATAATACTGATTGAAAATAAAAATGTAATAATTAAAAAGGTAAAATCAAGTGAGGAAAGAAGAAAAAAATTTTCTTAAGTAAAAGGTGAAAAAAAGAATGTGCAATAGTGAAGGTCATTTACTTCCTCTATTCATCTGTTTGGCATGCCCTTTTCCCATTCAGGACAATATTGCAGTTTCCTACATTTTATTAGTTTTTAAGCCAGTGGTGTGTCTTAATGTCTTTATTGTTTTTTGATTACACAAGAGTCAATTTGTGAGTCATCCCCTGGGTGGCGGTGTTTCAGAATTGACCTCTGAGACTCTAGGTCCTCTCTAGCTTGTGCTTAGATCCTGCTTTCCTTGTGGCACTCAATACTGGTTTGTGGGAGTGGGCTGTCCCAGAGCTGGTTCCCTGATGTTCACTCCCCACTCTGATCCCCAGGTTCCAGAAAAAACATTTTTTCTCTGCAGTCTCCCAGTGTGTCCCCAACTGGGTGATCCTTTGTATTGGGCTTAGCAATCAGAAGCAAGGATCTGAAGAGGCAAGAGCGAAAGTCTGCGCAGTCCCCTTTCCTTGCTCCTTTCCAAGCAGCCGACACACTTTAATAACTCCCAGGCTGTCTTCTTCATCAGATCAGAATGGGTTGCTTTCTAGAGATCCCCTCTGTTAACAGCTCTGAGGGCCCCCTTTTATATTCACGGATCACACCCTGTCCAACAGCCATGGTTTTCTCTAGGTGCACATTTCCCCTGTTCTTCAGCTCCCAGTGTGTGCTTTTCTGTTCTGTGGAACCTGAGACCTCACCATATCCCAGGCAAAATCTGACCTTTCCATGTGGCATGTGGATCTCCTCTGAATCCAAATGCTTGTGCCAATTGGGGATTAGTGTTCTGGGGTTCGCAGTTCTTCGGTTGGTTGCACAGTTTTATTATTTTCAGGCTTCCGTAAACATCCACTTTCCCCTTCAAGATGGCGCAATCTCTGCGTCCGAGGTGGCACCTCAGGCAGGGAACTCAGCAGCAGTGGGGGCTGCCTGGTCAGGAAAGTCCCGTCTAGCAGTCTCCCACCTTCTCCTGGGGTATAGTATCCCTTAAATCGCCAACAAACACTCCTAGTGTGACCCTCAGCTGTTCTCTCTGTCTGCTCAGGAACAAGGCTTGGGACACGTCCGTCTATTCCGCCGCCATTTTTCTTCCTGTCTTACTCATTCGTGTTGAAGATGGTACTTTTTAACTTCTGCCTCTTAGCTTGCAGAAGAGTTGGGTTATTGTTCTAGTTTAGGTTCTAAATCTAAAAAGGTTTAGGTTCTAATCCTATATAATAAAAGGCTAATATGCAAATTGTCCCCTCTGGAGTTCGAACGTTCACTCTGAAGTGTGTTGACCACCAAGGGGCAGTGTGGAATGAAGTAAGGCCCCAGCTGGCAGGCGGAAGGCACTGATTGGCCCTGATTGCCAGCTAGGCCAAGGGACCCTACCCATGCACAGATTTCGTGCACCAAGCCTGCCCCCCCCCCCCCTCTAAAAGCCTAAGTGACTGAACGACTGGCTGATCAGCCGACTGGCCAATAGCTATGACGTGCAGTGACCACCAGGGGACAGATGCTCAATGCAGAAGCTGCCCCCTGCTGGTCATTGCGTTCCCACAGCCAACCTCCTGTGGTCCCTCCCCCCAGCGAGCTGGCCTCAATTGGCCCGATCGGCCCTAGTTGCCGGCTAGGCCAAGGGACCCCACCCATGAAGGAACTAGTCAGGAAGCTCACCTCAGATCCTGGCTGTGTCCTGTTTATTTTTATGTTCCAGGGCCTTCCAATAATGCCTTACACACAACATACCTCATTTTTATTTAGGTAACTTCTGTGGTTCCTGGTTTCAGGTGAACTTCAGACCTCAGTTTCCTTTTTGCACTCTTCCATAGTAGAGAACCTGGTCACGATGTCCTATTGGGAACCCGCGTAGGATGTCCTATAGGGAACCCGGGCAGGATGTCCTATAGGGAACCCGGGCAGGGTGTCTTGGTAGGGAACCTGGGCAGGATGTCCTGGTAGGGAACCTGGGCAGGATGTCCTGATAGGGGACCTGGGCAGGATGTAGGTGCAAGGAAAAGATTTTTACTTCCTCCTCCTGGGTCATCTTTGAAGTCTTCCTGTACCTCTTTTTCAAGTCCTCCAAATCCTCTCTTGTTTATTTTCTAAGTTTTCTGAATTACTTAAAATATAAAGTTTTTATGTAAGTTCGTTGCTATATGAAGTTTTGCTTATATGTTTGTCAGTTTGCTTTCAATCTCTTTTTATGATTCAATTGTAAATGCTTAGAAACTTCTTTCTGGGGTGGGGAGGGTCTGAGAAGAGAATGAATAATTATTTGCTTATGTATCTAAAAATGTCTGTAAAAAGACACAGAAAAGGGGCCATTAATTGCTCTTAGGCAGGGAAACTGGATGGCTGGACAGCAGAGGGAAGGAGGTCTTGTACTCTTATACCCTGTGAATTTGGTTCTGTGTGACTGATAGTCCCTGAATACCCGAGATGGAGAATATGCTCGAAAGCATGGGAAAAAGGTACTGACAATCCAGTATAGTAAGAATAAGAGGATTGTCCATTGTCTCCTCCCCCCCCACTTTTTTTTTTTATGAAAAAGAAGAGGAGATAGGGGCCCCAGTCTGCACAATGCCTAGGGCTTTCAGGGCTTTTATTCTGTGTATGTGGTTCATGGGAATTTGGGCCAAATTTTGAGTACTAAAAATCTCATGGAGAACTTTTATGTTATATATAATTTATAAGGCATTCTTGGACTGGACTGAGTGGGATCATTTTTCTCCAAATGGAGGCTTGGCTCTCTAGCCCTGTTCTTCCCAGGCAGGCTCGAAGTCTGACCTCCTTTCTCTGAGTCAGCACAGAACTAGGCCAGACTTGTAGGCCAGACTTGTAATAGCAGAGGTTTGAAGGTGGGGAGAGGAAACTCACTGGGCATGCGGCCTTGGAAAGTCACTTACCTTTGCCTCAGTTCCTTCATCTGTAAAATAGGGATCAATACATACCTATGGAGTTGGTTGGAGAATTAGAGATGGTATATATACATTGATCAGCATGGAAGCTGACACCTGAGGTAGATTCTTTAAAATGGTGTTATTATCATTATTCGTTAGTGCCAGTTGATTTTAGGCTCCTTGAAGGAGTAAAGGACATGGGATTTTTCCCATTGAAAATGACAGGTAGATGTTTAGGGGAGGAAGGAGTGGCTCAGTTATCTCTTGGTGGTGTTTGACTAGATGGTTTTTCTACTGGTCTCCTTAGATTGGTTTGCGTAGCTACAGTCTGATGAATGACTGCCTGGTCCCAACTGGCCTCACTCAGGCCTGACCTTTGCTGCCGGAGGTGGGCTGGAGAACATGGCAGCTTCCTGGCAGCATGGTAGTCTCAGGCGGCATTCTGAAGGGACTCCATGCTTGCTGTCAAACCTCTGCTTGCTTTGCAGTTGCTGATTTCCAATTGGCCACAGCAAGTCTTGGGACCAGTTCTAGAGTCACTGTGGACTTGACAGACTTACGCCTTTGTGGGAGAGGAATAGCAAAGAATTTGTGGCCATTTCAGAAGCCCAACCTTGTTTGATCTGCTTCTTGGGCTAATATTGGGCCTAGAAAGAAAAGGTTCTGTTGGTTTCTCCTGTTTCCTGTATCACTGATACATTCTTTAGTCCACCTTATGAGCTATTAAGGAACTGGAGATATTTTGTTTGAATTCAAAATTGGAAAGGAGGGTAATAGCTGCTTTTATGTATCTAAGATCCTTCTTGTGAGGGAGGGAGTAGTTCCAGGGTGTGGAAATGACTGGAAAGCAGATGCCTCTTTTCTTTAAGGAAGGCTTGCCATGTGAGTGTGAGTGGTGAGTTTTATTTCCTGTCCCCAGCCTGCTGCATTGTTAGAAGCAGTAAAGTAGGAATTGGGCAAGCACACACCTGGGGCTTCGAGGGACCATTTTCCTTACTGACTTACATGATTCCTGCTAGTATAAAAAGATCTATGATTCACCTAACCAGTTTGGCTCAGTGGATAGAGTGTCAGCCTGCAGACTGAAAGGTCCCAGGTTCGATTCCAGTCAAGGGCATGTACCTTGGTTACGGGCACATCCCCAGTAGGGAGGGTGCAGGAGGCAGCTGATCGATGTTTCTCTCTCATCGATGTTTCTAATTCTCTATCCCTCTCCCTTCCTCTCTGTAAAAAATCAATAAAATATATTAAAAAAAAACTCTGATTCTGGAACTGGGAAAGACCATTGAGCTTCATGTACTGAGAGAGGGGATGAGGTTGGGTGATGCTAGGGAAAGAATTACTGTGCGCAGAGTGGAAGAGCTGCCATGCACAGCCTTTGAACTTACTTGGTGTAATACTAGTTCAGTTTTCCCTGCTGGAGCCCTGAGAGTTGGGTTGCAGGGCTGCTGTGCAGAAATCTCTCTTTTGCAGTGTTGGATGCTGCACCAGGAAGCTAGGCTTTCTACGGGTCTTAGGTGAGAATGAAAGGCATTGACGTAGGAAGTGTGTACAATTGCTTCAGCAGCTGTAGATTAAATGGTCAGCTTGTTCACTTAATGAAAAGGATTGTGGTACTTTTCCTATATCATGTGTTTTGCTCTATCCCAAACATGATTTTGAGGTCTCCTGCTTTTATAACAGTACCTGGCTAATGTGGAGCGACTGTCTGCTAGTGGAGAGCTCCACATCAACAGATCAGAATCTGAGCCGATTTCCTTCTTTCCTTCATTACTTTCTTTGTTGTGGAGAGGATGTGGGAAAGGCTACTGCTCAACTATTGTAAATCTGCTAAGCAAGAAGTTTGAGTAGGTACAGGCTTTGACTTCCAGTGCTACCAGACTGACCACTTTGGTCAGTGATGTTTCTGTGGAGCCCACCTCATATCCAGCCCTTGGTTTTTTAGAAAACTGAGAGGAAGGCTATAAGCTTCAGACACAGAATGGTGGTAAGTTTTCAGCAGGAAGCAAAATTTTAAGTTACAAATAAATATGCCAGCTAAAGGAGAAAGTGCTTTGCTGACTGGTGCATTTATAAGCTAGAAAATTGTGACAAACCTCAACCCATGATCTATGTAGCCCAGTGGTCGGCAAACTGCGGCTCGCGAGCCACATGCAGCTCATGAGCCGTAGTTTGCCCCTCTGTTGACCAATGAGTTTGCCGACCACTGACCTAGACTCTCGATTTCAATAATTACAGGCTGTTGTTGTTCCTTGTGATTAAGCCTCTATCCCAGTGGTCAGCAAACTCATTAGTCAACAGAGTGGCAAACTGTGGCTTGTGAGCTGCATGTGGCTCATGAGCCACAGTTTGCCGACCACTGGTGTAACCCATTGGCTCTGCTTGGGCCTTGTGTTCTTCCTGATTATAGTAATATCATGGACCTGGCCCGTGTGCTTGGTTGGGTGAATGGTTGCTGGTTAGATTCCTGATTGGGGCACATGCCCAAGTTGTGGGCTTGATTCCTAGCAGGGAGTGTGCGGGAGGAAGCCGATCCATGTTTCACTCTTAATGGATGTTTCTCTTCTTCTCCCTCTTCCATTCTCTCTAAAAAGTCAATAAAAATCTTAAAAAAATAATGATTTTGTTTTTCTGATATGGTTGCCGAGCATTCCTGATTCTCATTTCCACTTGTGATTGATTATAAATGATTCTGCAGCATGAACTGCTTTGTCTTTGATTCAGTGTTTTATAACATTTGAGTGTTACGTTATCTGTGCTGATTTGTTGTTTTCTTACTTTTCAGAATGGGCTGCTGAATTATGAAGCATTTCAGACCCAGTACCAGAACTTCACTCTGCCATTCACTCCTGTATCTTCTACTAGTTATTTAAATTGAACTTTTAATATCCTGCCAGCTGCTCTTCAGACACACATGGTGCATTGTTGCCATTCCCCAGATTGCATCTTTGAAACACAGGCCCTTAGTAACCTTCAGCAAACAAAGAGCCAACCTCTCTGGTACATTAACTGGGAGGGTGTCACCCCGACTGCCCTCTAGCTTTTACTGCATCTCGATTTGAATTCACCATGGAGCCTCGCATGGAGTCCTGCCTGGCACAGGTGTTGCAGAAGGATGTGGGGAAACGACTGCAGGTTGGCCAAGAACTGATAGACTATTTCTCAGACAAACAGAAGTCTGCTGACCTTGAGCATGACCAGACCATATTAGATAAACTTGTGGATGGACTCGCTACCTCTTGGGTGAACTCTAGTAATTACAAGGTAAGCTGCACTCCAGGTGGCACTCCAGGTGGCTGGGCTGCCTTCGTGGATCCGAATTGGTTCTGAGGGAAAAAAGTCCTTTCTGAGTAATCAGCATGATTTTTTGGTTTCCAATAAGACACCTGGTCAGGTTATGGCTCTTAGACATTTCATTCTAGAAGAAGTAGAGTTTCCTTTGATTTTTGTTAGAGATAAAAAACTGTTATCTTTCAGCCCTTGAGAGAAGGCCAAGTGAACTGGTAAAGAGAAGGTCTTAAATGTTGGAAAGTTTACAAGCCTTAGGATAGAAGTGAATGTTGTCAAGGAGTTCCTTATGTGTATATGTCCTACACTGGGTGGGTCTTGATATCTTGCTGAGTGGCGCTTCGTGAATGAGGAATGTCTTCCTGATTTTCTCAGGGACTGTTCTGTGTGATGGCCTGGAGCTTACACTTCAATTCTAAAAACCAAGGCTTTCTGTGCACTTGCCTGGTGGAAGGGGCAGGCAGGGTCCTCTGACCAGCTGAGAGGTGAAGGTTGAACATATATACCAAGGACTGAGTTTTCATGAATAAAAACTGTCTCATTCTCTCTACCTCCCCTCTCCCTTGAAATGCTTTTAGTTTGACAAGAGGGTGGCCCCTTTGGATCAAGGTTGTATTGCCAGTAGGTGCTGTAGACATTGTGAAAGGGGCTTATGGAAACAGAATCTTGTGTACTTTTTTCTTTTCTCTCTTTTTCTTTCTTTCTTTCTTTCTTTTTTTTTTTTTTTTTTTAAGATTTAAGATAGCATTTATTTACGGTACTACCCCCAAAATAGAAAATACATGTTCTTCTGAAGCATACACAATATATTGGACTACAAAGCAAATTTGAAAACATTTTAAAAGATTTGGATTGTACACTATGCAATTGTTAGAAATTAATAATAGAAAGATAAAAAAATATTTTCTTTGTATAACCATGAAGTTGTGATAAATTTTTTTTTGGTAGTTTTTTTTTCCCCCCACTCTTTTTTTTTTTTATTGTTTAAAGTATTACAGATAGTAGTACATATGTCTCCTTTTTCTTTTTTTCCCCATTGACCTCCTCCTGGCCTCCCCTACTCCCCAGTATATGCCCTCACCTACCCCGCCCCCCCCTACCCAGTGTCTTGTATCCATTGGTTATGCTTATATATGTGCATACAAGTCGTTCGGTTGATCTCTTACAGTCCCCCTCCCCAACCTCCCCTGCCCTCCCGCTGTAGTTTGACAGTCTGTTCAATACTCTTTTGCCTCTGTATCTATTTTTCCCCCTGATTCTTTTCTTTAAAAAATCTTGCCTCTGCAGACTAGAAATAAACCTATAAGAACAAAAAATGTTTGAGTCCCAATTTCAATGTCCATCAGTTCTCAGTCTCAGTTTCAATGTCAAACAGTTCCTTATGTGTATATGTCAGCAATGGTATCTGGATGGTGGACATGTGCTTTTTTCATTGACCCAGTCTTCTGAGATTTATTTGCACTTGGAAACTAGTGCTTACAGTATTCCTTTGTTTACTTGAGTATATTATACACTGTTTTCCAAATACATTAAACCTTGGTCTTGTCTAAGAGTCAGCAGACTTTATACTTACTAAGGGTGTTACATAGGAATCTAATGTTTCACCTACAACTGGATATAAAATTTATTTAAAAGCTGGACTTAAATTCTACTTCATTCTTCTGTTTATTCACTTGAAGTTAACAAGTGCTCCTTAGCTGCGTGGCATTGGTGCTGGAAGGTAGGAATGTCACAGAGTTGAGAGGTCAGACTTGGGTCATTATACTTTTGAGGGCTGTGCAGACACCTGTGCATGTTGGAAGCACAGCCCCACCACTCTTTCTATGTACGGTACGAGTTAGGATGCTTCTGGCTAAGGGTAACCGAAAACGGACTCCCTTGACTTAGTTACTATTAGTAGATTAATTTCCTCTAAGAATTTAAGAAGTCCACAGTGTCAGGGAAGAAGAGTGTCTGCTGTGTCTTCACCTGAAAGGAAATCTTTCTCAGCAGCTCCTGGCAGACTTTACATCACAGAATGGCTTCTCGTGCCTCCCCCAGCATCACTGGAAAATGGTTGGTGTCCATGGTTGCTTTTGATTGTCATGCTTAACCTCCTGTGTTAAGAAGGAGGTCAGCTTCTGCTGAATGAAGCACATGGCCATGTGAAAGGGGGAATATGTGAAAAGTGTCAGACTCCTGTTAGGAAGGTTAGTCAGGGGACCTAGGTACCATGGATGTTAACTAAGTAACCTACAGAGTCTGCTTCACAGCATGAGCTTTCTTAACCTCTCCAAGCTTTAGTTTCCTCATCCATAATGTTGGCATGATCAAGTTACTATAAGCACTAAATGAGAATGTATAACATAACCTTATCACATGCCTGCCACATAATAAACTCTCAGACATTAGCAATTGTTATCAAGACTTGGTTCTTTTATCTTCAAGGAGCTCAGAGTCTAGGTTGAGGTGAACATTGATAAAGGAGCAAATTGTTACAGTATAGTGTGTACATAATGGAGATACCAGAATTTGGTGGGAAGATAGGAGAAAGTCGTAGCGCTTCTAAGTGAAATTCAAGATTTTGAAGATTGTCTAGTTTTTTCAGAATAGCACTTGCAAGCAAGAGTGTCTTTTTGTTTGTTTGTTTGTTTGTTTAAATTCACCACGGAGCTTTGCATGGAGTTCTGCCTGGAACAGATGTTGTAGAAGGATGTGGGGAAATGACTGCAGGTTGGCAGAGAACTTATATTCTCAGACAAACAAGGTGACATTTTCTGGGCTGTGGCAGTTGAGGGAATGAGGGAAACTTATGCTGAGCAGCTTTCCTACTTAATCTCAACAACTTTTATTCAGCCAAACAATGCTGTCACCTGCACATTTAGTGGGCTTTGTGGGAACAAACATCTGAGTGGGATCAGATGCTTTTTGTGAATATAGCCCCACAGCCCTTTCTTAGTTTTAAAATCTCCAAAGCTCTGGAGATTTAGTGTTTTTTACTTGTCATTTGACTTGAAGTGAACTGACATGCGATTATTATAGTATTTATTTATTTGCTGAGGACATATTTCACTGCAAAAGTATTAATATGTTTGATTGTGGGTTGCTATCCCAAATTCTGTTCAAAGGTGTGTGAGTGTGTGTGTATGTATATATACTAATGTGTGTGTATTTATATATGTGTACATATATATATATATGTATATTTCTATAGCTATGTGCACTATTTTAACTTGAAAAGTTCTGATCTTTAGTATTTTGGATCCGTCATTATGGACCTGTATTAACATTGTGGAATAATAATAATAGCCCAGATGGTTATGGGACATTTATTATGTACCAGAAAGTGTGGTAAATATGTGTTTTTAACTTATAATTACCATATGAGGTAGATACTGCTCTCCTCATGTTATAGCTGAGACTGTTGCTCAAAGAAATCAGTTACCTTGTTCATGGTGACAGAGCCAGTAAATAATGTTTTTGGAACTTGAACACCCCTCTTCCTAGGTGTTTATGCAGCGGTAGTGAATTAAACACTTACTATGATGTGGCAGATACTGCTTTGAGGGCTGGATATCTAGAGGGGAAAAGATTGGCCCGAGCTCTGCTCTGACTGGGTATGGTTACTGCTTGGCATTCTAGCTCTGTCTCAGTCTAGTATGTCTGGACTTTATCCCTGGGCACTATTGTCTCAAGGCCCATGCCATGCTGCCTTGTATTTGAAATTTGTAGGGTTCCTATTGAACTACGGCTTCCTTTGCCTCTACCCTAATTGTCTTAATGGTCTAATTGGGGGACCAGTAAGGCAGATGAGAGGACAGTGCAAATGTAGGATAGGAAACAATTCACTGTTAAATTGCATCATATCCGGGAGGCCTTGATGGAGAAGAATGAAATAAAGCCACAAGAACCCAGAAGAGGGAGTTGCACAGGGTTCAGAGAAACCTCTCTCCTCTTTTGTTCCTCACTTTCTGGACAGCACATTCTCTGTATAGACTGAAGATTTTAGTCTGTTTTTAGGGTTGAGCAGTGTTAGCCCTACCCTGGGGCAAGTGGGTGGAAGGAGAAGGTGTTGGGAGATAAAGGAGGTTTCCCTCATTTCCTTTGTTTTTCTCCCAGATAATATGGTTGGGTTCAGATTAGGTGAATTCTGATTCTTTTTCTGGCAGCATGCGCGGTGTTGCCACCAAGTGTTGGATCTTTTCAGCACTTGTCCATCCTCCGCAGGTTTTCCTGTGTTAGCCAGTTGGTTGCACAGAGGGACATTTTCTGATATAATTTTAAAGGACAGCTGCCTCTCTTGTAAGTGGAAAAGCTGTAGTGAGCAGTACTAACCAAAAGCAAACAACAACAAAAACACAGGAAAAGTTACTTCAAGGACATTTATGTGTATTGTTGGATAAAATAGTGTCCTTGATATATGTAGTTAATGGCATTTTTTTCTATATGCGTGTTTATGCATATGCAAGGGCAACAGTCTACTGGACATAATTCAGATTTGTGTATGATCAGTCTGATTCCTCTCCTGGCTCTGCCACTTAGACTTTTGAGCAGGTAATTTTCCTCCTTTGTGAAGGGTGTGATGATTCCCATTACATGGCATTAGTATGAGGACTCAGTGAGTCAGTGCGCATAAGACGCCAGCATTGCATTGCATGCAGCATGTGGTCAATACAAGGAAGATGGTGAAGCTGTAATGTAGTTATTGGGTCAATTGATAATGAGACCTGTAGAAAGTTAACTTATTTTATATGTAGGACTAAGGTTGCATGCCTTCCTTTGGTCCTTGTCAGCCCATGTCCTGGGACAGAGGCCACATATCTTTTGTGATGATGTGACTTTTTCAGTTGTGCACTGTTGATGATCAAGTCCCTGAACAGAGTGGCAGCTGGCTGTGCATTCTAAGGGTGAGTTTAAACTTTTGAGGACCTGTGTGTTAGGAAGATTTCACTTGCTCTTTTTATTTTTGAGACTTATTTATACTTTGCCTTGTTTCGGAAAGCTAAGATTTAAATAAGGATACATGTAGTAAAATAAATGATAAATTGAATGTTAAAGCAAAAAGAAAAAGAAACAGCTGGGGTGAGAATGTGGCGCCAGCAATGAGGCTGAGTACATGGTAGCTAATGTTTACTAACAGCTAACATTTATTATGCACTCATTATGTGCCATGGATTGTTACGTGCTTCAGATCATTGTCGTGTGTAGTCATGCTGTAAGTATCCTAGCTAATAAAAGTAATGTGCAAATTAACTGTCACTCCGCAACAAAATGGCGGTGCCCATAGACACAAGACAATGGCGCCTAGTCCTCTCAGGCTCGCTGGAGACCCTTAGTCCCAGGGAGGTCTACTGATGAAAGCCAGCAGCGTGCTGCCAGGCTGTAGACCTGGGAGGCGGCTGTGCCCCCTGGCACAATCTGCTTCCAGCCCCGGCCCTTGCAGTTGGCCTGGGAGACAGCCACTCCACTGCCACCCAATCCCCGCCTCCTTCTCCACAGACCTCCCACGCCCCCTTCCCTCATGATCCATTTCCAGCCATGGCCTGGGTTATAGGCCTGTAGGCTGGGAGGTGCCTGCACCCCTCTCCATGAGTTCTGCTTCCAGCCACAGCCAGGGCTGTGGGCCTGGGAGGCAGCCGTGCCTCCCCGGCACGATCTGCTCCCAGGC
This sequence comes from Lasiurus cinereus, assembly GCA_011751065.1. Classification (NCBI taxonomy): domain Eukaryota; kingdom Metazoa; phylum Chordata; class Mammalia; order Chiroptera; family Vespertilionidae; genus Lasiurus; species Lasiurus cinereus. The sequence goes on from JAAGEH010000487.1 coordinate 480,537, forward strand.
ACGATCTGCTCCCAACCGTGGCCCAGGCTGTAGGCCTGTTAACTGGGAGGTGCCTGAGCCCCTCTCGGCACGTTCAGCTTCCAGCTATGGCCTGGGCTGTGGACCTGGGAGGCATATCCGCTGCTCCCTAACCCCAAATGATCAGCTCCCAGCTGTAGCCGGGGGGTGTAAGCCTGGGAGACAGCCAGGCCCCCAGAGCGATCCCCTCCCAGCGGCACTCTGGGATGTCAGCCTCCAAAGGGCCTGTGCTCCCATGGAGTGATCCCACACACATACCTATAGCTTCAGAACTTTTCTTGCCCCCAGCCAAGTGAGTAGTGATGCGGGGGTGGGGAGGGGTTGGGGGGTATCTGCCCAGCAAACCTCTCCCATTGGGTAGAAACTTCTGACCAGGTTAGGGAGGTAAATGGATTTTGTTTAAAATCTTTAGAAACCACAAAGCAAATGCCTGAGGTAGGGTTCCAAATCAGAAGTAACTTACAAGTAATTTCTGAAGGCAAACAGGGACATTACAGTTACATTACTGGAGAGTACTCCGAGGTCTGGAGGTTGGCTCTCCAAGGGCGGTGGTGGGTGCTCTCTGCCCTGGTTCCTCAGCACTTTGGGCAGGGCTTGAGCCCACCCAGGAAGGCCTTTTCTTCTACAGTTTTCACTAAGAGAGGTTTTGTAGAAGTGCCCATGCACAAGTCCTGAAGTTGCCGGGGCCTGCAGAAATGACAAACTAACCGGGAAAAGAGCAAAACCAGAAACACCACCAATCCCAACATAGATCATCTTTTTCTTCAGATGACAGTGTATTTCCCTCTTCTTCGTCTTCTGGAAGCAAGACAGATTCAAATACTGAGGATTCTACCAACGGAAAAGTTAAGAGAAAGAGAGGACAGAAAAGGAATAAAAGGAGAAAAGAAAGAAAGGACAAAAGATGAAACATCAAGAAAAAGAAAGAGAAGGAAGAAAGGAAGAAACAACCACATGATAGTACCTTTCCACGGTCTCATGAAATTGCTGTTTAAGGATTTCATTTTATGACACTTTTAGTTTGGGTTTACATTTTTACTCGTTTGTCAAGACCACGGCAGGTACACTGTCCAGTATGTTAAAGAAAAAACCCTATCTAATAAAGAAGGAATATGCAGGCGAGGGCATTTGCGGGTGACGGGGCTGTCAAGGGAGGGCAGTTGGGGACTATTGGGCCAGCAGGGGAACAGTTAGGTGTTGATCAGGCTGGCAGGGGAGTGTTTAGGGGGTGATCAGGTTGGCAGACAGAAGCCGTTAGGAGCAACCAGGCAGGCAGGCAAGCACTTGGGAGCCAGAGTCCTGGATTGTGAAAGGAATGTCCAGCTGCCTGTTTAGGCCCAATCCCTGGGCCTAAACAGGCAGTCATACATCTCCCAAGGGATCCCAGATTGGAGAGGATGCAGATTGGGCTGAGGGACACCACCCTGCCCCCCAGTGCACAAATTTCGTGTAGCGGGCCTCTAGTTATATAATAAACCCTGATTGTACCCATTCTGCAGCTTGGGAAATTGCCTGAGAGAAGGTGAATGTAACCTGAGATTACATAACTAGAAAGTGTAAGAGGCAGGATTCTAATTGGATAGTCTGATGTTAGAGCTCACATCTGAGTCAATATGCAATATTTCTTCATAACATTGCAACAATATCCATAACTTGTCAGAGCATAAAGAAAAGAGTGTAACGATACCCCACATTTAATAATGATTACTTTAGGAGACCAGGTTTTGAGTGAAAGATAAGCAGCTCATTTTGTGCTTTAATTAAAAGAAACAAAAGATATTTAAGATGTATATAAATGTATGTAAAACAGTGCTTTGACTGGTCCTAGTGAATCATGACCATATGTACTTTTAAAATTTTCTATTTTGGGAAAATATTAGACCTACAAGAAACTTTCAAAAAGCAGTGAAAAGAAGCATTATTTACAAAAGCCAAGAATTGGAAATAACCTAAGTATCTATCATGGATGAATGGATAAAGAAAATATATGAATATATTCAATGAAATATTATTTGGCCATAAAAAAGGATAAAATCGTGCCATATGTGATGACATGGATGGGCCTTGAAAGCTTTATATTAAGTGAAATAAGACAAGGGCAAATACTGTCTGATGTCCCTTGCATGCGGACTATAAAAACAAACCAAAACCCTTTCATAAACCAAGCTCATAGATGCAGACAACAGATTAGTGGTTGTCCGGGGTGGGTTTGGGAGTGGGGAAAATGGATGAAGGATGGTCAAAGGGTGCAAACTTTTTGTTATAATATGTCACAGGAATGTAATATACAGCATGGAGACTATAGTTAGTAATACTGTATTGTATACTTAAAAGTTGCTCAGAGTATATCTTAAAAGTTCCCATTACAAGAAAAAACTTCTGTCACTATGTATGGTGATGGATGTGAAGTAGACAGACTTCCTGTAGTGATCATTTTGCAATACAAACAAATGTTGAGTCATTATGTTGTACACTTGAAACTGATATAATGATAAAAACAAGGACATTCACTTATGTAATCTTAGTACAGTTACCTAAATCAGTATTAGGATTGATAGAGTATAACATCTTATCCATAAACCTTATTCACATTTCACCTATTCTTCTAATGCCCATCATAGCGAAAGGAAAATAACTTCTTTCTGGTCCATGATCCAACACAAGACCACAGGTTGCATTTAGTTCTCATCTGTATAGTCTTCCTTTAATCCATCATCTGCATTTCCTTATCTTGACTTAGTACTTTTGAAGAGCACAGGCCATTTATTTCATATCGCCCTTCAGTGTGAGCTTGTTTGGTGTTTCGCATGGTTATTAAAGGCTGTGCATTTTTGGCAGGCATACTGCAGAGGTGATGTTCTGTCCTTAGAGTGTCATTACAGCGCACCTCTTGTCCTACCTGGTGCAAGAGATGTTTACCAGTTGGTTTCAAAAAGTTGCTATTTTTTCCTTTTATGATTAATAGGTATCTTGTGGGGAGATATTTTGAGACTATGTAAATATCCTGTTTGTCATTAAATTTTCACCTACTAGTTTTAGCATCCATTGATGATTCTTGCCTGAGATAGCTATTACTGTCTTGGCTGTCAAACAGTGATTTAATAATTTCACTATTTCTTCTTTATTTATGATTTGACTACATATATTTTTGAATTGTTTCTCCTACATCTTTTTGTATAGCAGGAAGTAAGTGTGTATTTCATAGTTATTCCAAAGAGGAACTACTGTGAAGAAAGGAAAAACTGTTTAAAAAGTCTTACTTAGATACATTTATATTCATAAAGATTTTAAGACAACCTAATAATTTATACAATAAAATAATGTTTGCATTGGGTTTTGGGCTTCCTACAGTAGAAATGGAGAAATAGTCAGCTGTACGTTTTTATAACAATTGTGAAAGGAATATAGAAAGTCAAATAACAGCAAGATGTCTTCCTGGAGTTAGCAAAATACACAACACTTTGCAGGAAGGAAAAAGCAGAGCATGGAAAATGTGTGAAATAAGATAGAACTGAAAGTGAGATCCAGATTATTCAGCTGCGCTTTTCCTGTAGACAGAACTCACCAGCTTGAGCTTTAGATTAAGTGGGGCATTGTCAAATGGCATCCAGGTTGGAAAGAAAACCCAAGAGCTTGTAGATCTCATTGAGCTATCTTTTTAACAGGTTGGGTAGAAGTAGAGTCTGTGACAAGGACATGACAAAGTATACAGAAAATTGGGTAAAAGTGGCTCGAAATACAGAATGGGAGGATCTTCTAGAGAAATAATCAGGTTTCAACTGCTTTTTTTACATGGGATTTTGGGTAGGGCAAAGATGGTTGTCCATTTTGGACCAAATTGATGGCGTGACAAATGAGGAGGAAATGCTCTGTGCCAGGTTTGATGAAGGGCAGGAATTTCTGTGTTTAACCATACTTAAAGGCTCTGTGGAAGAGATGGCTGTTAGGACTTTTTAGGATAAGGCAACAGATAGTTTAGCGGTTCCACGAAGGAGCATGTTGCAAGCCTCATTAGAAGAGGTAATATCCTATCTAATAAAAGAGTAATATGCAAATTGACTGCATCTCCACTACACCCACAGCCACGCCCACCAGCCAATCAGAATGAATATGCAAATTAACCCAACCAAGATAGCTCCAGTCACAGAGAAGCAGGAGGGAGGCTTGGGTTGCCCCTGGCAATGGAGGAAGCCAAGCTTTCCTCATACCCAGGCCTGAGGCCTCTGCTGAGACAACAAAGTTTCAATGGCTCTGCCTTGGCCCAAGCAGCGGCTTGGCTCCGCTCTAGGCTACAAAGTTTCAATTGTAGAAGATAAATAAATCCCAGATACCAGGGCCTCTGCTTGGGTTGCCGGGGTGTGTGGCTGGCCTGCAGACTACCACAGGCCCCTCGCCCAGGCCACCTCAAGGGAACCCCCACCCTGACCCAGGACACCCTTCAGGGCAAACCAGCTGGCCCACAGCCATGCACCAGGCCTCTATCTTATCTAATAAAAGAGTACTATGCAGATTGACCATCACTCCAACACACAAAATGTCTGCTCATGTGGTCAAAGATCCTGCCCCCATGTAGACACAAGATGGACACCACAAGATGGGCAGCAGGGGAGGGCAGTTGGCAGGGACCAGGCCTGTAAGGGAGGTCAGTTGTGGGTGATCAGGCCAGCAGGAGAGGGCAGTTGGGAGGGACCAGGCCTGCAAGGGAGCGCAGTTGTGGGTGATCAAGCCTGCAGGGGAGGGCAGTTAGGGGCAAAGAGGCTGGCAGGGGAGCAGTTAGGCATCAGTCAGGCTGGTAGGCAGAAGCGGTTAGGGGCAATCAGGAAGGAAGGCAGGCAGGCGAGCAGTTGGGAGTGACCGGGCCTGCAGGGAAGGGCAGTTAGTTGGAAGGCAATGGAGGAAATTGGTTCTGCTCCAGGCTACAAAGTTTCAATTGTAAAAGATAAATAAATCCCAGATACCAGAACCTCAGTTTGGGTCACTGGGGGGCGTGGCCAGCCTGCAAACCACCACAGCTTCTATTAACCTATATGTCAGCTCATCTTGAGATGAGAGATGCTAAGTTAAGTAAATGGCAGTGTTTTGTTTGTGTTGGGTAGTGAGGTACAGGTGTGTGATCTTGGTTGGTTCTTCAAAAGATTCCAGCCTAACGTAACAAATATTTAAAAAAAAAAACAACTCTCAGCTTTTTAAGAAAAATGATTGTTCTGATCACGATTAGCACTTTGTATTGAACAAGATGGACTTTGTATTGAACAAGAACTCAATTCAAACCAGTTTGAACTGAAATGAACATTATTGGGGCAGATCACTGGCCAGGATGGTGGTTGAGATTATAGTGAGGTGCTGGGATTTGGGGGAGAGGGGAGGCCAGTGTCCACAATCTTGGACGAAGGCTTCTGTTTAGTGTTGTACTCATGTCTGCCTGCTATGACCCATTGCTTAGTACCAGAGGAAAGAACCTCCCTTATTTCACCTTGGAGTAGAACAAACACAAACTCTTAAATCCTTAAATCCTTCATCTACTCCTTGTGGCCAGGGAGATGGGCCAGTGCAAGAAAATGACCCTCCAGCCCCCCTCAGAAAACTTCGTGATAAAGGGATGGAGTAAGGAGGATGTGTTTTCCTGGGCGGGGGGGGGGGGGGGAAGAGGCGTGGCTGGGGCAAGTGGCTCAGGTGTGATCACTGGGGGAATTCTGTGGTATTTTAGATTACGGAGAGGCTGCAGGCTCTAGTGAAAGGCTCAGGGGTTGGGATCAGAGGCTTGGGTTTTCATGACAGCTCTTGTACTTCACTTTGGGTGAACTTAGGTGCGCCATTCATTGAACCTCTGCCTCCTGTAGTCAGGAGCGGTGGAGCTGAGGAGTGGCACAGGACTGTCTCTGTGTGCACCTCGTTTTACTACTTTGTCTTCAGATGACCCTGTATTATTTGGATTTTCACTTCTGTCTTCAAGTGAGAGCTTTTCTACCTTTCCCAAGTCCCTTTCACTGAGAACCCCAGCATTAGGATTATACTAGATTTTAGAGTCTTAGCATAAAATGCCAGTGCTTTTATGGGTATAATGCCATTCTTTCTGTACTTTACAAATCTGAAGTCTGAATCATTTATGTGTTGATGTACATAGAGAGTATAGCTGCTTTAGCAATTCAGGTGTGCACTTTGCCTGTCCTGCGCTAAACCATTCCTGGGTATCTTGTAACTAAGGCAGTGGGAATTAAAACTAGTGAGCTTGAGCCTCTTACGTTTATTCATTGCTTATATTTTTCTGAGAGCCAGTTTGAGCCTTTTACTTCTGCTATAATTCCCAAATGGAGTAGTTTTAAAATCAGGGAGGAGCTATTTGCTAAAGAAACGAAGAGTAGGACATGGTAGGGGGATTAGGAAGTAGAAAGTTCCAGGCCCTATTTCTAGCCCTCCTCTGGATCTGGGCCACTTTCTTCTTTGTAGGAGCTGGATTCTCTGTTCTCTCTTTTTTTTTTAGATGTTTCTTAGGGCCAAACCTTTTCTTCCCTAAGATATGTTAGTCAGGATCAACCTCTGGCTTCATCATGATACTTTGAGAGAAGTAGCATGAGCAGATGGGTGAAAGCCAGTGCTTTGCACAGGAAGGATTGCTTGGGGTTAACTACACACTACAACCCAGCCCTGAGGACCATCCTGAGCATTTCGGTTCACAGGGTCCCAAAGCACAGGTGGATGGAATGTGTATGTACACGGTGGAAATGTGCATTCAGGATGGGCAAAAGTTACAGTTGTTTGTACGGTAAGTAATCTAATGATTAATAAATAATAATACAAGAATAAACTCTGTTTCGTGTACTCAACACTGTAAACCTATTTTTGCCATACCATTTACATACTGGGACAGTTGGCAATAGTTGGACTTTTTATGATTGTTTTTAATACTGTTAAGCATAGTTAGTTGGAGAAAACTTTATATGCATCACATAAGGACCAATGTATGTAGGGAGTTATATGCTTTATAATTTATGCTTTAACTCTCTCTGTACATCAATCCATAAATGATTCAGACTTTACATTTTCAAAATACAGAAAGAATGGCATTATGACCACACAAACACTGGTCTTTTCATACTAGAATTCCAAGAAAAAAATGTGGTATGGCATATGCCAACCTATTAAAAGATTACTTTTAAGAGAAGGGGGTCTTTATAGGAGAATTTTTTACTGTTGGGTTTTTCAAAATAATACAACTGACATTTAAAAAAGTTTTTTTTTCTTTTTTCTTTTCGAAGAATACTATAGGGACTTCAAAAGTGGTAGTTCTCTGTGTAGGTCAGTTAGTTTTATTTGTATTAGAAAGGTGTTTGCTTCCCGCCCAGGGCTGTTGCTGCTAGGATTGGGAGCAAGAAGAGTGAAGAGGGTGAAGGTGGCAGAGCAGAAAGCCACCTGGAACTCATCAGCTTTTTTCTTTGCTCTCAAGAGAAACAACCTGAAGCACCTTGCTAGCAGGATTTATTTTTACAGACTGAATTCTTGTTTCCTTTCTGAGGGGAAATGGATCTGTTTCTTTTGCCATCTTAAAAACTCCGGCCATGGCGAGCTGAAGTGCTCCGTGTCTGTTCTAAAACCTTGGCGACTGCTTTCATCTCCTCTGAAATCACAGCCGGTCTCTGCTGCTCCAGTGGTTGTATTTTGTAACTTGCCGGCCGGCACTCCCAGGCTCCAGTATAATGTTGGAGTGTCATCTCAGTTCCTAGTTGACACCCTTCTTTCCCCCAGTTTCTTCAAAGGTGGCCTTGGCTCTGTAAAGTAGATGATTTATAACGGAAAAGTTAAGAGCTTGAACTCTGGGACCAGACTGCTTGGGTTAAAACCCATGTTCCTTCCCTTATTCCTTTATTCATTAGTTGTGTGTAAATAGTCTAGTTGCAGGGCAGCCTCCTTTCAAGAACTTGGGCTGTGTCTTTGCAGGGTAGGAGGTGAAAGTTCAGTGGCCCAGGTCTCTGACTGCATTAAAATGTTTATGAGTGTGGATTGTGGGGTATATACTTTTCTTTCTTTCGTTCTAAACTATTTTGGAAACAAATAAGCATTCATCACTGGTGGGGCAGATCAGATCCACTGGGGCATTTAACCTCCTCCCTCTGATAAAATCCACCAGTTAGAGTGTGTCCAGGCTTCAGGAATTGGTTTTCAACCAGGCTATAGTGAGGGAGAAATTTCAAAGTGTGCACACAATTTGATGAGTTGTGTCAGTGAGCTGTGAGCACCGTAAAAGGTTTTCATTATTGGAAGAAATCGCACTCAACTGAGCATAAAGCCAATCAGGAGCAAGTGAAGAACAAAAGTTAATACATATGAGCAAGAATTGGAAAGGATTTGAATGGGGAGCTACTCACCTGGTGAACACGGTATGAAAAGAGGAGGATGATGTTGCTGAGTGAAGTCAAAGTGAACTAGAAGTGTTTGCCAAAATGATTAAATGGTGACAAAAATTGCAGAAAAGGAACTATCTGAATATCATCAAAATATTTGTTCTCCTATGTCAGAAATAATAGTATGCTTGTATATGCACTACTTTTATTTTTAATTATTTAAAAGATATATTTTTATTGATTTCAGAGAGGAAGGGAGAAGAAGAGCAAGATAGAAGCATCAAGGATGAGAGAGAATCATTAACTGGCTGCCTCTTGCACACCCTGTACTGGGATTGAACCCGTAACCAGGACATATGCCCTGACCGGGAATTGAACCATGACCTCCTCTTGGTCCATAGGTGCATACTCACAACCACTGAGCCCTGCCAGCCGTGATGTGTACATTACTTTTAAATCTTACCTCACTTCCCCGAGGTTAGCCCTGAGATTCTTTAAGGTTAAATAATGTTCTCTAGGGCACATGGCATTGGATTGGACTTGTATGGAAACCTCCAGGCCTTTAGTTCTCTTCAGTCAGACTCTGCTGATAGAGATAACTCGCTGTTCGGTAATCATCATGTTTGTGGAGTATGGTAAAAAATTAAAACAAGTCTTGGATTTCCCGCTGGGCTAATAGTGGTGGGTAAGGGAAAGAATAAAAACTTCAGCAGAAGTTGGGAAGAAGAAAGAGTGGTGTTGTAACAGTGACGGGGAAGTGGCTTGGTGTCTATAGGAGAAGAAAAATCCCGTGTAAGGATTTTAGGTGGACTAGCTAGCATTCTGACAACCAGATGAGCAATGTTGATGACCTTAGAACCAAGTTTAGAAAGAAAACATTTATTTCAGACTGAGAAAAAGTCCTTCTGGGAGGGGGAGAAATGATTGTAGATGCAAAGATCCAAAGGAAATAGCTTGATTATACTGGAGCAGCAGATAAGATAAAGTAAATCTGCAATCTTATCTCTAAAATGAAAGATATACCAGGATCCAATTTATGTTATGTTTGTTTTGATATTTGATTTAGACTCTGAAAGTTTTTGGCAGAAAAATTTGTTTTAACTTAATTTAAAAAATCAATATGCTCTTGGACTGAGACACAGAATTAGAAGTTTCTGCTTATATTTATTTGGCTGGGTAACTAATTAAAAATGGGTCCTAAAACCTTTTGTTCTGCCTTGCATCTGGATCTGGGTCCTGGCCCTGTGCTGTTGGCATCAGCCTTTTCTTTTGAGTGGATTCTTGGCTCTGCAGTCACCTTTGTGAGATGCTGGTCTGCCCGAGAAGGGAGTCTAAAGTAGAAATTTAAGGTCAGCTATGCGTGCTAGCCTTTGTCAAAGTGACACACAGGCAAACAGAATGAATCTGTGTTCCTCACATTCTTCTTGGAGGTCAAGGGAAGGATCTGATTGCAAATTTAGGATAGGAGAGAATGATTTTTGACTTGTTGAGGCATGGCTTTTCATTTCTAAGTACTTTAAAGAACTACGGTTTATTGTTCATTCCAAAGTCCTAATGATATGGATGATATTTTTTCTCCGACAAGAATGTGGCGTTTGGCAGAGACTATGCATCACAGTTGCTTAAAATAACCAAGTCCTTTAGAACCTGAATGAAAATGTGTGGCCTCTGTGCATGTGATGTGTTTATGAAAGAAATGTGTTATGATGATTAAAAAATCACTTTAAATGAGAAATAGTGATGTTCAAATTGGGAAAATCTCAAATGTGTCCAGCATTAGGATAATATAAAATATATGTAAATGCCCTGGTTGGTGTGGCTTAGTTGGTTGGGTATCATCCTGTGCATTGAAAGCTTGCTTGTTCAATTCTGCTCAGGCAGGGCACATGCTGGAGTTGTTATGCCCAGAGTTCGGGGTCCCCAATAATCAACCACTAAGGAGCCTTTTCCGATGCAAAAGCAAAGGGTCTTTATTCAAACCCGGGTTTGGCTCTCAGCCTCTTTCTGGCACAGCAGTGAGAGAGCTCGGGGGTGGGGGGCAATGAATTATATGGGGTAGGGCTTAGGAAAGTGACAAGGGTTACAGAGATTGGTCACTTGGACCAGGATTTTTCTCTGGTTTAGCCTTATTAGGACCCTTGCTGTGTTCCTGGAGCTTCATTGGTCCATTTGGGTGGTAGTCGGGGAAGTTAGGACATGGCTGGCACACCTGTGGCCACTCCCAGAAAAGGGAGGGGATTTAGGCAGGGGGCCCAGCCCTATAGGACAAGATGGAGGGGTGTTCATTTCCTTTCAGAGTTGTGGCCTTGATCCCTGGTGGGTATGTGTGATTGATGTGTTGCTCTCACATCGATGTTTCTGTCTCTCCCTCCCTTCCTCTCGCTCTAAAATTCACTCTCTCTATATATATCTATATCTATATATCTATATCTATATCTATATCTATATATCTATATCTATATCTATATCTATATCTATATCTATATCTATATCTATATCTATATCTATATCTATATCTATATTTATGTATTTATATCTATATATTTATATATATTTATATATATAGATATAAATGCCTAAGTAACTGTTATGACTGGACAGCTGGATGACCAACTGGTAGCTGTGATATGCTCTGACCACTGGGGCAGATGCTCAATGCAGAAGCTGCCCCCTGGTGGCCAGTGCACTCCTACAGTCCATCCCCCTGGTCAGCTGGCCCCGATTGGCCCTGATTGGCCCCAATTGGGATTGGGCTAGTTGGCTCAAATCCCTGGCCAGGCCGAGGGACCCCACCAGTATATGAATTCGTGCACTGGGCCTCTAGTAAAATACAAAAATTTCTGTGTAAGAATTTCTATATATGTTTATCCAGAAGATGGTGTATTCTGCAGCAACTATAATTTATAAAGTGTTTTCTGTGACATGGAGAAATGCCAATAGAATAATGTAAAATGACAAATCTGGTGCAAAATTTATATATAGCAAGATCTCAGCTACATATAAATGTGTAGGAAAAATGTTCTGGGAAGAGATATGTAGGTGGAGAATCCAAGATGGCGGCATAGGTAAACACCTACACTGCTGCCTTGCACAACAATTTCAAAACTACAACCAAAAGACAGAACAGACATCATCCAGAACCACAGGAAAGCTGGCCGAGTGTAAGTTCTACAGCTAGAAGGAAAGAGTGGGGCTCACGGAAACCCAGAGGAGCTGCAGAAAGCTGAGGTATGAAGACGCGCGCGCTGAGAGAGCGGGTGCCCGAGTACCTGGCTGGCTTTCTCTGGCAGGAGGGAAACGGAGACTCCCAACGGCATTGAACCCCTTATCTTACGACACTAAACCCCAGATCCAGCTGAAACTCATATGGGGTGAGTTTGGACTGTGAAAAGGGAGAGGTGCACAGAAATTTAGGGGAGTCGCAAAAGATCGGAGGTCTGGTCGCGCATGGCTCTGCGTGAAGGACAGATTGCTGATTGTGCCGCTGGTTTTCGCGAGTGGGTGGGAGACAGACCCTCCCAACTGTGCCACTTCTGAGTCCACTGGGCCCCTGTTTTGGGCGAAACCCTGGAGACCTAGACTTGTGTGGTCCTGGCACGCAGGGGAGCTGGGAAGGCAGCGGTTAGAGGCACTGTGGGCGCGTGCGCACAAGGACCGCTCCAGCCATTACCCCGTCATGTGAGACTCAGGGGCCATGGAGGGCGGGGCCGACTGGAAGTCAAGGTGGTCCCTTAAGCCCTGAGACTCCACCCCTCCCAAGCTCAACAGAGGCTTCTGTGGCTTTGCAAGTCTGGTTTCACAAGGCTGAATTCAACACAGAAGTTTCCCCGACATAGTGAAAATGCCGAGACAAGGGAAGGGATCACAAACAAAAGAAATGGAGGAAAAAAAACGACTGGATATAGAGTTCAAAACCACGCTTGTAAGGTTTTTCAAGAATATGCTAGAAAAGATGGATAAATTTAGCGAGAGCCAAGAGGAGATGAAAAAGGACCAACTAGAGATGGAAAAGGTCCAACTAAAGATGATAAAAGACCAACTAGAAATTAAACATACACTGACTGAAATAAAAAATATTATTCAGAGTCCTAACAGCAGACTAGAGAAAGGCAAGAATCAAGTCAAAAATTTGAAATATAAAGAAGCAGAAAACACTCAACTGGAAAAGCAAGAAGAGAAAAGAATCCAAAAATGTGAAGATAATGTAAGGAACCTCTGGGACAGCTTCAAGCCTACCAACATCAGAATTGTGGGGGTGCCAGAAGAAGAGAGAGAGCAAGATACTGAAAACCTATTTAAAGAAATAATGACTGAAAACTTCCCACATCTGGTAAAAGAAATAGACTTACAAGTCCAGGAAGCACACAGAACCCCATATAAAAGGAATACAAAGAGGACCACACCGAGACACATCATCATTAAAATACCAAGAGCAAAAGACAAAGAGAATATTAAAAGCAGCAAGAGAAAAACAGTTTATTACCTACAAGGGAGCACCCATACGACTGTCAGCTGATTTCTCAACAGGAATGATGCAGGCCAGACGGGAGTGGCAAGAAATATTCAACGTGATGAATAGCAAGAACCTACAACCAAGAATAATCTATCCAGCAAAGCTAACATTCAGAATTGAAGGGCAGATAAAGAGCTTCACAGATAAGAAAAAGCTAAAGGAGTTCATCAACTCCAAACCAGTATTATATGAAATGCTGAAAGGTACTCTTTTAGAAGAGGAAGAAGAAAAAGGTCAAAGACAAAAAATTATGAACAACAAATACATATCTATCAATAGGGAATCTAAAAATTAGTCAATTAAAAATTTGATGAACAGAATAAACTGGCGAAAAGAATAGAATTAGGAGCACAGAAAGGGAATGAACTGATAATTCTCAGGGGGAAAGGGGTGAGGGGTGTACAGGGAGAGACTGGACAAAAATCATACACCTATGGATGAGATCAATGGGAGGGAGCTAAGGGCAGAGGGAGGGGTGGGAGCGGGGTGGAGGGGTGCTATGGAGGGGAAAAAAGAGAAACAAATGTAATAATCTGAATAATAAAGATTTAATTGAAAAAATCAACCAATGAATAAGTGGAACAGCAAATCAATAGTTCTCTCTCTCTCTACTTTTCTCTATAATCAATGAATAAAAAGTTTTAAAATATTTCATTAAAGCTGGAAAAACACTTTAAAAATAAAGTTAGAAAAAAAAAGAGATATGTAAAAATTTTAATGGTTTAATCCATATTCTGAAATAATAGCTGATATGTTTTCTTCCTTTGTTCTTGTATTTCTTAAATTTTCCACAGTATGCATATATTGGTTTTTAAACAGAAATTTAAAAATTTCCCTCTACAACTGCTCTGAGAAGATATAGATCAGGCTCTGATAGAGATGAGGTATTATCTGTATGGTCAGCTACATAAAGAAGTAGAAGTTGGATTTATAGCATAAAGTAGCGCCTTTGGTAGGTGCATAGTTGCACATCTGAAATTAAGGGGATCACCAGTAATTAGTGATTTACAGTAATTCCTTAATTTTTCTCTGGAAATTATGGCAACAAGTAACTTTATATTTTGAAAATATGGATGATACCCAAGCAATATTGCCATTAGGATCAGGGCTCCACTAGATATATTCAACTCCTTCAGCTCCATTATTTTCCCCATAAATTTTCAACTAGTTTCTCTAAAAAGATTCTTTTTTAAATACTCAACTGAGGAATGAGGTTATTTTTCCCTTTGATATTTAGAGAGAGTGGAAAGGAGGGGAAAGGGGACAGAGAAAATGAGGAGAGAGGAAGAGAGAGAGAAACATCTATGTGAGAAAGACATATTGATTGGTTGCCTCTGGCACTCGCTCCAATCTGGGGCAGGGAATGAACCTGCAACCCAGGAATGTGCCCTTGACCAGGAATAGAACCCAAGACTCTGTGTTGTGCAGGCGGACACTAATCACTGCGCCACACCAGCCAGGGTAAAAAGATTTTAAATGAATCTGTAGAAAATCTGTTACTGCACTGTTTTGAGAAAGATTTGTTTTGATAAGTTTGCCAGCTAAATGAGCAAACATTGGTTTGAATTTAGCTTAATGACTTAATATACTTCATTTTTAAATTTATCTTCCAGTAGTAATTGCTAGATTTTATTTTGTTGTTGCCTGAGAATTTTAAGATAGAAGATTGTGAAACATGCTGCAGCCAAATGCTCAGACTTGATTAACATTGCAGTGCAAGTAATCCAGCTCTGGCTGTTTGATTTGGTTTCTGCTTTATGAAGGATGAGGATTATTCCAAGAGGAAAAAGGCTTCTTTATCCTCACTAATGCATGATGATATACATGGAGTTGAAGCATGCCCTTTATGTATTTCAAACCTTTAGAATGGAGATCTCTTTTTTCTTTAACTATTTGTTGTTGTTGTTGTTGTGTTTTTTTTTTGTCCACAAACCCTTGTGACAAGAGCTGACTTTGAATAGATCACAATGAGGGAATAGCTCCACTGAGTATAAAACCCTCACCCAGAAGCCATTTCCTTACAAAGGAAGGAGCAGCCCCCTTTCCTGTTACACCTTGTTTCTGGAGGGAGGGGCTCTTGCACCCTCCCAGTCTCAGGGCCAGTCCTGACGTTTTGCTGGGATGGAAGGGGGCCCAGCTCTCCAAGGCCACCCAAGGCTATTCGAGGCCACCAGAGGCCACCCAAGGCTATCTGAGGCCATCTGAGGTCACCAGAGGCCACCTGAGGCCATCTGAGGCTACCTGAGGCTATTTGAGGCCACCAGAGGCTACCCAAGACTATTTGAGGCCACTTGAGATTATTCAAGGCCACCTAAGACCACCTGAGGCTATCCGAGGCCACTTGAGGTCACCTGAGGTTATTCAAGGCCACCTGAGGCCACATGGGACCATCTGAGACCATCTAAAGCCATCTGAGGCCATCTGAGGTCACCTGAGGCCATCTGAGGCCAATGGAAGTGCTCCAGAGCTGCCCTAACCTTCTGCCTGGGTGGGATTCTGAGTAGAGGCATTCAGTCATAATCCTAGAGATGGTAGCTGTGCCCCATAGTAGAATGGAGATCTCTCTCTTTTTAAAAAAATTTTACCTGAGGCCCTAGCTGGTTTGGCTCAGGGGTTCAAGCGTTGGCCTGCAGATTGAAGGGTCCCAGGTTTGATTCTGGTCAAGGGCATGTACCTCTGTTGCAGGCTCCATCCTGGCCTTGGTCCGGAAGGCAACCAATCTATGTGCTTCCCTAACATCGAAGTTTCTCCCTCTCCTCCTTCCTTCTACTCTGTTTAAAAAAAAAAAAAAAATCAATGGGAAAATATCCTCGGTTGAGAATGAACAAAACAAACAAACATTTTCATCTGAGGATATGTTAAGAGAAAGGAAGGGAAGTTCCCAACAGTCAGTGATGAAAGTAACTTGTTAGTATGTGACTACCAGAGGTGCCCACACTGTGGCGAGCATCTTTCTGGGTTTGTCCTTTGCATGCACCACATTAGAATTACAGTATGTGTGTTTTGTTTTACTCAGTATAAAAAGTTTTTGGAATTTTTAAAATATTAAAATATAGTCATTTCATTTGCCTTGTGACACTCCTTTTTATGCATGTTATGATTTACTTACCTTATTTCCAATAGATAGAGATTTAGGTTATTTGTATATTTTAACTATTTAAATAACATTGTGACATGTTATGATTTACTTACCTTATTTCCAATAGATAGAGATTTAGGTTATTTGTATATTTTAACTATTTAAATAACATTGTGACAATTATCCACGCATAAGGGTTGTATCTTTTTCCCCCCAACATTTTTCATGGATTCTTTCAAATATGCATAAAAGTAAAGAAAATTAAACAATGAATCTCTGCATACCCATCACCTAATTCAGTTATTATTAGCATCCTGGCATTCATTTCATCTGTCCTCTCTCTCTGCTTCCCCCTGAAATATTTTAAAATGTGTTCTACATATCATATAATTTTATCTGTAAATATTCCATATGTATCTCGAATAAATGAGAACTTTAAAAATAACCTCAATCACACCCAACAAAATTACTATAAATTAAAATAATCTAATAATTGTTCTATGTTCAGTTATCCTCAGTTGTTTCAAAAATATCTTTTTTACAGTTGATTTTTTTGAATCTGGATCCAGCTGATGTCCCTTGTTACTTCTTTTTTTTTTTTTCATGTAATTTATTTGTTGAAGAAATTGTATAATTTGTACTGTAGAATCTCCCTCATTCTGGATTTAACTAATTGGATTTTTTTTTTGTGTCATTTAGCATGTTCTGTGTCTTTAAACTGGTAATTAGATCTAAGTCTTAGAGGCTTGATTAGCTTCAGCTTTCTTTTTGTAACTAATGCCCCTAAGGCTGGTGTGGTCCTGTCTGCATCACATCAGTAGATCCATCTTGTCTGGTTGCCCTACTTTTTGGTGATTGGAAGATTGGTCATTGTGGTCTGGTATCATCACTAGTCCCTTTGTCGTTTCCCATCCAACCTTTCATTTAATGGTTTAGTAGCAGTTGATGATTCTTGCTCAGATTTTTTTCATTAGACAGCAGGACTGTTTTCTAATTCTGTGATTTCCTTCCATTATTTCTCATCTATGATTCTTCTGTAGAGAACTTTGCCTTATCAACTATTTGGTTACTCTGAAATAGCTTCTATTTAGGAAAGGCAGTTTGAGTGCTTTTTCTTTTCTCTGATTATCAAGTTTCAGAACATGAGTTAGTGCCTGCCAGCCTCCAGAGATGACCAGTATTAATATAACTTGATGAATTTACACATATTTGTGTGTTCAGCCCATTACCTTTGAGCATCTTCCAGTAGGAGCCCTCTTAAGTCATCAGAAGGGCACACAAAAGGGGTCTTTCCCAATAAAAGTAATTGGGGCACCTTAGGGAATAGCTGATTCCGGGTTTAGTCAGGAATTATCTAAAATGAGTCTGAGCTGAGACTGGTTTGGCTCAGTGGTTAGAGTGCCGGCCTGCGGACTGAAAGGTCCCAGGTTCGATTCCGGTCGGAGGCATGTACGTACCTTGCTTGCGGGCACATCTCCAGTGTGGGGCGTGCAGGAGGCGGCTGATCAATGTCTCTCTCTCATCAATGTTTCTGACTTTCTATCCCTCTCCCTTCCTCTCTGTGAAAAATCAATAAAATATATTAAAAAAAATAAATAAAATGAGTCTGAGGCATCTTGTCAGAGTTGGAAGCAAAGAGATGCTTTTATCTGGGTTCACAGTATATTCAGTTACCTGTTGGTGTATGGCCTCTCATAAAGTATGAGTTTCTGTGGGGGCAGGGAGTGTGCTGTTTTTGGAGTCTTATAACCCAGTTCTGTCCCTGCTAGAGGTGCTGCATCCCACCCTACCTCCAACATAAAACAAAGCAGAGCACTCCATTCCCTTTTTGTAAAACCACCATAGTAGTTGCCCCTGTGGTTTTCCAAGAGCTGTTAGTGACTTTCTGAGAGTTAACTCTTTGGAGTCCAGGTTTACTATGGCTTTCTTTCCCATGTCCTATAGCAAATAAAGTAATAGTGGAATTTGACCATCCCTCCACTATTGATTTTATAGATAAGCAAACAGTAGGCTCAGATCATACATTGATTGTGTCATGCAGTTTGGTTAAGAAAATAGCCAGGTATAGCTCTGGCTGGTTTGGCTCAGTGGATAGAGCAGTGGCCCAGGGACTGAAGGGTCCCAGGTTCGATTCCTGTCAAGGGCACGTACCTCATTTGCAGGCTCGATCCCTGGCTCCAATCGGGACTTGTGCAGGAGGCAACTAACCGATGTCTCACAAACTGATGGTTTCTCTTTCTCCCCTCTCTTCCACTCTCTCTAAAATTCAATGGAAAAATATTCTTGGGTGAGGATTAACAAAACAAGAGAAAAAAAGAGAAAAGTAGGTATAGTGTGGCTCAATATGTCACAGTGTTCTTTCTGTTGCCTCTCCTTTTCTTTTGTAGGAGGTAGCCCAAGTTTTGTGTTTTAGGGCTGACTTTCTGTATTTTGTAGCTGTCTATTTCTTTCTTTTAGAGCCGAATTTTTCATTACTTACATTATGTTCTACAATTTTGATCTGTCATCAAGTCTTATTTCTTGGTCTTCAGACTAGAACTGACCCCACTGTATAAGCCTTCAAAAGCTTTCCCTCATAGCTGACTTTCTATTGTGATGATATAGTCAGTGTCTGACTCTTTCTCTATACCTTTCTTCTTTTTAAAGGCATTTTACCTGTTACCCCTGCTTAATGCATTGGCATACTTGTTGCTCCATAAAATTTGTTGAAAAAATTTGAAAAAAAAAAGAAATAATGAAAGGAAGTTACAGAATTAGAAAACCGTCCTACTGCTGTCTAATGAAAATACTCCTAACCTTTCCTGCTCATGTTATTTCATGAGATTGTTTGATAGTTAAATGAGAATAATATCAGAGAAAGCCAGAGTGCATATATATATGCCCAATGTAGAGAACCGTCTGTCAGGGCCAGGGGTTTGCCTTGGCCTGTGCAATGCTTTCAGCAGCAGCATTTTTCACTTGTAGGAGGGGATTTTTGCACCCTCTGATGTTGGGCAAGGTTTAACCGTCTCTTCCTAACAGAAGGCCTCTCACTAATGTTAATGTAAAAAGGAATTCAGACCTGTAAAGAATTTTTGTGAATTTATTTGAGCCAAACTGTTGACATGCCGGGAAGCAGAACCTCAATGAATTGAGATAATGCTCTGGAGAGTGAAGGGTTACATCTGTATTTGTATATTGCAATAAAAGGAAAAGGACGTAGGTGAGTTACATGAAATCCATTGGTGATAGATTAAGGAGGTGGGATAAAGCAAAGTGGGGAAACTTCTGGGATTGGGTGAAAAGGGAAATGATGGACATAATGCTTCTTTTACAGAGATGGATACAGGATAGTTTTACATAATTAACAGCTGATAATTAACTTGATAACATTAACAATGAGGGAATGTCCCAGTGCCATTTGTTGTGCCTCGAGAAGTCTGGGGTAAAAAGAGAGTTACAAGTTATCCAGACATCTCATAGATATGTTATCTTAGAGTCAAAAAGGCAAGTGGGCTCAGTAAAGATCTAAGTTGATCTTTGTCAGGGAAAATATCTGCCTAGGATATGACTGACTACCCACTATAACCTGTTTATAGTTAAAATATTTAATTTTCAGACCAATTTTTGTGGTTATTTTAGGTTTCTGAGTTTGCAGGACTGCCATGCAGGCCTCTCCTGAGCTTGTCAGGTCAGCATGCTGCCCCTTTCGTCCACAGTAGATCATGAACTTGGTTTATGTATCTTGCTGCTGAGATGACATTGGTTGAATAATATCAATTTGGGTGCATTTAAACCTCTGCCACCCTATTCCCTCTCCCCATCTCCTTAGGAAATTAGACTTTCTTTTGGCATTTTTACTCTGGATTTTCAACACTTGGTTTTGCTGAGTTCCACTCTGGTGAGGAGACTTGGGCAGATCACGTGACCTCTGAGCCTTTGCTTGGTGGGGGTGGGGGGAGAAATGCTACCGTTTCTCCCTCCTTACAGGCTGTGTAGAGCTCGATACAGGAGTCTTTCTGTTTACTGTCCTCTTATTTTCTCTCTTTCACTTTGTGGTCACTGAAATTTACAAACTGATACATGTCTAATTTAACCTATAAGCAGTTGCAAAGCTTCTCTTTCTGTTAGTCTATTGTGTGGCCAAAGTAAATTAGGGCTTCACAGGACAGCTGTCCATTGGTGTTTTGTTTTTAAAATAATTAAACCATTTGAAAAATTGAGATAATTATAGGTTCTTGTAAGAAATAATACAGAGAGTACAAATACCCAGTTTTTCTGAAATAGTTATATTTTACCAAACTGTGGTGCAATATCATAACCATAACCAGGATATTGACATAGATGCAAGCCAAAACACCCTTAATCAGATTTATGCAGTTTTATTTGTATTCATTTATGTACCTCCATTGGCTTTTGATCTGAAGTTTCCTAAGTCAGCATTTCAGTTTTGACTGGGTAATAGGGATAAATATCACATTTAATATAAGAGAACTAATTTATAGATTAAAAAGAAATATGATATTTTCCCTTTTAATTCTAGTGACTATAGTAATATAGGCCATGATAATTTGGGGCCATATAGTGCAATAATTTTATTTAAAAATAAATGATCCAAAGTAAAGAATTAGCTCTGGCTGGTGTTTGCTCAGTGATTAGTGTCAGGCAGTGCAACAAAGGGTCGAGGGTTGTAATTTGTTCCCAGAAAATTCCGAATAGAAAAATCATGAATGTCATGTGGAATCTCATTGAAGGAAATATAGAAATATGAAGTGCAGTTTTGAACTTATATAATAAATATTAATACATTTTCACCCCACCCTACTTTGAAAGGGGAGGCTGGGCTTCGCGATTGTACTCACAGCTCTGTGGCTTTGTGACAAGGTGCCTGGCAGTCTGGAAGTCCTGTGTGTGATCATGAGGAGTTCATTAGATTACGTCTGCAGCTGTCAGATGCTCAGCATAGATAACTAGCCACAGGGCTATTTTCCATTTAGAGAAGCAAAGCCTTTCCTAGCCAAGAGAAAATTAAAAGACTTTTAGACCTTTGGATACCTTTTTTTCCTTTAAGACTATGAGATATTCAAATTTCTCTCCATTTTACAGATGAAGCACAAGGGCAATAATTTGCCCAAGTTACATAGCTAGTAACTGGCCCAGGCCCAGAGTTTGCACTGCTAACTACTGTGCATATTGTCATGACGACAGTTTACAAACAAGAGTGGCCAAGGTGAGCCTCCAAAGCAAACAGTCTTCAGAATAACTTTGAAAATCATAACTTGGGTTCTGTCACTTCTCAGCCTTGCCTTTTCCCATGTCTTAGAATAAAACAAAGACTTTGCCGTGTTGCAGCAATTTTCAACCAGAGTGTTGTTAAGAACGTTTAAAACGTGCAATACCTGACTATTTAGTCAGGGGCACTGACCTCTTTTCCCTTAGTTGTCAAATAAAAAAATGACAGCAGCCAACACAACAATAGCTGTCCAATGTGAATGAATCAAAATTATACCTATTTTTTATCAGATCAGCAAAAAATATATTTTTTGATGTGCCACAGGATTTCAGTGATTAATGTTTGTGCCATGAGATGAAAAAGGAGGAAAGTACTGCCTTACTATGTAGGTGCCCATGGCCTTTTCCTCAGCACTATTCCCTCTGCTGCTGCCTTACAGTGCTTCAGGCACTGGCCTTTCTGTCCTAGAACTTGCTTTCTGATGATGGCCGACTTTCTCCCAGCTCTTTGTGTTGTGAGAACTATATCTTATTCAGGTCTCAGCACAAATCTTATGTTTTAAGAAGCCTTCCCTGATCCCCCTAGCTGAGTAGTCTCTTCCCTCAGCCAGTTCCTTGTCCCTGTTTAACATTCCCCCCACTCCAACATGCTTCCTGATGGCAGAGCCCTTCCTTGTCTTGTTTAACTGCAAATCTCTATTGCTCCAGTGCTTAGGACAGTTGACCGCTCAATAAATTTTCTGAGTAAATGAACCTGAAAGATTTAACAGTTATGCTTCTGGAAGGCCCATGGCTTTCCTGAGACCCAGCATTTAGAACCCTCTAAGGCAGTGGTTCTCAACCTGTGGGTCGCGACCCCTTTCACAGGGGTCGCCTAAGACCATCGGAAAATGCAGATATTTACATCACGATGCATAACAGTAGCAAAATTTCATGGTTGGGGGTCACCACCACATGAGGAACTGTATGCAAGGGTTGCGGCCTTAGGAAGGTTGAGAACCACTGCTCTAATGTAAAGGATGTATGACCAGCTCTGGATAGCTAGAGGTACCTTATCCACTCTTTCCCTCCAAACTGCTAAAGTAGAACCTAGGGAGTTTACCTCCTCTAATGTCTCAGCAGCAAGTGAAGGTAGAGAGGATACTCAAGAGCCTGCAAAGTATGGAAGGCTTTCTCTGATTTTGCTAGTGAAAACCCATGGTTCTTGAGGCCAATTCAGCACTAATAAAAATCCCCAATTTGGGGTGTGGTGAAGAAGGAAACTTTATTCATTGCAAAAAGCTCAATAGTGATACCGCACATCTATGGAAAATAGCACTGTTGTGAGGCAGCTTTGGGGCCATGGGGCTCTTTCGCTGGTCTGGTCTGTGCTCTGCTGGTCTGCTCTGCTCCGCACCATTATGCTCTGACCCGTGCTGGTTTGCTTCACTTGGCTCTGGTGAGACATCAGTGGGAAAACACAGTCCTGAGTCTTCAGTGGAAAGGGCGAGTGTGCTGTCCTGTCTCTGGTCCTGATTGGTGTGTCTTCATGCAATGAGGACTCCAAATCCTCACAGTTTGATTGGTCCAAAAGGCACTGTCCTGATGGGTCAGAATAGAGCCACTTTAGTTGGTCCAGGCTGCACAGCTCTGATTGGATGGGGAAAGTTTCAGTTCTATTGGTTGAAATAGTACTCCTTTCTGAGGGCTGGCTCAGATGGCAGAAACACAGCGCAGGCAGAAAGTTCAGTGTAGGCTTCTCCCTGAAGTGCATTTTGAGAGGACCCCCCTCCCCCATCCAGGGTAAAACTGGCTGCTAGCGATGAATTTTAAAATTTGAGCTCAGTGAGCCACCAGGAGCCCTTGTTATTTACTTATTATTATTATTATTTCTTCCAGGAGTCCTTTTTAGTAGGTATTTTCTTTCTCTTTCTCAGGTCCACACTAGGGTTTTAGAGCCAGGGAAAGGAACTCTTGGACTTCTGCTCAGCACAATGACTATGTAATGATGACTCCGAGATACCAAGAAATGCTAAATTCTAGAGTATTCTCTGTAATAAACATGTTAGTGATTTCAGGAGACTTGCATGAACTAAATGGAATGTTTAGACATTTGGAACAGTCCTTAGATATCTGAAAAGACACAGTAGACTCTGCCTTTCTATTAGCTGTGGACCTATTGCTTAGTTCGGGAGGAGTAGGGGGCAGTCTTTGCTAAAGCTGTGTTGTGGTTATTTAAAAAAGCTTGTCATTTGTTCTTCTACCTATCTAGAATACAACACATTTCTTACCTTCAATCAAGGCAGTGTGGTTTTCTGAGGGTCACTTGTTACCTGATTGGACTGTTCCAGTGAGAAGTTCTGGAGGCTGTGAGGGTCACTTTGGAGCATTGGTCACATTGCCCCCACGTTTCCATGAGGGAGGCAGGTTAGGACTCCTGACCTTGCTGGGCAGAGATTGTATTGAAAGGAATCCTCCTGGGCTTCATGAGCCATCCTTCTCCTGTGCTCATTTGGCTGTGAGCCTGAGAGTAAGCTCCCTATCAGCCTGAAGTCCTCTGGATGTGTCCTCCTATTCTCTACTGCATCTTTTCCCCTTGTGGTGTTCAGTGAAAATTTAACGTTAAGAAAAGGAAGGCCTATTTTGCGTTTTGTTTCACTGGTGTAAAAGCACGCAAGTCTTAGAAGTTCACCATTCTACTGAGACTTTACCAGTTTATCAATCCCAATGAAGAAGACAAAGGCAGTCACATAGAGACCTTGTAACTCAGTCAACATAAATCACTGACATGTTGGCAGTTTGTGTGGGGCTCTATTTTTCTTTCCTAGTGTTTCTTTGTAGTCCAGATTTCTCTTAATTATAGGATGACAATAGCATAAGTAGGTTAGCGATTTATGTGCCCATTTCACAAAATTTTTGAGAAAATGTGCCAGTTATTGAGAGGAAAAAGATCTTCCTGTGGTTATGACAAGAATAGATGTGGCTTGTATGCGAGGATATCATGGTTTACAAACAGTGCTCAAGTCCAGGCTTCCTTCTGTGGGAAGAGACGAGCAAAGCTTTCTGGATGTGGTGACCCAGGAGCTGGGTGTACTGGTAAAAGATAGGCAGGATTTTGGCAGGTGGAAGTGACACTTTAGGTGGAAATGGTGCCTGAGCAAAGTTGTGGCTGGAGAAGGCTAAGGAAGATCCCACTGGGGTCAGGCTAGCGAAGCCATGGGGTGCTCTGTCTTCCCCCATTCATTCAGAAGCTCCAGGAAGGCAGAACTCTGGTTTACTCTGTAAGGCAAGCACTTGGAAGAGGGCCGGAGCACAGTAGTACTCCAATCTTTGTTCAGTGAGAAGGGAGCTGGGTATAATGAAAATAGCTAGTGCTCTTGAACAGTTCTGTGCACCACGCCTGCGCTGGGCTCTTTCAGGCAGATTCCTTCACTTAACAGTAGCTAACAAGATGTTAGTGAGTATTAAGTGAAGGAATCTGCCTTGTTAGCTACTGTTATGGGGGAAGGGAAGTGGTAGAGTGGCTGTTGATATGTGACTATCAGGGTTCAGAATCAAACTCTTCACCTGACCTGTGCTTCCCAGAAAGATAGATTTGTGCTGGACCTTGGATGGTATGAATGCCATACCAAAGCAATGAAGCTGTTTTTTATCAGGCTGTGAGGAAGCATTGAAGATTTTGAGCAAACTCCTAGGGTGTTCCAAATTGCATGTTGGAAAGTTAAAAAAATATGGTGTCTAAGCTGATTTGGTTCAAATAGAAGTTACGTGGAATCTTGGTTCTTGAACTTAATTTGTTGCAGAAGGCTGTACAAGAAGCAATTTGTTTAAAAACCAAATTGTTTTTCACATTAGAAATAAAGCAAACTGCCTGGCTGGTGTGGGTCAGGTGGTTGAGTGTTGATTTATGAACCAGAAGGTTATGGTTTGATTCTTAGTCAAGGCACATGCCCAGGTTGCGGGCTTGATCCGTGTAAGGTGTGCAGAAGGCAGCTGGTCCATGATTCTCTCTCATCATTGATGTTTCTATCTTTCTATTCCTCTCTGCCTTCCTCTCTGTTAGAAATAAGGCGAACCCCCAAATTCAGGGGTTCTGGTAGAACACAAAACATAGTTGGGGGCCAGACAGCAGGGCAAAGATCTTTACTTCTACGTAGAAGCAGGCACACACATGGTCTGGAAACATGTGCACATGGAGCAGGCGATCTGCTTGGGATTTATGATCCCTGATACACGTGACCTGTCCTTTGCTCTTTTTTTAAAAAAATATATATTTTATTGATTTTTTACAGAGAGGAAGGGAGAGGGATAGAGAGTTAGAAACATCGATGAGAAGGATACATCGATCAGCTGCCTCTTGCACGTCCCCTACTGGGGATGTGCCCGCAACCAAGGTACATGCCCTTGACTGGAATCGAACCTGGGACCTTTCAGTCCGCAGTCTGACGCTCTGTCCACTGAGCCAAACCGGTTTTGGCTGTCCTATGCTCTTGATTGAAGCTCAGGCGCACAGTCTTTCGCAAGATTGGCTAATTCAAAGGGAGAGGCTGGCCTTTGCCATTTCAAGATCGTGGCCTCCAGGGGAGCTGCAAACCTTGTGGTGAACATGGCAGCTGCTAAGTCATGCAGTCCAAAATGGCGGCTGTCTAAACTGTTCTTTGACAGAAAAGATGATTTGTTTATTCTCACACTCTGAAATCAATAGAGTTAATCCATTCAAAACTCCCAAAAGAAAAAAAATAAGATATAAACAGCACAATTTCCTGAGATGTTTAAGAGCCCAAGGTTTAGTGGTAAACTGACACATACTTGCTCATTCTCTCTTTTGTCACTTGAGTGATGTGTGACTGATCATACAGAGATCAGCATGAAAGGGTTGTTGGGTCAAGAAATGAAGTTTTGTTTTGACTACTGTGAAAATTTTTTTGAATAACTTGGTTGAGAATTGAATTATTGGAGATGGGAGATGTTTGAGAACCAAGGATTGACTATTGTAGGGAATAGTTCAGTAAGGTGAAAGGTGGTAAGGTTATTGTAGTGGGTATTGAAATGGTACGGGAGAGTTGGGTAATGATTTGAGCATATGGCATTGAACGTAGATATTATCAAAATTAATAATGGTGCCCTAGTCAGTTTGGCTGAGTGGATAGGGCTTCGGCTCATGGACTGAAGGGTCCCGGGTTCGATTCTGGTCAGGGGCACATATCTCATTTGCAGGCCCGATCCCTGGTCAGGGCACATGTATGTCTCTCTTACATTGATGTTTTATTTTGTTTTTTTTTATTTTTTTAAATTAATTTTTATTAATTTTTTATACATATCTCCCCATTGCCCCCCCTCCCTCCCAGGCGTACCCCGACCCCCCAGTGTCTGTGATCATTGGTTATGCTTATAAGCATGCATACAAGTCCTTTGATCACTTATCTACCTCACCTAACTTTAATCTTTCTGCTGTAATTTCATAGTCTGTTTGATGCTTTATGATTTTTGTCCTCCTGAGAATTATCAATCTACTCCCTTTCTGTGCTCCTGATTCTATTATATTCCCCAGTTTATTCTGTTGATCAAATTTTTAATTCACTTAATTTTTAGATTCACTTGTTGATAGATGTGTATTTGTTGTTCATAATTTTTTGTCTTTGACCTTTTTCTTCTTCCTCTTCTAAAAGAGTACCTTTCAGCATTTCATATAATACTGGTTTGGAGTTGATGAACTCCTTTAGCTTTTTCTTCTCTGTGAAGGTCTTTATCTGCCCTTCAATTCTGAATGATAGCTTTGCTGGATAGATTATTCTTGGTTGTAGGTTCTTGCTGTTCATCACGTTGAATATTTCTTGCCACTCCCGTCTGGCCTGCATCGTTTCTGTTGAGAAATCAGCTGACAGTTGTATGGGTGCTCCCTTGTAGGTAATGAACTGTTTTTCTCTTGCTGCTTTTAATATTCTCTCTTTGTCTTTTGCTCTTGGTATTTTAATTATGATGTGTCTTGGTGTGGTCCTCTTTGGATTCCTTTTATTTGGGGTTCTATGTGCTTCCTGGACTTGTAAGTCTATTTCTTTTACCAGATGTGGGAAGTTTTCAGTCATTATTTCCTTAAATAGGTTTTCAGTATCTTGCACTCTCTCTTCTTCTGGCACCCCCACAATTCTGATGTTGGTATGCTTGAAGCTGTCCCAGAGTCTCCTTACATTATCTTCACATTTTTGGATTCTTTTCTCTTCTTGCTTTTCCAGTTGAATGTTTTCTGCTTCTCTATATTTCAAATTTTTGACTTGATCCTTGCCTTTCTCTAGTCTGCTGTTAGGACTCTGTATAATAGTTTTTATTTCAGTCAGTGTATGTTTAATTTCTAGTTGGTTTTTTTTCATCTTTAGTTGGATCTTTTGCATCTCTAGTTCGTCCTTTTTCATCTCCTCTTGGGTCTCACTAAATTTATCCATCTTTTCTAGCATATTCTTGAAAAACCTTATAAGCGTGGTTTTGAACTCTATATCCAGTCGTTTTTTTTCCTCCATTTCTTTTGCTTGTAATCCCTTACCTTGTCTTGGCATTTTCACTATGCCGGGGAAACTTCTGTGCTGGATTCAGCTGCAGAAGCCTCTGTTGAGCTTGGGAGGGGTGGAGTCTCAGGCCTTGCCTTCCAGTCGGCCCTGCCCTCCACGGCCCCTGAGTCTCATGTGACTGGGTAATGGCTGGAGCAGTCCTTGTGCGCGCCCGCAGTGCCTCTCATCGCTGCCTTTCCGGCTCCCCTGTGCACTAGGACCACACGAGTCTAGGTCTCCAGGGTTTCGCCCGAAACAGGGGTTTAGTGGACTCAGACGTGGCGCAGTTGGGAGGGTCTGTCTCCCGCCCACTTGCGAAAGCCAGCGGCACAATCAGCAATCTGTCCTCCGCGTGGTGCCGTGCGCGAGCAGACCTCCGATACTTTGCGACTCCCCCAAATTTCCGTGCACTTCTCCTTTTTCACAGTCCAAACTCCCCCCGTATGAGTTTCGGCTGGATCTGGGCTTTAGTGTTGTTAGATAAGGGGTTCAATGCCTTTGAGAGTCTCCGTTTCCCTCCCACCAGAGAAAGCCAGCCAGGTACTCCGGCACCCGCTCTCTCCTCGCGTGCGTCTCCGTACCTCAGCTTTTTGCAGCTCCTCTGGGTCTCCGTGAGCCCCTCTCTTTCCCTCTAGTTGTAGAACTTCCACTCAGCCAGCTTTCCTGTGGTTCTGGATGATGTCCGTTCTGTCTTTTAGTTGTAGTTTTGAAATTGTTGTGCGAGGCAGCAGTATAGGTGTTTACCTATGCCGCCATCTTGGATTCCCTCCCACGTTGATGTTTTTTTCTCTCTTTCTCTCTCTATAAAAATCAATGCAAAAATATCATTTGAGACATGAGGTTGTACTTTGCACACAGTAAATTTGCAAGAAAATAAATGGGTTTCACTTTTCTCTATAATGCCTGCTATTTGGGAACTTGAATCTCCCTGACCTAATGAAGTTTTATCTGTGGGCCTTGGAGGAATGTGCTTCTAAAGATGCCTATTTAGCTCCCTATCATGGTTTCACTGGAAAACAGAGCTTTTCAGAAAGAGGCCCAAATCATTTCCATTATGTTTACCAGGTGTACCAGTTAATAACAGCAGATTTTGTAATCAAAGAAAACACAATAATTTCAAGAGAAACATCAAAAGTGCTTTATTCAAAGTAATGTCTATTGCTAGCTACACATTTCCCTATCTTTCAGGTAATTTGTTAGTACTATCCCAAGAGAATTTTTTCTCGTTTTGAGGCAAACCATTCAGAGACCCATTTTTCCACTTCTTCGTATATTTTGAAGTGCTGCTCAGAAAGCGCATGTGCCATCGATTAGAACAAGTGGTAATCTGAAGTGCAAGGTCTGTTGAATACATTGGGTGGGTTAATACTTTCCAGGCAAGATCTTTTAACGTGTCTTTAACTGGTTTTAAAGTATGTGATGGTGCGTCATCATGAAGCGAAATTACTTTGCAGTGTCTTCTGGAACATTTTGGTCGTTTCATGATCAAAGAGTGGCTCAAATTGATTATTTGTTGTTGGTAGCTCCTGCGTTGAGCATCTGCCCCCTGGTGATCAGTGTGCATTATAGCTATCAGTTGGTTGAATTGTTGGAAGGTTGCTTAGGCTTTTATATATATAGACTAGTAACCCAGTGCACGAATCCGTGCGCCAGTAGCTCTCGGCAGGGCCTGGCTGCTTCGTGCCCTCTGCCCAGAGGCTTTCCACGGCCCAGAGGCCCATTCCCAGCCCGGCGCAGTGCAGAACGCTTGCCTTGTCACCATGGCGACAAAGCAAGCATTCCACCAGGCTGCTCACACTGCCTGCTCTCAGCAGCCATCTGTCCCCAAAATCCTCTCAAGACTGGGGGACTCTGGCAGTGCTGAGAGGAATGGGTGCCACCATCTTTGTGAGGGAGAGATAGTTAATTTGCATATTACCCTTTTATTAGATAGAATTGTGTTTAGGGGAAATTTTCACTTGCTAATGGAGTGTCCCTCCACCCCCCTTCTCTAGGGTTGTCTCTTTGGCCCCTTGAGTGTGGCTCTTTCACAAAATACCACAGCCTGGGCGAGTCTTTTTGAAGAAGTGGCGTTAGAAGAAGTTTAAGTTTAAAAAATTTGGC
Source organism: Lasiurus cinereus (assembly GCA_011751065.1). NCBI lineage: Eukaryota > Metazoa > Chordata > Mammalia > Chiroptera > Vespertilionidae > Lasiurus > Lasiurus cinereus. The sequence continues at coordinate 510,321 of JAAGEH010000487.1, forward strand.
TCTCAAAAGAAATTTCAATTGTACTGTTGATATTTGGCTCTGTTGACTAATGTGTTTTCCAACCACTGTCTTAGAGTATAATCCTATACTCCTGTGCTGGCGTTGGATGGGCTAGCACAGTGGTCGGCAAGCTCATTAGTCTACAGAGCCACAGTTTGCCGACCACTGGGCTAGCAGAAGTAAAGGCTGATACAAATGTGTGCTGAGCTTCCTGTCCTCAGCTGGCATGCCTTTGGACTCTGGTTTTGACTTTCATTTGTTATGCCCAGATTTCAAGATCCCCAAAGACCATCAGGGAACCGAGTCCAATGCAAAAGCAGAGAGTCTTTATTCAGGCTCGAGCACGGGCCTTCTACCTCTACCGACACAGCAGCTGCAGAATGCGAGAGAGCTCCGAGCTTCAAGGGAACAAAGGATTTATATGGCTAGTCATGTGAGTGGGCTTAGGTGGATGAGGTGAATGACAGTGATTGGTCAGTTCTGGGTCAGGGTTGTATTCCAGGGTTTTACGGCAGGAATTTACAGCAGGGAATGAGTAACACATTTCTGGGTCTGAGCTATGCCCCGCTACCTCCCGATTAGTCAAGGGTGGCGTACAAGGAGCATTCTACGGTGTAGCTGCATTCTTGGGGCCTCATTGGTCTGCTCGGGTGGCGGTGGGGGAACCGGGACATTTCTAGCATTCTTGCGATGTTTCCCGGAAGGGAGATCAGATCGGGGGCAGAGTTTTACAAGATGGAGGATAATCAGTCCTGCTTTGTTCTTTCATTCCCCCCATGTTTTGGAACTTACAGCTTAATCATGAGACGGACTGCATTTCTACCTTGCCCTCTGTTGAGGCTTGTACTGAGCGTGCAGAATCATCAACTGAACCACTCCTTTGTAAATACTTAAAGGGCCCCTATGTGCTGAGGCCTCGAGACCTCAACCAAATACCTGGCCTGGTGCCAGCACTGATAGTTTTGTCCAGGAAAGGTTTAATAGCCTCTCTTAAGTGAGAATAGTCTCATTTTCCTTATAATTTAAGCAATGGTTCTCAACCTTTCTAATGCCGTGACCCTGCAATACAGTTCCTCATGTCGCGGTGACCCCAAACCAAAAAATAATTTTGGTGGCTACTTCAAAACTGTAATTTTGCTACAGTTAGGATTTGGAATGTAAATACCTGATATGCATTATGTATTCTGGTTGCTACAAATCAAACATAATTTAAACATAGTGATTAATCACAAAAACAATTATTTAATATGTTGAGAAATATTTATTACTAATTCCAATAAATAACATTTCACCATGGCATAGCATGGGTTTAAACATAACAACAGTTCCAAATAAATAACATTTCACCGTGGCATAGCATGGGTTTAAATATAACAACAGTAATATAACAATATAACAATAAACAACAGTACAATATTTTGCAACAGTATGCTGACAAAATCAGTGAGATGGTTGTAGTTGCTTCTTGCTTACCAATTCAGAAATTCTTGGGGCAGTCTTTGCAAGGGCACAGCAAAGATCATTTTCCACAACAAGTCTACTTCGGTATTTAGACTTGATTACCAGCAAGCTGGAAAACCCTGTTTCGCAAAGATATATTGTTGGAAAAGGAAGAAGAAGGTGCAGCACAGTCTCAGACAGAATAGGATATAACTGTAAACACTTAATCCAGAATTTTGTCAGTGGCATCGTAGAGAAATCTGTTCTCGCTGCATCGTTGTTAATTAGGTCAATGAACTCTTCTTGCACTGTCTCTGGAACATCTTCAACTTTCATGGTGAATGGACTTCTGGCAAGTGCAAATGTGTCAGGTAGATTAGGAAAGTATGATGAAATTTCGTCTGCAAGCATGTGCAAATGTTCTTTCACAGAAGTTATCATAATTTTTTTGTCTGGCTCAATTTCATGTTCCTCAAAGAAGGCAGATAATGTAGGAAACATGTAAATTTTATTTTTATCCAATTTATTTTTCCAAAGCTGAAGTTTCATTTGGAATGATCTAATTTTTTTCGGACAAATCGAGGCACCTTGCAGTGATAAATTTAAGTCATTCAAGATGACAAAGATGTCCACCAAGAAAGCTATTTACTGCAGCTCAGTTTTATCGCTAAAAAGTGCTTCGAATTGCAGTCTTGCTTTCTGATTAAAAAATGTTTTCAGTTCATCACGAAGCTCAAAGACACGTTTTAAAACTTTTCCTCTTGACAACCATCTGACTTCAGTGTGAAGTAACAGAGCATTGTTTGGCACATCTAGCTCGTTGCACAGTTGCCAAAACAGCCGACTGTTTAAGGCGCTCGACTTAACAAAATTGACACATGTTATGACGCTTTTCACTACTTCTTGTAAATCTTGGGGCAGTATCTTAGTTGCTAATATTTGGCGATGTATCATACAGTGTGTTCTGATTGCTTTTGGCGATTCATTTTGTACCAAACGTTGAAATCCTGAGCGACATCCTGGCATAGCAGGAGCACTATCTGTGCAAACACCGCAAACTTTTTCCCAGGAGATGTTATGCACTTTTAGAAAAGAACCAACTGCGTAAAAAACATCATGTGCAGTTGTTGTTGTTTCAAGCAAAAATAGAAACTCATCTTTAAAGTCGCCATCATTAATATACCTCGCGTAAACCAATAACTGTGCACAGTTTGCCACGTCTGTAGATTCTTCAAGCTGGACACTGAATATTGGTAGTGGTGCAGATTTAATTTCCTGGATCACCTGATCAAGAATATCGGCAGACATGTCCTCTATTCTTTTGTGGACAGTGTCGTTAGATAAGGAAATTGCATTCAATTTCTGAACATATTCATTTCCAATTATCACTCAAACTATGTCTTTAGCAGCTGGCAACAGTAAATTCTCAGCAATGGTGTGAGGTTTCATAGCTCTGGCGATTCTGAGTGCCACCAAATATGACGCTTCAACAGCTACTACATTGTGTTTGTGGTACTGGCCACCAGTGTCAAATCTAGATTTCTTGAGTCCATCAACTTTGCTTCTAAAATAGTCGATATCCTTGCCAGCAAAGCTTGGATGCTTGCTATCAAAATGGCATTTTAGTTTGTTCGGCTTCATAGATTCAGCTGAGAGAACTTCACAACAAATAACACATTGTGGTTTCTCAATTCCTGCTGTAATTATTGAGGTAAAACCATACTGCAAGAAATCCTCAGTATATTTCTTTTCCTAATATTCTTGTCTACACGATCCATTGTCATGAGACGGTTTGCTAAAAAATAAATAAATAAAAGATGGTTGCGTTTAAAGAGTTTGTTAAAGTTTCCTATTATTTACTATTCCCTTTGTTGTTTTCTGTTACACACCTGTTACTATGACCAGGGGGTCGTATTCACATGCTTAATGGATCTGTTTTTTTCCAGATTAGTGGCAAGTTTTCTATATAGAACAGTGTGAACTATGTCATAGGATACACTGCAGTTTCTGCACAGCATGGCATCTTTCAGGGCTCTTTCACACTATGAAGTGGCGGTTTCTGTGGTGAAATCCACATCTCATTTACTTCGATGGGAGACCTGTGAATTCCGCAGAGGAGAGATCCCCTGTACAGCAGAAATGCAGTTCTGGCACATGTCTCTAACTCTTATTCAAGTCAATGGGAGGCTGCGGCGGATTCCGCTCAAATATAGAGCATGTTGCTTAATTTTTCCACATTAGGCTTTTTCCTGACGTGGAAAAATTTAAGCAACATGCTCTATATTTGAGCGGAATCTGCTGCAGCCTCCCATTGACTTAAATTGGAGAGGAAGAAATGTGTCGGAAACTGTCATTTCTCTGCCTCTTATTGAAATTAATAGGAGGCTGCGGCGGATTGTGTGGTAACTTGAGATTCTCGGGAGCTCTCTTCCACAAAATCCACCGCACTCACAATGAAATCAATAGGAGGCAGGTTCAATGCCGGAAACTGCTGATTTCAGCAGTTTCCTCATTCAGAATATGGGAAAATAGTGGAAGATATGGGAGATAATTATACATTGGGGGACAGTGTGAACTACATCTGATAGTGGTCTCTTATAGTATAAGACTGGTGTAGTTCATACTGTGTAAATGTATGGTGCTTTGTGTAAGTGTAAGCTGCTTTGTGTACTGTGTAATGATTATACACAAAGCACCTTACACTTACACAGTATTGTGTGTATGGTGTGTGTACTGTTTTTACATTATTAACCTTTTTTACACCAGCAGGCTGTCTCGCAGGCTCTCTTGCCTCTCCGACTCCTAGGCTTCTGTCCTCTGCCTCTTACTGCCTCCGCCCACTGATGACGTCAGCAAGTGCTTTACAGGGTCTCATATGTCATAGGACATCACAGGATCTGTAATTCCTATAACAAAGGGCTGGTACTCACCACTTCCCTCTGTTCCAAACAGGCCTTTCTCAGTTTCCTAAAGGTGAGGTTTGTGCCACACATGGGTATGGCCACACAGGCCTGCAAGACAGTATACAGGCTGCCAACTGTCTTTCAATAGAGACTAAAACCAGATGGGTATTTTTCTTGCCCATTTGGGCACTTGCCCTTTTGGCATCTGCATTCAAATCTGTAAGGTTAATGCAATATTATTAACACAATGAAGTATAATATTGGCACTGTGGCCACCTTAGGTAGCCAAATCTTCTGCTACCATATGTGACACATGATAGGGCTATACAATTATCTTAGGGAGTAACTAAGGTCTATTCTTAACCTTCTAACTAAAGCAAAATTATCTTTGTCTTTCTGGAGTCATATCCATGAAGACACAGGCATTATCTAAGTCTATTATATAGTTTTCTGCAGGCCACTGTCAGGGCTGTACATGCTGGCCAGTTCTTCTTGCTAGCCACACACATGGCCTGTCTAATTTCTTAAAATTTATTCTGGCATGGGAGAAAGTTGTTTTGCTGTAACAGGCAGCTTAACCCCTACTTAACTGGGCTTGGAAATATTCCTAGAAAGCCATAATTTGTAAGTTTAACATGTGGCCTTAGATCCTTCTAACCCACCAGGGTCTCTGCCATCTCTCAGTCAGACTCCTCTCTTGGAGAATTTCAAAGTCCTTGAAGGCTCCCCATTCCAGGGAGTGCTTTTCCTTTGCTCTTTAACTTTAAACTGCCTGTCCAAAACAGCCAGAGTTGCAGTTAGAAACAGCTTTGCATATTTCAAATCGCCTCTGTGGCAGTGGCTTGGGTATTAGACAAGCAGTGGCTTGTCTTCCCACCAGTCGCCTTTGTGTCAGAGTAGTGACCAGGCTTCTTCTAAGAGAGTGCACTGGAAAGGGATCTCAGCCCTTCCTCTTCCAGCAGCAACAGGTACTAAACCATTTCAGTACATTTGCAAACTGGGAACTTTCACTAGCTCTATCTGCTGCTTTTACAGATCCAGGGCTCACTGCTCTATCCCTGGGGCTGCCAGAAGGCCAGTGGCAGTTACTGGCCTCTGGTTTAACTGTTGTAGCCAGCAAGCCGAAGGTCTAAGTCTTATATTGCTTGTTGTAAAATGCTCATTATACACTTGGCTCTCGGGGGCTGAGTCTGTCTAGCCACTAGTTTTAAATCACCAGGGCAGCTAGATTAATTATGCTTGCAGAAAACTTGCAACCTTGAATCTAGTGAAGTTCTGATAAGACACCTGGACCAGTCCCCTCTGCAGCCAGTAAAAACCAACAAAAACCTATCTTTCCCTGCTTCATGATTAACTGCCAACATCCTCCCTCCCGTCTTTTCTGCATTAACCATTTACTCTGTCCTGAAACAAGGCAAATAGTCTGAGATCCAGTATATTTAGGCTTTTTACATTTAAGGATACTTCTTTCTTTCTGTAACTGTTGTTTTCCCCCATAGATTTTTCCTGTTTATTCCAAGCCCCTAGAGTATCTTAAACCTTCCTTCTTCTTCCATCTACACTTGGGAAGAGAAGAAAGTGCTGGGCTCTGACACCCCTCGATGGGGATATGAATACAGGTGATAAAGCTGTTGCTGAGAGGGGAAACCAAGCACAGGATGAAACTTAGATAATTCCTCTTCAGTGGTTTTGAGTTAGGGAGAAATTCTAATTATAGAAATCAAACCACTTTAGGGTTATAATAGGAGGTTGTTCAGATCCAGGCTGGAGAGATTATCAGACATAATCTCAGCTAGAATAGAATGTGGATACAACTTGACTGTTTCCAGAGGAGTGGGTGGATGGAACATTAGACTTTCTCTTTGACTGAGAAATGAATTCCTCATTTGAAGTAATTTCATCGTGAAGTTTTATTTTCATCCTTTGCTTTTATTTCCCCCAAATGTAGTCTTGCCTACTTTTAAAATTTGAAATTAGAATTAGATAGTGTGAGAGGTAGTACAGAAGACACTGGTTTCCTCATAGCTGAGAATTTATTCCCAGTTCCCAGACCCTTTTTGTTTCCTAAGAAGCTGGAAGTTAGAAGAAATTAGAGCAGAAATTTTATTTTGATTTCTCTATCCTGCCTTTAGGCTTCTATGCTAGAATAAGTTTGGCTTATTTTCCATAAGTGAATTCATTATTTGTTGGCAAGGCTCACTGTGATTAAAAGCATGAATGAACTTCTGGAATGGAAGAGGAGAGGCTCAACCCACAAGTGAGATTTCTGCTGAGTCTTTCTCTGCCTATTGAAATTGTTGCTTTCCCACTTGATAAAATCACATTGCTTTCACCCGTCCCCATTTTCCTTTTGATGTAGGCATTTCTAAAAGTCATAAGCCAGTCTTTTACCAGTGAAAGAACTGGGACCCAGAAGACACTGGCGGCTCAGTTCTTTCAAGAGCAGAATCCTGTGAGGAGACTGATGGTTTTCCACAGTGAACATACTAATTATGACTATTACTCTACAGTCTACATCCTTTAAATACTTCCATTATCCTTTAGTATTTAGGAAGACTGGGCTCACTTACCCTCATCTGAACTCCAAATGCTTGTCTTCCTGGGTTATTTTGGCTCGGAGCTTTCCTTTGACAATAGCTGTGTACAAATAAGATCAGTGTCCTACAAGATACTGTTGTCAGTCACTGCGGTATTTAGTATAGGATCAGGAAAAGGTGCCTTAGGATGGATAGGTGATGCAGTGAGGGAACATTCCTCATGGGTCTTAACCCATGATTTCTAGGTAATTAGGGGAGCTGGATCCTAGAGATCAAAGACATGGGCACCCCTATACTTTTCTTTAACTTTGTATTATGGAAATTTTCAAACATATGCAAAGGAGAGAATGTTATAATAGATCCACAGGTATCCATGAGCTAGCTTCTGTTCCTTCTAGGCAGGCAGCCTTGAGGGAATTTAGATTTATACGTTAAAAATTTAAAATATTGGTTCAGTGAATAGAGCATTGACCAGCGGCCAAGGGCACATGCCTGAGTTTCTGGCTCGATCTCTAATGGGGGGTATGTAAGAGGCAGCCAATCAAAAATTCTCTCATCTTTGATGTTTCTGTCTCTCTTTCCCCCTTCCTTCCTAAAAACTATGAAATATATTTTAAAAAATTAAAAACATTAAACCAATTTTTATTGTGACTTTCTTAAACTGCAAAACTCTATGTGCTTGTGAAAATATAATACAGACATGTATGAAGCATAAGATGAAAGGCCTGCTCCCTTTAATATATGCACACAAACACTGCAGGTAAGGTTTTGAAAAAAATAGGGTCAGACTATGCTTATTCTGCAGCTTGTTCTATTTTTTTTTTTAAGTCAACTTCAAAAAAATTTTCAAGTTATTTTCTGCAGAAAAAGGCAGCTGGAATTTTGGTAGCAATCAAACTGATGATCCGTTTAGGGAGTAATACCATCTTTACAATATTAAGTCTTCTGTTCCATGAACAAAGAATATCTTTTACTTAGTTTTTCTTTCATCAGTATTTTATAGCTTTTAATGTATAAGATTTGTACTTTTTTTGGTTAAGTTTATTTCTAAGCATTTTTTTCTTTTTGGTGTTATTATAAATGGAATTGTTTTCTTAATTTCATTTTTGGTTGTTTATTACTGGTGTGGTCATTATTATTAATTATGCATATAGCACACATCAATATATAACCAATTTACTCAATTACCTATGGATGGATTTGTAGGATTATTTTAAAGGTTTTCTTTTTATAAAGTAATGCTGCAGTAACCATTGTTGTATGTACTCTGTACTACTCTGCATACTTATATTAATGTTTCTGAAATAGATTACTAAAGATGAACTTGCTGGGTCAAAGCTTATACGTATTAAAAATGTGATGGATAGCAAATTGTGTGTCAAAATGCTGTTATCATTTACAGTAGCTTATAAGCAGCTTATGCTAGTGTCTATTTCCCAATCTCTTCAGAAACATAAATCTTTTAAAAGTTATCTCAATCTGATAGGTTATAAATGATGTGTCATTATTTTGATTTACAATGCTTTGGATATAAATGAGATTGATTTTAGAGAGGAAGGGAGAGGGGAGAGATAGAAATATCAATGATGAAAGAATCATTGATTGGCTGCCTCCTGCATGCCCTCTATTGGGAACTAAGCCCACAATCTGGGCATGTGCCCTGACTAGGAATTGAACCATGACCTCCTCCTGGTTCATAGGTTGATGTTTAACCATTGGGCCACACTGGGCCAGGCAGAGATTGGGCAACTTTTAATTTTTATTGTTGTTTTATAGAATAGATTGTCTATAAATTGTCTTTTGCCCATTTAACAATTATTTTAAATTAAAAAATTGATTTTAGAGAGGGGGTGGGTGAGAGAGAGAGAAACATCATTGTTTTTCTGCTTATTTATGCACTCATTGGTTGATTCTTATATGTGTCCTGACTGGGGATCAAACTCACAACCTTGGTGAACAAGGATGACATTCTAACCAACTGAGTTACCCACCCGGGCCCAAATTTTTGAAATTATTTTCTTTATTATATGTACGTTTTTAAAAAACATTATGTATACAACAAGGGGCCCAGTACATGACTTCATGCACCTTGAAAGGAACTGTGGGCCGTGAGGCTGCAGTGGGCATAGGGGCGAGTCTCAGCCCATCCTCCGCACTCCTGCCTAGCACCTCCCTCCACAGCCCCTCGTCCCTTCTGCCAGCAGCCTCGCTCTGCTGGCGCCACTCACACCCGCTGACTGTGCAGAGTGATTGGGGCCTGTGCCAGTAGCAGGTGCGAGCTGCGGCTGCTGCTTCAGTTGCCCCTTAGGAACAGAAGGAGGTGGAGAAGCCCTCAGGGGTGATTGGAGCCAGCAGCTGCTGCTTGCATTCTCTGAGCATGATAAGGACCAGTGCTGAGCGCGAGCAGCTGGTGTGAATGCTAGCTCTGGTGACAGCTGAAAGTGGGACTGGCACTGGCAGTGGGTGCGAGTGGCAGTTTCGGTGTTGGCAGCAGGTGTGAGCGAGGTTATCGCCAGCAGTGGGTGTGAGAGGTGGCTGCCAGCCCTGATTGCCCCTTAGGAGCAGGGGGAAGTGGAGAAGCCCTTGGGGGTGATCAGGGCTGGCGTTAGATGCCAACAATGGGTGCAAGTGAGGCCAGTGCCAGCAACAGGTGCAAGGACCTGGCAGTACCGTGATGCGCAGGAGCAAAGAATTTTCATTAACCACAGAGGCTCACCCTGACAGTGGCCAGCGCCCTGCCTTGGTCTGGCGGCCCCTCTCACCTGCTCCACCATCTGGCTATGGTGATGCCATGGTGATGCCTAGTCCCCCCCCAACTGCTCTTCCCTGCAGGCCTGGGTCCCCCTCCACTGCTCTTCCCTACAGGCCTGATCATCCATCCCTAACTGCCCTCCCCTGCAGGTTTGATCATCCCCAGCTGCCCTCCCTTGCAGACCTGGTCCCTCTCAACTGCCCTTCCCTACTGGCCTGATCACCCACAACTGCCTTCCCTTGCAGACCTGGAGTCTCCCAAATGCCCTCCCCTGCTGGCCATCTTTTGGTGGCCATCTTGTATCCACATGGGGGCAGTTTCTTTGACCACATGAGGGCAGTCATCTTGTGTGTTGGAGTGATGGTCAATCTGCATATTACTCTTTTATTAGATAGGATAGAGGCTTGGTGCATGGATGGGGGCCAGCTGGTTTGCCCTGAAAGGTGTCCCAGGTCAGGGTGGGGGTTTCCTTGTGGTGTGGGACGGCCTGGGTGAGGGGCCTGTGGTGGGTTGCAGGCTGGCCATGCTTCCCGGCAACCCAAGTGGAGGTCCTGGCATCTGGGATTTATTTATCTTCTGCAATTGAAACTTTGTAGCCTGGAGCGGAACTAAACCTTCTGCTTCCTCTGTGATGGCAGCCACTTCTGTTGGAATTTATTTATCTTCTATAATTGAAACTTTGTAGCCTTAAGCAGAGGCCTGGGCTGGCCAGGGTGTGTGGAAAGCTTGGTTCCTCCAACCCAAGCCCTCTCTTTTATTCTCTCTGTGGTCTTAGCCATCTTTTTTTTTTTTTTATGTGAATCTTTATTTTTTATTTTTATTTTTATTTTTTAATTAAATCTTTATTATTCAGATTATTACATTTGTTTCTCTTTTTTCCCCTCCATAGCACCCCTCCACCCAACTCCCACCCTTCCCACTGCCCTTACCTCCCTCCCATTGACCTCATCCATAGGTGTATGGTTTTTGTCCAGTCTCTCTCTGTACACCCCTCACCCTTTTCCCCCTGAGAATTATCAGTCCACTCCCTTTCTGTGCTCCTGATTCTATTATATTCACCAATTTATTCTGTTGATCAAATTTTTAATTCACTTAATTTTTAGATTCACTTGTTGATAGATATGTATTTGTTCATAATTTTTTGTCTTTTACCTTTTTCTTCTTCCTCTTCTAAAAGAGTACCTTTCAGCATTTCATATAATACTGATTTGGAGTTGATGAACTCCTTTAGCTTTTTCTTCTCTGTGAAGCTCTTTATCTGCCCTTCAATTCTGAATGATAGCTTTGCTGGATAGATTATTCTTGGTTGTAGGTTCTTGCTATTCATCACGTTGAATATTTCTTGCCACTCCCATCTGGCCTGCATCGTTTCTGTTGAGAAATAAGCTGATAGTCGTATGGGTGCTCCCTTGTAGGTAATGAAGTGTTTTTCTCTCGCTGCTTTTAATATTCTCTCTTTGTCTTTTGCTCTTGGTATTTTAATTATGATGTGTCTTGGTGTAGTCCACTTTGTATTCTTTTTATATGGGTTTCTGTGCACTTCCTGGACTTGTAAGTCTATTTCTTTTACCAGATGTGGGAAGTTTTCAGTCATTATTTCTTTAAATAGGTTTTCAGTATCTTGCTCTCTCTCTTCTTCTGGCACCCCCACAATTCTGATGTTGGTACACTTAAAGCTGTACCAGAGGTTCCTTATGTTATCTTCACATTTTTTGGATTCTTTTTTTCTTCTTGCTTTTCCAGGTGACTGTTTTCTGATTCTTTATATTTCAAATTTTTGACTTGATTCTTGCCTTCCTCTAGTCTGCTGTTAGGTCTCTGTATAATATTTTTTATTTCAGTCAGTGTATATTTAATTTCTTGTTGGTCCTTTTCCATCTCTAGTTGGATCTTTTGCATCTCTAGTTGGATCTTTTACATCTCTAGTTGGATCTTTTGCATCTCTAGTTGGTCCTTTTTCATCTCCTCTTGGCTCTCGCTAACTTTATCCAACTTTTCTAGGATAGTCTTGAAAAACCTTATAAGCGTGGTTTTGAACTCTATATCCAGTCGTTTACCTCCATTTCTTTTGTTTGTGATCCCTTCCCTTGTCTCGGCATTTTCACTATGCCTAGAGAACTTCTGTGTTGGATTCAGCATTATGATACCAGGCTTGCAAAACCGCAGAAGTCTCTCTATTGAGCTTGGGATGGGTGGAGTCTCAGGGCTTAAGGGACTGCCTTGCCTTCCAGTTGGGCCCGCCCACCACGGCCCCTGAGTCTCATGTGACTGGGTAATCGCTGGAGCGGTCCTTGTGTGCACGCACAGTGCCTCTAGACTGCTGCCTTTCCGGCTCCCCTGCGCTCCAGGACCACACGAGTCTAGGTCTCCAGGGTTTCACCTGAAACAGGGGCTTAGTGGAGTCAGAAGTGGCACAATTGGGAGGGTCTGTCTCCCGCCCTCTCTCGAAAGCCAGCGGCACAGTCAGCAGTCTGTCCTCTGCGCAGTGCCTTGCGCGCCATGAGACCTCTGATCTTTTGCGACTCCCCTAAATTTCTGTGCACCTCTCCCTTTTCACAGTCCAAACTCCCTCCGTATGAGTTTCGGCTGGATCTGGGGTTTAATGTCATAGGATAAGGGGTTCAATGCCTTTGAGAGTCTTGGTTTCCCTCCTGCCAGAGAAAGCCAGCCAGGTACTCGGGCACCCGTTCTCTCAGCGCACGCGTCTCTGTACCTCATCTTTTTGCAGCTCCTCTGGGTCTCCATGCGCCCCTCTCTTTCCCTCTAGTTGTAGAATTTCCACTCAGCCAGCTTTCCTGTGGTTCTGGATGATGTCCGTTCTGTCTTTTAGTTGTAGTTTTGAAATTGTTGTGCAAGGCAGCAGTGTAGGTGTTTACCTATGGCGCCATGTTGGATTCTCTGGTCATAGCCATCTTGGTTGGATTAATTTGCATACTTGCTCCTGATTGGCTGGTGGGTGTGGTTTGCGGGTGTAGTGGAGGTATTGTCAATTTCCATCTTGCTCTTTTATTAGATAGGATGGGTAAATACTCTGGAGTACAAGGTGGCAGAGTGGGTGGCAGGAATGTGTTTGCACATGCCCACACTGACTTGTCAGCAGGTGGCTCAGAAGATGACGTTTAAACAAACCCTTAAATGATCTGGTGGGACAAACTTGGTGGATGCATATTTTGGGGAAGAGCATTCCAGGCACAGAGAGAGTGTCAGGTGGAAAGATAGGAGCTTGTCTGGGCGTTTGACAAACAGGTAGAGGCCAGGGGAGCGAGTGGGTCAGTAATGAGTTCAGAGAGGAAATGTGAGGTCAGGTAGTGAGGGCTTGTAGACCATTGTGAAGACCAGCTCTCATGCAGGGTGGGAGCCATTGGAGGGGTCTCAATAGAGGAGTGGCATGACATGGCTTATCTTTAAAAGATATTCTGGTTGTATGGTGATAATAGACAGAAGCAAGTATACAAATAGGATAAAATGATAATGTCTGTGTCTGATCCAGCTGTCCTCCATCCACCTTCCCCAAATTTGTTGGCATAGCTGTAGTTGATGCTGATGATAGAGATGAATGTAGTACCTACCTTTCTTTACAGCTTACATTCTAGACTCTAGGCTCTAACAAGCATGTCAAACTTATAGCTTTTGGGCCATAAGCTTTGTTTAAAA
>JAAGEH010000487.1:523616-618064 GCA_011751065.1 Lasiurus cinereus
GTCGCATGTAGCTCATGAGCCGCAGTTTGCCCACCACTGCTCTAGAGAAAGAGTTTAGAAAACCAGAGGTCATAGCTAAGTTTGTCTGATAGAGCAGTGTGGAGTGGGTGTGCTGGAAACAGCTTCCTGTCTTGGCTAGTGGAAGGGTGCTGGAGTTGATAATTTTTGAAGTGAGCCTTGAAGGAGGATCAAGAGGGAAAGCAGTATGTTCCTGTCAGGGGAACATTTAAGTGAATAGCCAGCACTCAGGAAAACTGGTCTGCGTGCCTGTGGGCTCCCGGCTGCATTGCTCTCCACCCTCAGCCCCAACCCCTGCTCTGCTTCCTTCTACAGCAGGAATATTTCTGGATGCGTAAATAACAAATACTTTCCTCTGCAAGTATAAGAAATACTTCCATAAATTCAATCAGAGGAAGATAAGAGTTCTTGTAAACTTAACTGATGCTTTATTGAGGTACTAGGGGCCCAGTGTCTGAATTTGTGCACCTTGAAAGGACTGTGGGCTGCGAGGCTGCGGTGGGTACAGGGGTGGGTCTTGACTCATCCTCTGAGCCCCTGCCCAGCCCCTCTCACCTTGGCCCGTGCCCTCTCATCGTGCAGCCCCACTTCCATGTGCTGCTGCTCCCATGTGGTGACTGTACTGGCCCCTGCTTGCAGCTGCTGACAGTGTGGAGCCATTGGGGCGGGAGCCGGGGCCAGTGCCAGCAGCGGGTGCGAGCAGGGCTGGCACTGTCAGCAGGTATGAGCAGCGGCTGCTGCCCCAATTGCTCCTCAGGAGCAAGGGGAGGTGGAGAAGCCCTCAGGGCCAATCGGGGCTGGCAGTGGGTGCGAGGGCCAGGCGGGACCGTGGCATACAGGAGCAAAGAATTTTCAGTAACCACCAGAGGGCCCCCAACCTCATGACAGCGACCGGTGCCCCACCTTGGTCTCGTGCCCCTGCTCACCTGCTCCACCATCCCACTGAGGCCCATGCTGGCCATGTTCCTCGTTCTGTCACCTGTTGCTGACGCCTGCTATGTTCTGAGCGCATCTCCTGGTAGTAGTGCACATCATAGCAATTGGTTATTTGTTTGTTTCCCTGTTCGATTTTATATATAAAGATAATTTGTATACCATAACATTTACCCATTAAGTGTACAGGTTAATTATTTTTTATAAATTTACAGTTGTACAGTGATCACCACAATCCAAGCTTAGAACATTTTTCCATCACTAAAAAGATGCCAATTTGCCATCAATTCCTATTCCCATCCCAGCTGTAGGCAGTCATTTCTTAAGTGGAGTCATTCAAGATGTAGTTTTTCTGTCGGATTTCCTTGACCTAGCATCATGTTTTCAGCATCTGTAATAAATGTATCAGTAATTTGTTCCTCTTTATTGTTGAATGGTATTTAATTGTATGGCTCTGCAACATTTTGTTTATCTGTTCACTAGGCGGATTTATGGATTATTACCACTTTTTGGCTATTGCGAATACTGTCCACTTTTTGCCAGAAGTGCAACCAGTGGGCAGATGATTCTTTAGGATAAGCATACACAAGAGTAATTTTTTTTTAAATTTTGTTTTTATTTATTTTTAAATCCTCACCCAAAGGTATTTAATTGATTTGAGAGAGAGAAAGAGCGAGAGTGAGAGCGAGAGCGAGAGCGAGAGAGAGAGAGAGAGAGAGAGAGAGAGAGAGTCCGCATCAATCCATTGCTTCTTGTACATACTCCGGAACCCACAACCTGGATAAGTGCCCTGACCAGGAATCAAACCTGAGACCTTTGGTTGTGTGTATAGGACGACACTTCAACCAACTGAGCAACACTGGCCAGCCTGGAGTGAGAGTGATTTGACTTTTCAATTTGTCCTTTTGTAAAACTAATGGTTTAGTGAATATTCGGTAAGTGATCTTACCCTTACCCAGTTGCCTGTTTCCTTATCTGTAGAGTAGGGATATTTATAGCTGTGGTATTTGGCTCTAGGTGTTGTTGTGAGGGTTAAATAAGATAAAAAGGGAGTAATATATATGCAAGATAACAGTTACTTTTCGCCATTATTATCTGTGGGGAAAGGGGTGGGGATAAGAAAGGCTGCTTATGGAATTGCCCTGCTCTGGGCAAATACGTCTTTTTGCCCATACGTCCAATAGGCATGGACCCAGGGGGTTCGAAGCTGAGGAGCTCCGCTCCTGGCTGGCTGGGAAAGTCAGGTGGTGAGGGCTTGTAAAACATTCGGGGCCGGCAGTGGGTGAGAGAAGGGGAGAAGAGGAGTAGAAGTGTTGGAGACTGCAGGGGGAGGGCTGTAACCGCTGGCTGTTGGGGCTGCAGTAAAAGTGGGTGGACAGGTCAGCTGGAAGCATACAGGCATGTTTGAAAGGCCTCATGGGAAATCGGATCTTTGTTTAATTCCTTAGCCAGCTGTGAATGTTTTGGTGCCTGATCTCATGTTGATAAGCTGCATGGGAATGAGGGTCTTTGCTGGATTTACCCACAGTGTTTTTTCTTTGGGCTCCTCAGTTCTTTAAAATTTATCCAATAAACTACCAGTGATTAAAATCTGGAGATGTGGCCACACTCATCTTCATTCCCACAAGGAGTTAAGTGACCCGAGCTTTGAGAGGGTCCAGGTGTCCACGGTCCCCTGCTCCCTCTGACTGCTGGCCTCCTCTCTACTTGGGCTGCAGCCACCATTGGTCCAGAGCGGTGCTGTCCACTGGGAGCCACGAGCCTCTTGTGTTTAAATTCAGGTCCTTGACATTAAGTGCAGTTTAGTTCTGCTTCCCACTCATGCTAGCTAAATTGCAGTTGCTCGGTGTCTGCCTGTAGCAGGTGGCTGCTGTGGGAACAGTGCAGATATTGCACACTTCTGTCATTGCTCAGAGCTCGATTGCGCTGGTCTAGACCTTTCCCCCCTGTTTTAAAGGAGGCCTGAACGTTCTCATAAAAACTTAAATTTTTTTTCAAATACAATATTATATGTACACACACATACATATTTCAAAACATATTTTTATTGATTTCCGAGAGGAAGGGAAAGAGAGAGAGAGATAGAAACATCAGTGATGAGAAAATTATTGATAGGCTGCCTTCTGCATGCCCCACACTGGGGATCGAGCCTGCAACCTGGACATGTGCCCTGACCAGAAATTGAACCAGTGGCTTCTTGGTTCATAGGTTGATGCTCAGTCATTGAGCCACCCCAGGCAGGCAATGATGTTTTATTAGTTTCAGGTGTACAACATAATAATTAGACCTTATATAATTTAGGAAGTGATTAGCCCAATAAGTTTAGTGCCCATCTGACACTATACATAGTTATTATAGTATTAGTGACCATATTTTGTTTTTAAAAAATTATATATTTTTATTCATTTCATACAGGAAGAGAGAGGGTGAGAGAG
Organism: Lasiurus cinereus; assembly: GCA_011751065.1. Lineage (NCBI taxonomy): Eukaryota > Metazoa > Chordata > Mammalia > Chiroptera > Vespertilionidae > Lasiurus > Lasiurus cinereus. The sequence goes on from JAAGEH010000487.1 coordinate 527,003, forward strand.
ATAGAAACATCAATGATGAGAGAGAATCACCAATTGGCTGCCTCCTGTGCACTCCACACACACTGGGGATCAAGCTGGCAATCCAGGCATATGCCCCAACTGGGAATCGAACCTCAACCTCTTGGTTCATAGATTGACACTCAGCCACGGAGCCACGCTGATCAGGCTGACTATATTTCCTGTGTTGTACTTTACATCCCTATAGCAGTTTTTATAAATGGCAATTTATTTCTTGTTTATCCCTTCACCTTTTTCACTCATCCACCTAACCCTCTCTCATTTGGCAACCATCAGTTTGTTCTATGCATATAGGAGTTTGTTTCTGTTTTGTTTGTTTATAAAATTTCACAAAATAAGTGAATATCATTTGTCTTTCTGACTTATTTCACTTAGCATAATACCCTTTAGATCCTTCCATGTTATTACAGATGGCAATATTCTCTTTTATGGCTGAGTAGCATTCCATTGTGTGTGTGTGTGTGTTATATGTATAAACACATACATACATACTAGAGGCCCAGTGCACAAAATTTGTACACGGTTGGGGGGGGGGGGTGTCCTTCAGCCCATCCTGCTCCCTCTCCAATCTGGGACCGCTTGAGGGATGTCCTACTGCCCATATATTGGCAGTCAAATATCCCTCTCACAATCCAGGACTGCTGGCTCCCAACTGCTCACCTGCCTGCCCCCCTGATTGTCCCTAATCGCTTCTGCCTGCCAGCCTGATCACCCCCTAACCACTCCCCTGCCAGCCTGATTGATGCCTAACTGCTCCCCTGCCAGCCTGTTTGCCTCTAACTGTCCTACCCTGCAGGCCTGGGTCCCCTCCCCACAACTGCCCTTCCCTGCAGGCTCAGTCACACCCAACTTCGCTTCTCTGTTGGCCTGGTCACCCCCAACTGCCCTCCCTTGAAGACCTGGTCCCTACCAACTGCCCTCCCCTGTTGGCCTTCTTGTGGTGGGCATCTTATGTCCACATGGGGGCATTATCTTTTGACTACATGGGGGCAGTCATCTTGTGTATTGGAGTGATGGTCAATCTGTATTTTACTCTTTTATTAGATAGGATAGAGGCCTGGTGCACAGGTTGGGGCCAGCTGGTTTGCCCTGAATGGTGTCCCAGATCAGAGTGGGTGTTTGGGATGTGGGGTGGCCTGAGTGAGGGGCCAGCCACACCCCCCGGCAACTCAAGCAGAGGCCCTGGTATCTGGGATTTATTTATCTTCTATAATTGAAACTTTGCAGCCTGGAGCAGTGCCAAACCTTCTACTCACACAGCCATTGAAACTTTGTTACCTTAAGTAGATGCTTAAGGTGGGGAAAGCTTGGCTTCCTCCATTGCCAGGGGCAACCCAAGCCTCCCTCCTGCTCTCTCTGTGGCCGTAGCCATCTTTGTTGGGTTAATTTGCATACTCGCTCTAATTGGCAGGTGGGCGTGGCTGGTGGGCATGGCTTGTGAGTATAGCGAAGGTATGGTTAATTTGCATATTACTCTTTTATTAGATAGGATACACACACACACACACACACACACACACACACACTTATCTGTCAATGGACACTTAGGTTGCTTGGTTTTAGATCAGTGGTTGACAAATCATGTCTTCTGAGCTGCGCTGTGGTTTGCCGCTGTGTTGACTAATGGTTTGCCTACCTCTGGTCTAGATTTTTAAACAAAGGTGACTCACTGTATTCAAAGAGTTCCTCCTAGCCTTGCTTAGCCTGTTTCTGCTCATCTGTAAAATGAAGTGGTTTTGATGGTATGACGATCTTAAGTTCTTTTCTAACAGTAAAATCCTTGTATATGGGCAATAATAGGTAACAAACCTATAACTTTGTTAGTCTCATTAATCTAATATTAACTATTTGTATTTTAACAGACGTTTGTGCCTTAGAAGCTGTCTCCAGGGGCAATTACAGAAGAGGGATTTATTGTTTTTATTTTTATTTCCTTTTTCATGTTTTCATTGTGTTTAGAGAGAGAAGGGGAATGTAGAGGGAGAGAGAGAAACATCAATGATGACAGAGAATCATTGATCTCCTGCCTCCTGCACACACCCCCTGACCTGGAATTGAACTGTCAACCTCGGTGCATGGGACCAAGCTCAACAATTGAGCCACACCGGCTGTGCCAGAAGAGGGATTTAAAAAGTAGGCTGTCTGGTGCTATTATTATTGGGATGCGTATCCCAGGACTCATTTGGTGACTACTTTGAAGGGCAAGTTTGGGTGAATGTTGGGTAAGAAACACTCTATAGCTAATCACTCTGACCCTCTGCAGGCCCACTTTGGGGTCACATCCATCCTGGGCAGAGGCTGCTTGAGAATTCTCCCATCGCACACGTGATGACTCTTAAGTCACTGCTTGTATCACATAATTTTTGCTGTTTGTGTTGTGCTTTTGTTCTTGGATTGAAAGTGAGTGTGGTGTGGAATACTAATTAATTTTCTCCATGTTTAATGAGGTTGCAATCTTGTCTCTTAAAACAACCAAAAAAATGTATAGAACTAGCAGCATGTAGTCCCATAAGGCACCTGGTGCTTTATGTTTAAGGCTGGAGGCCTGGTGCATGACATTTGTGCACTTGAGGGTGTGTGTGTGTGTGTGTGTGTGTGTGTGTATGTGTGTGGCGGGGGGGGGGGGCTCTCCCTGGCCTGTGCCCTTTCACGGTCCAGGGGATGTCCGGCTTCCGGCTTAGGCCTTTTACTCCCCAATCAGCCATCAGCTGGCTTCTGGCTGAGCAGCGTTCCTGCTGTGAGAGTGCACTGACCACCAGGGGACAGCTCCTGCATTGAGCATCTGCCCCCTGGTGGTAAGTGCGCATCATGGTGACCAGTGGTTCTGCTATTAGGTCAATTTGCATATTAGCCTTTTAGTATATAGGATTATTATATAGGATGATGCTAATGAAGCGCTAAGTGTGTATTCCTTTTACCCAGCACCTGTTCTTTTCAGAGTTTGTCCAAAGGAGATGACAGCACATGTGGAAGTGTGCCCCCATCACAGTGTTGTTTAAAGTAATGAAAAATTCTAGCCCAACCTGAATGTCAGTAGGGGCTCAGAGGATTGGTTTGGTAATAATGGTACTTAGCTCCACAGTCACTGAAAATAGAGGCGAGAGACCTATATTTATTGAGTTCGGAAGATTTCCATGGCATATTGAGTGAAAACTATATATCCTATATAATAAAAGCATAGTACACAAATTGTTCCCTGCGCTGGAAGGTTGCCCAGGAGTTCGATCAGGGGGCAGGGCTGGTCAGGGGAAGTGAGGAAGTATCTGGCAGACAGCCGCTAGGGACCCTACCAGTACATGAATATCGTGCACTGGGCCTCTAATATATATATAACAGTATATATGTGAAATAAACCTCTTCATGTAAAATTCCTATGCACAGTGTACATGCGCAGATGTTTGCAAGGGATGGTCATCAAAATATTAGCAGGCTTACCATTGGGCAATGGGGTTTGGAGTGACCTTATTTTGGATTTATTCCCACTCTAATTGTCCCTCTCTCCCCTTTTAGGCATGCTATGCTGTTTTGTTTTTTTTCCAAGTGGCACTTTTATAAAGAAAGGAGCTGGTATTTAGTGAGTACCCACTACAGTCAAACCTCCTTTCTTGAGCATCTCTCATCTCGAACACTTGAGTTCACATTCAAGTTGGTCCCAGAAAATATGTTTTGGTGGTCGAACCAAATTTCAATTTTCCACCGGACAATTTTATGCTGATATCTCATTGTGACAAAAGGAGTCTCTCAGGCAACAAATAAAGGAGGGAATGCTAATGTCTAAGGGTGTGTAAGAAACAGTGGTCACAGCTGAAGAGGTAGGAAAACTTGCTGATTTGGATAAAGGAAAATAGCCAGTGACAGCATTCCAGAGGCAGTGATACCTGAACAAGCAAGGACGCTGCATGCTGACCTGAAAGACACCCTGGAATGAGGCTCATAGGCGTTGAAGTGTTTATTTATAGATTTAACAGAACATTAGACATGTACTGTATATATAAAAAAGGTTAAAATGGAATCATCTGTGGGTCTAGAACAGATAAATTCAGTTGACATTATTTCTAATGAGAAGACATTATTTAGGTTTTCGAGCAAATCACTCTGGAGCAGCATTCCAGTTGAATTAAGTTCGAGATCTGAGGTTCCACTGGATATTCCAGGCATTTTGTTAAAACTCTTTGCCCTCCTGTGTATTACCTAAGGTAAATGCGTTACTGTTCCTATTTGACTTACAAAGCATTTTAAGCTCAGCTGGCCAGCAGGGGCGTAACCTGGAATCCCACCCCAGATCTTTATTTATAAAGCCCTTGCACCTGTTCCTATACTCAGTCTCAGAGCACCAGAGAGGTTTAGAGCTGAGGTTGGCTTGGGGTTATCTAGTACTGGCAGAGAACTATTGTGACTTGCTCAAGGTCTTAGACTATCGAGGAGAGGAACAAGACTGTACATGGATTCTGTGACTATGCTTGTGCTGTACTGCACATAGCCTTGACTTAGGAGGCTTCGGTTAGTTTTCAAATTAGCCACTATATGAATTTCTTGATTTGAGTATGTCTCTCTAACTCTTTGGTCTTTATTCTCATTTGCAAAATAAGGATAGTACGTCTGTATCTCAGATTATTGTGAGATTACTCAGGTTAATCCAGAAGTACCTTAAAAACAATAAAATACTGTTTTTAGTTTTGTGTGAAATACTGTTTTTAGTCTTGTCAATGTAAGAAATGTTCAAACCTGTAGAGGTTTTTATTAATTTATTTGAGCCAAAACTGACCATATATGCCGGGGAGCAAGATCTCAAGTGCTCTGGAGAGTAACAGTTTTGATGAATTAAGGAATGATTATATGGGGGGGTGGGAGAAAGCAAGGCAGAGATTGGATTACAGGAACTATTCCAGTTAATGAGATAATGTGCTCTCTTGAGGGTAGTTACACTTATTTCAAAGGTGTGTTAACCTAGATGTGCAGAAACAAGGGACAAAGCTTGCTTGACAAAAGCTAAGTCTTTACTAAAAGAATTCTATGCCTGAGTGTGACTCCCCAGGGTTTGTATTGCCATCATTTTTATGATGGCTGATGGATCTTTCCATAAATGGCTCGATAGTCTAATATATGATGTTGAAGTACAAAGGAGTATTTGTGAAGTGAGTTATTCGCATATTTTTAAGCGAACATGTAGCCTACAAACTGGGTTAAATATAAGAAAGTAAAACAGATACTGAAATTTGAGATGCCAACTAAAATAGAGACAGACTGATAGAGCAGAAGTGAATTCTCTTTAAGTAAACAAATTAAGTCACGGCTTGTTTTAAGCAGGTCAGTTTTAAAGACGGACTTGTAATTTCCAAAAATTGCACCAAGGTAAAGCAGAGCCCAACCTGATGCGAACGTGTTGTTCAGGCGTTAGCAGTACTGCCCTCACTAGGCGTTCATTGGACAGTAGCGCAACCCCAAGAAAAGGATGGTTGCCGACGTGTTGACGCTGCGCTGCTGTCAGTGCTAGCCAATACCTGGTTGGGTTGTGGTGACTGACTTGCAAGTCCCAGCCTCGCTGTGCGTTAGTCCACATAAGTTGACTACACCTCCCAAAGCAAGCTACCAGCTCCTTGTTTTCTGAGGCTTTTAAGGGAGCAAAGAGGCAGCTCGGTTTTACCCAGAAGGCCACGCGCCAGCCGCGAGACAATTTGCATGTGCGCTCCTCGCCGGGGCGGGACCAGCAAGGGGCGGAGCTGCGTCTTATTTCCCACTCTGGGCTCACCGGATGTGTAGCGAGGCTGTAGCAGCTTTTTGTTTATTTTTTCCGCCTCCGACCCTTTTCTTTTAAAACTAAACGGCTCTCTCTGTATAAAAGCAGCCCTCCTCTTGATGACCAGTGTAATTTTGCCAGTCGGCACGCGCTCTCTGGGCCCTGGGTTAGCGCTTGAGCCAGAAATGTGCGGTCGCCCTGGGAGCTGCTGGGCGAGGGCCCTGGGCTTGAAGCCCTCTGCTCACGGGGTCTCGGTGTTTCCCATTCATTGCAGGTGGCTCTTCTGGGCATGGACATCCTATCCGCGCTAGTCACCCGGCTGCAGGATCGGTTCAAGGCGCAGATTGGCACAGGTGAGCTGTGGGAAAGTGTGGGGCGGGTCCCCTGACTCTCCTCCCTCTGGCCTCCAGTCTCTTCAGTCTCCCCAAATCCTGCAGTTAACATGCCCAACCGCCCTGCCGGCTCCCTTGTTCCCCACCCCGCTCCTCAACCATCTCCTTTAGCTTCAGCTTCCTGCTGGGGCTGCACCACTGACTTTGCCCTCCCAGACCCGCCCTCCATTTGTGTGCTTCCAGCATTGGTGTTCTAACACGAAGTATGATTGCTAATTCTTTTCTTTCTTCTATAAATTAGCTGTCCTAATTTAGCGCTGGCCAGGCCCTACTGGGCCCTGACCCCCTCTGAGAGCAGTCCTTCCCTCTAGCAATCCTGCAGCTGCCAGCATCCTGTGCTTCCAGGTGATGGGACTGCTGTTACCATCTCACTCTGTTATGTCCCTACAAGCGGGTATTAAATGGTCACTCTCTTACTTTGAAGGGAAAAAATATGTCAATAAAATGGCTCAGTGGATAGAGCATCGGTCTGTGGACTGAAAGGTCCCAGGTTCAATTCCGGTCAGGGGCATGTACCTTGGTTGCGGGCACATCCCCAGTAGGGGGCGTGCAAGAGGCAGCTGATCGATGTCTCTCATCCATGTTTCTGAGTCTCTCCCTTCCTCTCTGTAAAAAATTAATAAAATATATTAAAAAATGAAAATAACCACAGGTTTTATAGATCTAGAGATAATTTCGTCATTTCTAAATTCCTGACCTCTGCGATTTTATGACAACATGAGCACCAAGCAGATCTGTGTGTGTGAGCATTTCTCACAGATGTCTCTGTGTCACTTGCTCTACATATATCTATTACTATCTGTTAACTTTCTGGTTAGTGTGCTCCCGTGGATAATGTTGAGCTCTTTTCCCATTCAAATAAAACCTCCTTAATTTTAAGAAATTCAGCATTTTAATAGTGTTTCATTTTCCTCGTAAACTAGCTGAGTTGGTCAGGAATGTCTTTTGTAAAAGAAAGGTTCATATTCATAAACTCTTAGAAGAATCTGACCTCTGGGATGCAAGTGCCTTTGAAGCACTTGCCAATGGCCTGCACCTGGGTGCGTGGAGGAGCCATGGGAGAACAGATGCGCTCCATGCAGGTGTGGGGATAAGCATGCATGTGTTCTATGTAAAATTAAAACATAAAGACAAAGGGTATATTGAGCCATAAGTATCTGACCCTGGCCCCAAGGAAATGTGCTGGAGTCCTCTCTTACCTGAATTTCCTTTTGAATTGACTTTGTCTTTCATTGACATCTATTTTAATATTTGACCAGCATAAAGATGTTAGGAGGTGGCTAGAGGAAGGTGTGAATAAGAAGACACATATACCCATGCAAAAAGGATTTTGCTGATTCTTAGAGTAGTACCCCTGGACTTTAGCAAGGAGAACAGTGCTGTAGGGATTGGTGGTTTTAGATGATGGACCTCATTTCGGCTAGGATTTGTCTTCCCAGTTAATTGAAATAGCAATAGTTGGTGACAGCTCCCCACCTCCAACAGGTATTCATTTGATCATTTGCATTTTGATTTCCAGTGCTGCCAAGTTTAATAGACAGACTGGGAGATGCTAAAGACTCTGTGAGGGAGCAAGACCAGACTCTGCTGCTAAAGATCATGGATCAAGCTGCTAATCCCCAGGTAGGATGTTTGGTGGCCTGTGGTGTGCCAGTGCTCCCCTAACATTGGTAGGATACTCCATACAAAAAGATGATTTATTTTAATCTGATGTATTTCTGATGGAAATTTTCATAACTCCTTCCATCCCCATATTTGAAGAAATAATAAATAGCAAAGCATGCATTTTGAATAAATTAGTGGACTTAACATGGGTTTTGAATGCTTGGTTTAATCCATAAACTTGAGCTCATTTATATAACTGATTCTGTATTTCTTTGAAAAGAGCAGTTACGATGTTTGGGTGTTAGGAGGCCTTGCTGGTCTGTCTCCTAGTGAGCTGGGGCTGCTGGGATCTAGACACAGACCTGCCTTCCAGGGTCCAGCTGCGCATTGCTGGGGAAGGGGCACTTTATCAGAAAAATTCTTCTAGGGAAGGTGAAAACTAGACTGGCCTTCACAGATGAGCAGATGGTGGGCTCTGGGTGGGTGGAAACAACTGGTCCAGGCAGGAGAGCAGTGTGAGTGTGTGATCTTTGAAGCCATCCGACCTTTTTCGGCCTTCTTTTCCTCACTCATGAAATGGGGACAGCTAATACCTCCTTTTGGGTTCATTGGGAAAATGAAATACAATTGTATGAAGAAATGTGTTTGGAAGAAATTTAACTTGATATACAAATAGTCACTGTTTTTCAGTGTGCTCGACTTAAGATGACTAAATGGGTGGTAGAGGTTAGAACTGATTGGCACCTGTTGAGAGTCCCTTTTTCCTTGGCCTCGAGTTAAACAAAAAGGCTGCAGGAGTCTCCTCCCCTCTTACCTGTCCTTTGCTATCTGCAGTATGTGTGGGACCGGATGCTGGGAGGCTTCAAGCACAAGAACTTCCGAACTCGGGAAGGCACATGTGTCTGCCTTGTTGCCACACTCAATGCGTAAGTCTGGTCGGGGCCTGAGAATTTTCTTGGGTGAGCTTTTTCATTGTTAACTTTTTATTTTGAAATAACAGTAGATTTCAGGAATTTGTAGAGAAATGTATTGGGAATGTCGTGTGAATTCCTTTCCCTCCTTCTCCCAATGTTATCATCTTGCCTGTGCAGTGACAACACAGGAAATTAATATGGATACAACCCATGGACCTTATTCACGTTCCTCCAGTCACACACATGTGAATGCAGTTCTGCACAATTCTGTCACGTGTGTAGTTCCATGTGACTACCACCATCAGGGTACAAATCTGTGTGTCACCCCAGGCTCCCTCATGCTGCCCCTTTGTAGTTAGTCCCTAACCTCTGGCAACCATTATTCTGTTCTCCACCTCTATGGCTTTATTCCAAGAATGTTATGTGGGTGGAGTCATACATAGGGTAACCATTTGAGATTGCATATATGTTGCGTAAACAATAGTTCATTTCTTTTTATTACTGAGTAGAATTCCCTGGCATAGATGTATCAGGATTTGTTTAACCATTCAGCTGTTGAAGGACATTTGAATCATTCCCAGTTTTTTGCTATTACAAAGAAAGCTGCTATGAACACTTGCACTAGCTTGTTTCAGCATCAGCTTTCATTGCTCTTGGGTTAGTGCTTAAGAGTGCAACGGCTGTGCACTTGATAAGTTTATTTTTAGTTTTTAAAAATAACTTTCTCCCCTTTGCATGACTGATGTTGTACCAAAGGGTACACCACTTCCCAGAAGTACTACAGTATCAGGTAGATGTGAGCTGTGGATGGAGGAGCTCGTAGGCCATCTTTCTGCTCCAAAAATCCACTTAATACACTGTCCTCGGATAGAGGGCATATCCAGTGTTAAACTGATAAGGCTAAGTGATCATTTTTAGTTTTAAAAGAAACTGCCAAACTATTTTCCCGAGTTGTCTGTACCATTTTACATTCCCACCAGCAGTGGGTAAATGAATCAGTTTCATCACATCCCTGCTAGCATCGAATGTTACCACTATTTTAATTTTAGCCATTTTGATATGTGTGTGGTGATATATCATGGTGTGAATTTGTATTTACTTAATGACTGTTGATGTATTTTTCATGTGCTTATTTGTAGGAAAGGCTTTTTTTAAATGGAAATTACAATTATAAATAACCTTTTCTGATTGTTACATAAGATTTAAATAAAGAAGAAAATGATGATTACCCGTAATTCTAGCACCTTCAGATAATCACTGTGGTGCATTTTATTCCAGCCTTTACAGATAGATTATTATTTTTTGTTTGTTTATCAGCTAGCATTTTTTAAAATTTTTATTTTTTATAGATGTGTTACATGTATACATATCTTCCCATTGTAGATTATTTTTAAAAACAAAATTGAGATTATAATATTTCTGTCACCATGTAAATTTCTCCCCTCCTAAGGTGTTAGTCCTTTTTAGTGCCATTAAATTTGGCCACATGTATTGGAAACAGTTAAAAAATGTTTCTAGCCTTTGATCATAGTAGTTTCAAGTATAAGAGTTTATCCTAAGGAAGCAATCAGATTGCCAAAGAGAGCTGTGTTCACAGAGGATATCTGTGCCAGTGCGTACAAGGTGAACCCTTGTGAACATACTCTCTTCACAAGCAGGGTTAGTTGCAATCCTCTGCAGCCACTTCATCCATCTCATTCAGCTCTTCTTACCTGAATGCCAGTTGTAGCATCAAGCTGTGCACAGTTTAGTTGGGTGTGCCAGATGGGCAGAGTAGGAACCATTACACGACAAAACAGTAAGGTAGAGACAGCCACGTGGGAGGTGAGCCGGCTGGGAAGGGCTGGGGCTTGGCTTGGTCCAGTTTGGGGCCAGATGGAGAGAGCCCGAGTGCCAAGATAAGGACACATCCGTGAGAGGCACTCCCGGTTCTGAACTCAGTGTTGAGGGGCCACCACAGCACCTTTATTTTGGAACCAGATGGGAAAGAGATGGAGAAGATGGGAAAATGAGAGCCTGGTGTGAGGGGCGACAGGGCCCAGACACGGAGGGGACCGGGTGTGTGTGGGCAGAGTGGCTTCTGTTTCTTCTTTCTCATTGATGATAAAACACTCCTTTTGTTTTCAGCTCTGGAGCACATACTTTGACACTAAACAAGATTGTGCCACATATATGTAATTTACTTGGAGATCCAAACAGCCAGGTGAGTGTTTTCCATGAGAATGGTCATTGGTTTAGACAACTAACATGCATGTTGGTGTTCTCTGTATACGTGATGTGTGGGTAGGACTTCATTCATCTTTATAGATCTCTGATTATTGTGTAAGATAATGAGCCCATTAGCATTTATAAGATGCCATTGGTAAATATGGTGGCCACTCTGCCCTCTTTCCACGTGGGGCTGAGACTTCATGAGCCTGTAAAGTGATGCCCTCCAGACCAGCCTCCAGGATCCCGTCACTCTGGCCACCGGCTCTGCAGCCGTAAGAGGGTGGGCCTTGGGGAGGATGCCCATCGCTGATTGAAGGCGAACACTGCCTGTGGGAGGGGATTGACTGCAAATTGTGAGGGGACTTCTCTAGGCCTGAATTCATGGTTCATGGTTTGCTTTGCGAAGTGGCCATACTGGTGTGCACACCTGTGGAAACTCCTCGAACCCTGACAACTGTAGATATTTTATATAAATTTTACCTAAATTCAAAAGCAAAACAAAACACGAAAACGAGGTCCCACGTCCTGAGCTGAAAGGAGGGAGAGGAGTAGATAACCTGTGGCGAGGAGCCGCCTCCCTAGGCTGGGCAGGCTAGGCTCCTACAGGTCTCACCTGGGCCAGGTTGTTCACTGCTGAGTCTTCTGGTTCACATTTGCTCATGCAGGCTGTTAAAAAAAACATTTCAGGGTTGAAAATAGGAACACAAACTTACCAAGGATATATTTGTATAATAAACAGGCCTTCATTTTATTTATATTTATTTAAAAAAATTTTGTTTTTGATTAAATTGAGAGAGGGAGGAAAAGGAGAGAGAAAGAGAAAGTGGTTTGTCATTCCACTTGTTTCTGCATTCACTGGTTGATTCTTGTATGTGCCCTGACTGGGGGATTGAACCTGCAACCTTGACATATGGGGATGATGCTCCAACCAACTGAACTCCCAGTCAGGACCGAACAGACCTTCCTTTATGATTGCTAAAGTCCCTCCAGAGAGCCTGTGCTGTGCTTTCCCACTTCCACCAGCTCCTGGGACACTCTCATTCGTTGTCTTATCTTTTCTTCTTGGCCCTGAACCCCAGTTGCATTTTCGCACCCCCTCGCCTGCTGCTCTGCCACTTTTCTTTTCAGCCTGGTGTCTTGGCTCGCTGCTCAACTTGTCTCATCTCCCTGGCTGGCGCCTATTTCTCTCCACTCATCTCTTACCTAGCTGCATTGAAAATATATAGTTAAAATCCAAATACAATTGTTAGATATTTTTATTTATGGGATCATACTTTATGTTCAGCATTAACTTAAAAATTCCAAATTATCAAATGAGTTATTTGGCCTCCTCCCTTTTTTGGTGTTGTCTCCTGTTTTCTGTGGAAAAGTCCTTTTAGAGACCGTACTTGGAGGGCCTTGCTGCTGCGGCATCCTTCAGTAGAGCAGAAAGCCAGCCTTGGCTAGTTGAACTTACTTGTCCCTAATGCCATTGCTTACTTAGCCACGTGATGTGAATAGTTTCGCTGGGCCTGTGGGAGATGAACATTTCTGGTAAAATAAGGTTGGTGCTCCCTGGACAGCTGTTAGCAATCAGAGTCAGAGTGTTTCAGATTGAGTGCTCAAGGATCATAGACTCACACCTGCCTTCAGAGTGTTTGGTTTGCATGTATGCCGGGTGCAAGCGCAGACGCACACAAGGGGTGTCCCTAGCACCCTTCTGCCAGGAAACATCCCAGCCGTTTCTCTGATCCTACCCACTTATCCATGCCTCCTTCACCTGAGGCTATTTTTTCCATTGATTTTCTTAGAGTGAAAGGGAGGGGGAGAGACACAGAGAGGGAGACACCAATGTGAGAGACTCATCGATTGGTAGCCTCCCACATGCACTTGCTCGTGTAGGCTGTTAAGAAAATATGAGACTTCATGAGACTTCAATTTAGTACCATTAAATTTGACTTCAATTTAGTGCCATTAAATTTTAGTACAGATAAATTAAAACAGGAGGCACATAGGAAGCACCAGGCTTTCATCAACCAGGTGGGTGGAGCATGCAGGCACCGGGCTGGGCCTGGGCTGTGTCCAGCTGCAAAGGACAAAGCCCAAGGACTGAGCCAGTCTTTGGTTACAAGTACAGTGGTACCTCGAGATACGAGTGCCCTAACATACGAGCTTTTTGAGATACGAGCCGTGGAGTGAGCGATTTTTTTGCTTTGAAATACGAGCAACATTTGAGATACGAGTAATCGCGCGGATCGGCCAGCTGCACACGACCCACCAGTTTACCGCGACTTAAGCATCTCATAGTTTCCCACGCCTCAGTCAGTGTGCTTATTTACCTTGTTGTTGAAGCATCTTTTGTGCATTTACATACTTTATCACATTTCTTTTTATAACCATGGGTCCGAAGAAAGCGAGTGGAAAGGTCAGTGCTTAGAAGAGCATGATATCTATTGAATTAAAGAGTGAAATCATAGAAAAATATGAGCAAGGTGCGCGAGTGGCTGACTTGGCAAGGCAGTACGGGTGTAGTGCTTCAACGATATGCACTGTGCTTAAACAGAAGGAGTCGATAAAGGGTATAACGCCAGCTAAGGGCGTTACAATAATTTCTAAGCTCCGTAGCTCTCTCCATGAAAAGATGGAGAATCTACTGATGGTGTGGGTGACGGAGAAGCAGCTTAAAGGAGATACATTAACACAGGGCATCATATGCGAGAAGGCGCAAGTGATTTACAGTGGTTTGCTGGAGCAGACCCCGTACACTTCCATGGACGAAGCATCAAAAGACTCATTTAAAGCCAGTAGAGGCTGGTTTGATAACTTCAGGAAAAGGTCCGGCATTCACTCCATCGTCAGGCATGGTGAGGCAGCAAGTTCAGATGTGAAGGCAGCTGAGGATTACCTCAAAACTTTTTCTGAACTGATAGAAGCCAAAGGATGTATCCCCCAGCAAGTCTTCAACTGTGACGAGACAGGGCTTTTCTGGAAAAAGATGCCGAATAGGACTTATATAACGGCAGAGGAGAAGGCGATGCCAGGCCACAAACCCATGAAGGAGAGGCTAACTCTCAAACTGTGCGCCAATGCGAGTGGCGACTGCAAGATCAAGCCTCTGCTCGTATACCATTCGGAAAACCCCAGAGTCTTTAAGTCACATAAGATTTTAAAAGATAAACTGCAAGTTATGTGGAGGGCAAACCTGAAGGCATGGGTCACCAGGCAGTTCTTTGTGGAATAGAGTGGGTAAACGTGGTTTTCGGCCCTTCTGTTAAGAAATATCTACAGGAAAACAACCTAACCATGCAAGCCCTCCTCGTCCTCCACAATGCTCCTGCTCACCCACCGAACCTCGAAGATGAACTCGTCGAAGAGTTCAAGTTTATAAAGGTTGTCTACCTACCTCCCAACACCACTCCTATCCTGCAGCCCATGGATCAGGAGGTGATTTCTAATTTAAAAAAGCTGTAAATCAAGCACCTGTTCTGGCACTGCTTTGAGGTGATGGAGAACACAAACCTCACCCTTCGAGAGTTCTGGAAGAACCACTTTAACATCGTGATATGCCTCAGAATTATTGATCAGGCCTGGCTGGGTGTTACAATGAGGACTTTGACCTCTGCATGGAAGAAGCTGTGGCCTGAGGCCGTAGCCAAAAGGACCTTCGAAGGATTCAAACCCGAGGTGCCAGTGGAGGAGGAGATAGTGTCTCTGGGAAAATCCATGGGCCTGGAGGTGGATGAGAGAGACGTGAATGAGCTCGTCGAGGAGCACTCTCTGGAACTCACCACGGAGGAGTTACAACAGTTGCAGTCTCAGCAACATGCGGAGGTTCTCCAGGAAATTGGTTTCGAGGAGGAGCCAGAGGTGGAGGAGATCTCTATAAGTGAGATAAAGGAGATCTTAGGAATGTGGGAGAGGATTTCACTCTTCGTGGAAAAGAAACACCCCGAAAAAGTTACTGCTGGTCATGCATCGAAGCTGTTCAATGAAACTTGCCTCACCCATTTCAGAAACATTCTGAAAGGGAGGAAGAGGCAAACCTCATTGGACACGTTTTTTTTTGAAATTGGCCAAAAATGCAAAGACCAGTAGCAATTAAGTTCAGTGAAAATTAGTTAAGTTACATTCAGTTTAGGGATAAAGTGTAGCATTAAGAGTGTAACGAGTAGGTCAATACACTTTATAAAACCAGTTTATTCCTTTACATTCTCTTTTATTATGTTTTTATACAATATTTGTCATTTATAAATACATTTTTCTTATTCAAAAACACGTAACAAGAACAACCGGGGTGGCATTTTGGGGGCTGGAACGGATTAACGGCATTTCAATTGATTTCAGTGGGGAAATTTGCTTTGAGATACGAGCAACTTGATATACGAGCAAGGTTCCCGAATGAATTAAACTTGTATCTCGAGGTACTACTGTAACTGACATTTCAACTCAAAATTGCTGGAGCGGTGCGGAGAACGCATTGTCCTGCATAATGAGGAGGGGCTCCAGGGTTTGTTAGTGAACAGTCATTTCTCAACGGACACTAGACATTGAATCCACCACCACATGCCCTTGACCGGAATGGAACTGAAGACCCTTTTGGGCTTGACTAATGCTCTAACCACTAGTGAACAGTCATTTCTCAGAGACTGGCTCAGTCTTTGGGCTTTGTCCTTTGCAGCTGTCCCCAAGGAAACAGCCCAGCTCCAGCCCAGCGCCTGCATGCTTCGCCCACCTGGTTGACGAAAGCCTGGTGCTTCCTGTGTGCCTCCTGTTTTAACTTGTCTGTACTGAAAGATTCAAGCCTGCATGGGCACACTGAGAATGAGAGTGCCTCTCAGGTGCCCGTCATCGAGCGTCTGCAGCTGATGAGACACGGGCAGTTTAGTTCCATCTGTGTTCTCTCCCCATCCAATATTTTGAAGCAAATCTTAGACAGCATTTCATTTAATTCTTAAAAAAAATGTTTTTATTAATTTCAGAGAGGAAGGAGAGGGATAAAAACATCAGTAATGAGAGAGAATCATTGATTGGCCACCTCCTTCACACCCCTATCTGGGGATGGAGCCCATAACCTCGGCATGTGCCCTGATCAGGAATTCAACCTTGACCTCCTGGTTTATAGGTTGATGCTCAACCACTGAACCACACATGTTGTGCTCATTTAATTCTTAAATACTGTAAAAGATAAGACTCTTTTCAACTATAACCATAATACTCTATTCCCTCCTGTCCACCAGGAACGAGTGGTTCTTGTTATCAAGTATCCTGTCAGTGACCCCTTTCCCTCAGCATTGCTTGTTTTTGGTGTGTCCCTCATTTCTTTTTGCAAGGGCGAAGACGCACGCTCCTGAGTTCCCTGCGGCCCTGCCACCCCTTAGGTTTCCTGCGGAGAATCCCATCCCTTCCCTGGATTGCACTGAGATTTTACCTCCTGAGATGAGGTCAAGGTTTCCTTCTCGGAGGGCAGTTTGCAGAGCTAGAAGGACAGGGGCTCCATCAAAGGCAGTGTGCTAAGACATCACACACCATAGGAAGTCTCTGTTCTAGATAAGGACTTCAATGTGCATGTCTAAGTGTCTCAGGACTGTTGGTCTCAGCACTCCCTGCAGCTGGACCTGGACTAGGCTGAGCCAGCTGTGCTATGAGTAGGGAGCCTGTGCCCAGGACTGCAGGCCTCTGGCAGTGCGCATAGTTCTCTCGAGGCCCTGCTCAGTCTGCAAGCACCCACTCTCCAAGGCAGGCTGGCTGGGACTGGGGCTGTTCACCCAGGAGAGGGTAGGTTTGCTTCCCATCAGCTTACCGCATCCTTCCTTTCTCTGGAACTGAAGCCCTCCCTTAAGTTGTAAGATTCACAGGGTTCTCTATTTTGACACCCTCAGTGGAAGGCAGTGTTTTAAGGTGAAAAAGATGTGGGCCTGCACTCAGGCGGCAGCCAGCTCCTCACCCTTCTGGTCACCTGCTGTGGGCCCAGCAAGTGGCTGGCCTCAGACCCCATGACATGGTCCACAGAGGCCCTGTGAGAATAGCTGCAGATGCAAAGACCTCAGATTCTGTAAAGCATTGAACTCAGGCCTAGCAAGTAGTGCTGAACATGTGGGGCTCTTGTCTTGTACTGGTCCAGAGGTTCTCAACCTTTCTAATGCCATGCACAACACTTTAATACAGTTCCTCATGTTGTGGTGACCCCTGACCATAAAGTTATTTTCCTTGCTACTTCATAAAATTGTAATTTTGCTACTGTTATGAATCGTAATGTAAATATCTGTGTCTTCTGGTGGTCTTAGGCTCTTCAACAGTGGTTCTCAACCCACAGGTTGAAAACCGTTAGCAAGGTCATCTAAGACCATCGGAAAACACAGATGTTTACATTACGATTCATAACAGTAGCAAAATTACAGTTATGAAGTAGCAATGAAAATAACTTTATGGTTGGGGGTCACCACAACATGAGGAACTGTATTTAAAGGGTTGTGGCGTTAGAAAGGTTGAGAACCACTGTATCTGGCCTGAAATGTTAGGGTTCCTTTTTGTGGTGAGTTTGAGGTAGACCGAAATACATTTTTTTCTGTACATTTGAAAATGTCTTATAGACATAATATTTTTAGTCTTGATGCCTTATATTGTGCATCTCCTCACAACAGGACATTTTTTTATATAAGCACTATTGGTCTGGTGCACGGATTGGTGCACATTGAAAGGAAAGTAATTAGAAGAAATATTTTAATATCGCTATTTGCCCTTTCTCTATAATAGAAGTGTCAACCAAGTTCACAATCTATGATGACAGATCAAAACACATGTGTGTGATTGGTGCCAGCGAGAGCTTTATATGTATCACACATGTGTGAGTCAACTTAGCCTTTTATATATATAAAATAAACTTGCTTAATTAGATCTGCTTCTCTAATATAATTAAACTTTTTCCAGTCCAGCGAAGCACCCCAACTTCTCTTTTAGGTAATTGTCAGCAACACAGCAGTAACTATCAACACAAAGCAGGTTAGTGTAGATCACACAGGGAGAACAAAGGGTAAAATATTTAGCTGCAGCAGTGTTTGACTATATTCTGGGCAGTGAGAACACCTGAAGTCATTTTCACCGATTCTTCTTTTCAGTCGAGTCAAGTTTCTAAGCTTTCCAAATCTCCATTTTACTGCTAATGAAAAAAAAAAAAAAAGGATTCCACTGAGTTTTCTTCTATCTACCTACTCCAGGACTTCCTCTCCCCTCCCCTAACCCCTCCCTTCCCCTAACTCCTCCCCTCCCCTCCCCTTTCCTTTCCTTTGCCTTATTTATTGCTGTCTTCTTCGTTCATATTTGTATTTGTCCTGGCTGCTTACTTGTTCTTCCCGAGGCGTACGCCCTTCATTCTACTCCCAGGCCCTCATGCAGGCTGCACATTGCTTGGCAGCTGCCTCCTTGCATCCTTTCCTGGAAAAGTGCACATTCAGGCACATTTCAGGTGGTTCCTTCCTTTCCCATAAAACATTTCTTGGTATCTTCTGGTGTGCTTGTTCCCTTACCAGCTCTTTGTACTCTTGTATAAAATGTTTTTTATTACAGCCTCTCCTGTGTTAAATGTAGAATATATGGAATTTTTTCCCATTTCCTTTCTAGAACCATGAGTGTTTTTCCCTTTTTAATTTATGAGCTTCTTGAGTACAGGGCTGTGCTGCCCATTTTCCTTACTCACTAAGTGTTTGACCCAACTCAAGGATACTTTACATGGTGTTTTATTGTCAGTGTAATTTATTTATTTGTATTATTTTCTAATTTGGAAAGATGCCCTGAAAATTTCAGTTTTCTGACATAATTTTAAAGAATGAAAAAAAAAACATTAAGGGATATGGACTGGAATATGTATATGGAGATAGGACCTAAACTTTTTCTACTCTTTGGGATTGTACCTGACTAGTCAAAACTGTTAACCATGCTTCATCTGGTCAAATATCTAGAAAGGATTTTACATACAGTTGCATTGGTAAAATGGCGATGAACTTGGGGTGGTGTGTAGCCTGCTGTGTCCTAGCAGGAAGTGCTTTAAGATGACACCAAGAGCTGTAAGATCTCTTCTTTTACATCTAGGTTCGAGATGCAGCAATAAACAGCTTAGTGGAAATTTACAGACATGTAGGAGAACGTGTGAGGGCAGACCTCAGTAAAAAAGGATTGCCACAGTCCCGGTGAGTTCAGACTTTATTTCCCCTTCTGCTCATCCCCCTACTCTTTTTTTTTTTTTAATCAAATTTTTATTATTCAGATTATTACATTTGTTTTTCTTTTTTCCCCTCCATAGCTCCCCTCCACCCGGTTCCTAACCCTCCCTCTACCCTTACCTCGCTCCCATTGATCTCATCCATAGGTGTATGATGTTTGTCCAGTTTCTCTCTGTACACCTCTCACCCTTTCCCCCTGAGAATTATCAGTCCACTCCCTTTCTGTGCTCCCAATTCTATTACATTCTCCAGTTTATTCTTTGATCAAATTTTTAGCTTCACTTATTGATAGATATGTATTTGTTGTTCATAATTTTTTGTCTTTTACCTTTTTCTTCTTCCTCTTCTAAGAGTACCTTTCAGCATTTCATATAATACTGGTTTGGAGTTGATGAACTCCTTTAGCTTTTTCTTATCTGTGAAGCTCTTTATCTGCCCTTCAATTCTGAATGATAGCTTTGCTGGATAGATTATTCTTGGTTGTAGGTTCTTGCTATTCATCACGTTGAATATTTCTTGCCATTCCCGTCTGGCCTGCATCGGTTCTGTTGGGAAATCAGTTGACAATCATATGGGTGCTCCCTTGTAGGTAATGAACTGTTTTTCTCTTGCTGCTTTTAATATTCTCTCTTTGTCTTTTGCTCTTGGTATTTTAATTATGATGTGTCTTGGTATAGTCCTCTTTGGATTCTTTTTATATGGGGATCTGTGTGCGTCCTGGACTTGTAAGTCTATTTCTTTTACCAGATGTGGGAAGTTTTCAGTCATTATTTCTTTAAGTAGATTTTCAGTATCTTGCTCTCTCTCTTCTTCTGGCACCCCCACAATTCTGATGTTGATACACTTGAAACTGTCCCAGAGGCTCCTTACATTATCTTCACATTTTTGGATTCTTTTTTCTTCTTGCTTTTCCAGATGAGTGTTTTCTGATTCTTTATATTTCAAATTTTTGACTTGATTCTTGCCTTCCTCTAGTCTGCTGTTAGGTCTCTGTAAAATATTTTTTATTTCAGTCAGTGTATGTTTAATTTCTATTTGGTCCTTTTCTATCTTCTAGTTGGACTTTTTCTATCTCTAGTTAATTCTTTTTCATCTCCAGTTGGTTCTTTTTCATCTCCTCTTGGCTCTCGCTAACTTTATCCAACTTTTCTAGGATATTCTTGAAAAACCTTATAAGCGTCGTTTTGAACTCTATATCCAATCGTTTGTTTTTCTCCATTTCTTTTGTTTGTGATTTCTTCCCTTGTCTCGGCATTTTCACTATGCTGGGAGAACTTCTGTGTTGGATCAGCCTTATACCAGACTTGCAAAACTGCAAAAGCCTCTCTGTTGAGCTTGGGAGGGGGGGGTGGAGTCTCATTGCTTTCCAGTCAGCCCCGCCCTCCACAGGCCCCGAGTCTTTCCTCACTGGTAATCGCTTGAGCGGTCCCTGTGCGCACATGTGCTCTCTTGCAGTGCCTCTAGACTGCTGCCTTTCCAGCTCCCCTGCGCTCCAGGATTATATGAGTCTGGGTCCCCAGGGTTTTGCCCAAAATTGGGGTTTAGTGGGGTTAGAAGTGGCGCAGTTGGGAGGCTCTGCCTCCCGCCTACTTGTGAAAGCCAGCGGCACAAACAGCAGTGCTGTGCTCGCCACCAGACTTCTGATCTTTTGCGACTCCCCTAAATTTCTGTGCATTTCTCCCTTTTCACAGTTCAAACTCCCCCCGTATGAGTTTCGGCTGGATGTGGGGTTTAGTGTTGTAGGATAAGGGATTCAATGCCGTTGAGAGTCTCCGTCTCCCTCCCGCCAGAAAAAGCCAGCCAGGTACTCCGGCACCCGCTCTCTCCACGCGTGCATCTCCGTACCTCAGCTTTTTGTAGTTCCTCTGGGTCTCTGTGAGCCCCTCTCTTTCCCTCTAGTTGTAGAATTTCCATTCAGCCAGCTTTCCTGTGGTTCTGGATGATGTCCATTCTGTGTTTTAGTTGTAGTTTTGAAATTGTTGTGTGAGGCAGCAGTGTAGGTGTTTACCTATGCCGCCATCTTGGATTCCTCTCCCCCCCCCCACACACTCCTTTTCAGTTAACATTTTGGTGTGCACTACCTCTTTGTTGTGATAATTATTTCAAAGAATGTATGGTTATTAGATTGGCGATGGGAGATCTTGTCCTGATTGTATGTCAGAGGTCCCTTCCCATTCCAATTCCTCAGAAGTAAGAGTCTCTCACCAAGATAACTATTTAGTCAACTCCTAGGCCATCCCCTGATTTTAGAAGCATAATGAAAATGGATGTATTTAAAAAAAAATCTTTATTATTCATATTATTATAAGTGTTCTTCTTTTTCCTCCCCAGACGTCCCCTCCACCCGATTCCCACCATACCCTCTGCCCTTACCTCCCCTCCACTGTCCTCATCCATAGGTGTACGATTTCTGTCCAATCTCTTCCTGTACCTCCACATCCCTTTCTACCCAATAATTGTCAGTCCACTCCCTTTCTATGCCCCTGATTCTGTTATATTCACCAGGTTATTCTGTTCATCACATTTTTAATTCACTTGATTTTTATATTCACTTGTTGATATATATGTATTTGTTGTTCATAATTTTTATCTTTACCTTTTTTTCTTCTTCTTCCTTTTCTTAAAGAGTACCTTTCAGCATTTCATATAATACTGGTTTGGTGTTGATGAACTCCTTTAGCTTTTTTTTTTTTTTAATCTGTGAAGCTCTTTATCTGACCTTCAATTCTGAATGATAGCTTTGCTGGGTAGAGTAATCTTGGTTGTAGGTTCTTTTTTTTCTTTTTTTTAAAATAACAGCTTTATTGAGATATACATAAAATTCACCCTTTATAATGTACAATTCAATGATTTTTAGTGCAGTCACAAAGTTGTAGTTCAACCATCACCAGTATCTAATTTTAGAATAAAAAAACACACCATATTTTCATTGATTTTAGAGAGGGAGAGAGAGACAAAAACATCAATGATGAGAGAGAATAATTGATTGGCTGCCTCCTCATGCCCCGCCCGGGTATCAAGGCTGCAACCTGGGCATGTGCCTTGACAGGGAATTGAATTGTGACCTCCTGGTTCTTAGGTCCATACTCAAGCACTGAGCCATGCCTGCTGGGCAAGAACATTTTTGTCATTCCAAAAGGGAAGCCCCATGTGTTAGCAATTGTCTCCCATTTCACTCCTTCTCACAGCCTCTGGCAACCACTAATCTTAATAGGATTTGCCTATTATGAACATTTCATATAAATAGAATCATAAAATGTGGTTTCTGCGGCTGACTTCTTTCACTAACATGATGTTTTCAAGGTTTTTACCTCCCTCCCGTTGACCTCATCCAAGGTGTATGATTTTTGTCCAGTCTCTCCCTGTACCCCCCTCACCTGTTTCCCCCTGAGATATATCAGTCCACTCCCTTTCTGTGCTCCTGATTCTATTATATTCACCAGTTTATTCTGTTGATCAAATTTTTAATTCACTTAATTTTTAGATTCCTTTGTTGATAGATATTTGTTGTTCATAATTTTTTACCTTTTGCCTTTTTCTTCCTCTTCTAAAAGAGTACCTTTCAGCATTTTATATAATACTGGTTTGGAGTTGATGAATTCCTGTAGCTTTTTCTTATCTGTGAAGCTCTTTATCTGCCCTTCATTTCTGAATGATAGCTTTGCTGGATAGATTATTCTTGGTTGTAGATTCTTGCTATTCATCACGTTGAATACTTCTTGCCACTCCTGTCTGGCCTGCATCGTTTCTGTTGAGAAAGCAGCTGACAATCAAATGGGTGCTCCCTTGTTGGTAATTAACTGTTTTTCTCTTGCTGCTTTTAATATTCTCTCTTTGTCTTTTGCTCTTGGCATTTTAATTATGAAGTGTCTTGGTGCGGGCCTCTTTGGATTCCTTTTCTTTGGGGTTCTGTGCGCTTCCTGGACTTTTTAGTCTATTTCTTTCACCAGGTGGGAGAAGTTTTCAGTCATTATTTCTTCATATAGGTTTTCAGTTTTTTGCTCTCTCTTTTCTTCTGGCCACCCCTATAATTGTGATGTTGGTACATTTCAAGTTGTCCCAGAGGCTCCTTACACTATCTTCACATTTTTGGATTCCTTTTTTTTTTTTTTCTCCAGTTGAGTGTTTTCTGCTTCTTTGCATTTCAAATCTTTGACTTGATTCTTGTGTTCCTTTAGTCTGCTGTTAGGTCTCTGCATGGTATTTTTTATTTCGGTTGGTGTGTGTTTAATTTCTAGTTGGTCCTTTTTCATCTCCTCTTGGGTCTCGCTGAATTTATTTATCTTTTCTAGGAAATTCTTGAAAAACCTTATAACTGTGGTTTGGAACTCTATATCCAGTCATTTGTTTTCCTCCATTTCTTTTGCTTGTGATCTGTTCCTGTGTCTCTGCATTTTCTCTGCTTCCCTGAGTTGGTCGAGTAGCTTTTTGTGCTAAGTGTCCTAATAGGGCCCAGTGACACAGCCTCCCCAGTTACCTGAGGTGGACACTCTTGGTGCACCCCTTTGTGGACTGTGTGCACAGCCTTGTTTGTTGTTGGTATTACTGGGAGTTAAGCCTTGATTGTTGTTGGTATTACTGGGAGGAATTGGTTGTGAGTATCAGCTGTGTCTATACTGAGAGAACTTCTGTGCTGCAGACAGCCTTCTGAGGGAAGATTTGCAAAATTGCAAAATCCTCTGTGCTCAGTTTAGATGGGGTGGAGTCTCAAGACAGAGCAGACAGCCTTGGCTTGTCGTCAGCTGTGCCCTATGAGTCCCCTTGATAATTGCTGCAAGCACCTCTGAGAGAAAGCCACTGTCAGACAGTCCTGTTTCTCCCTGAATGAGTCTGAGTTCTCAGAGCCTCGCCCAGAACTGGAGTTCAGCACAGTCAGGAGCTTCCATCTTGCTACTGCTTGAGAAAGCCAGCCACGCACACACATAGCTGCCTGTCCTCTTCTTGCTTGTGTCTCTATACCACAGCCTTTTGCAGCTTTTTTGAGTCTCAATGTGTTTTTCTCTTTCCTTTTAGTTGTAGAATTTCCACTCAGCCAGCTTTCCTCTGGTTCTGGATGGTGTCCGTTTTGTCTTTTAGTTGTAGTTTTGAAATTGTTGTGTGAGGTAGCAGTTTAGGTGTTTACCTATGCCGCTACCTTGGTTTCTCCTGGAAATGGATGGATTTTGATAATTCACCATTCTTTTGATTCAGATGGTTCTATTTATTATATACACACAGTGCCTAGTTATAGTATGTACTTAGAATATATTTGAGTGAGTGGAGCTTTTCTAAGAATGAGTTTGGTTTGGAAATCATCTTTGAAATGTAGTTTTCTGTTCAGTGATGTGAGCCTCGCCACGAAGAAGCTAGGGGTCAGCATCTTATCAGACCCAAGGCATCTTGAGTGGACAGGTGTCTCTGTTGTGTCCAAATTTAAAAGTTAATGGAGAATTGGATGTGCATAGTTTGAAATGTGATGCAGGAACCTTGCACCAAATGAATTCCAAACCCCTTGCCCCGCCCATTCCTTTAGGGAGAAAGTAATGTGAAAATCCTGGGAATTAGAAGTGGACTGGACTCACAGAGTCGCTGGTCAGAGTCTGCCATTATGACCACGGCTACAGCAGAGGATCAGAGACATGCAATGAACTCACACAGCTGGGCCTGAAGCTCTGTTCTCTGCCTCGCCTTTCCTTTCTTCATCTGACATGAGTGTACAGAGCACTTAGACATGGAATGGAATGTTGAAATATTCAGGGGTCTTGATGTCCCTTAACTGGATATGACATTGGGCCCCTCACCCTAAGGTAGAGGTTCCAGGAGCAGCTGAATGGGGCTATATTCTTTCTTGCTGAGTCATGTCGGACCCAGTATTGTTCTCACTATGGGCCCTGAGCTTTGCACAAGACAATGAGATGGGCCTGTAACTACCCTTCATATGTTTTACAAAAGTAATCCCTGAGAATAGAGTTTTGATGTCCATGTTTTATTCACCTCAGCCTTCTGGATTTTGAATGAATGGTGAGAACACTTATAGTAAGAGACAAAAATTAAAGACGAAACTACTGAACAAACACTTGGGCAAATTTGGAGGGAGGACACAGTTGAACAGGCAGAGCAGGGGCTGGAAGGAGAGGGCTGTTTGATGATGTCAAGATCATTGTTGGGAAAACAGGCCTTAAGCAGTGAGACTCTTTCCTACTCCAGGATGGCTCACCATGCTCTGCAGCTCACAGTGGCCGGGGCCCTGAATGGCAGCATACCCAGTGGGGTCCCTGGATAACCCTCGAAGGTTGCTGCGGTAAGATCTAGTGGTGGGTGCAGGAAGGAGCCGTCACAGCAGGTCCGATGGCTGGCTGGAGACACCTGCTTACAGAGTTGGCCATGGTCTATCTGGAAACTTGGATTTGGGGAGGATTTGCAGTATTCCCAAAGAGTGAGGTAAGCGTGGCTCCCTGTGCCCCATGGCGCAGGACTTAGCTAAGACCCTGCTTTCCTTCAGAGGGAGTCTGACCTTTTCAGAGCGGTTCAGTGTGACTAGCCCCAATAAAACCTCCAGGCCCTGAGACTCTAATGAGCAGACCACCTTTCCCAGGTTGTCCCCACCCGTTGCTGGGAGATTAACCACGTCCTGTGTGACTTCACCAGTGGCGGCTCTAGGAAGCTTGTGCCTGGTGCACCTGACCCTCACCCGCGCACCTTTTTCAGTTGCTGGCTTTTCTTTGTGTTCTTTTACTATGATTGTCCTGTAATAATCACAGCTGTGAGTATGACCATATGGTGAGTCCTGTGAGTTGCTTTAGCAAATTGTTTAATGTGGAAGGGGCCTAGAGGCCCCTCAACACAGAGGGTGTGTAGGTAAAGTCCCAGAGGCAGTGGAGGCCAGAGACCCCAGGTCTGTGTGTCATGTTTGCTTTCTGCTAACCCTTTTTAAAAAACATTCGAGATAAAGAGACACGTCAATCAGTTGCCTCTCGTACACGCCCCAACTAGGGATCAAACCCATAAACTTGGGTTTGTGCCCTGACTGGAAATCAAACCCACCACCTTCTGGTGTATGGGGCAACACTTCAACCAACTGAACTACATCATACTTTTAAAAAATATATAAGGAGCTACAGAAGAGCTCTGTGAATAGGAATAAGGGTTTCTGCTATCTCATGTTAAAAATTTTCCCCAAATTCTGAATCAAATGGAGCAGGTAGTCCTGTTAAAATGGATGCACGTGGTCACAGCCATTCTTGTAAATGCACAGTGCTTGGAGAAGGAGGCTGGTGGTTCTTTAAAAATGTGCTCTAGTGAAAAAAGCTGAAACCAGGTTTCTTTGGATTTATTGCAAGATAGTTACCTAAGGTCTAGCATTGTGTCAAAGGCTCTAGCTGCCACCTTTATTTTGTGGGGATGTGTCCAAATGGAACGAAACTTGTAAAGAATCCTACTGTTGTTTGGGAAATTCAGTATCTACTCTGTGTGGCTCAAATGGCTGACTTGAATACTTGACTATTCTAAACCTCTGTTACATCATTATAGATTTTTTTGTTATGTGAGCATAGCAGATTTTTCAGCTTAGCAGGATTCCACAGGGCTAATAAAATATTGTAGAATTTGCTTAATGCTTTCTAAAACTTGGGTTTTGTCCTGGAATGAAAATATTGACCTCCTATGAGTTTGTTAATTGAGAACTACATTGGAGAAGAAGGTTAACTATAACGCTAAAAAATACGTGATGAAAAGAATGCCGTCATCATATCAGCTGAATAACTTCAATAAGAGCAAACTCCTTTGAGCAGCAGTCTTCTTTGTTCATTTCACAGTTGGGAAGTGCCCTTCACTTTGGAGGAGCTGCAATTATGTGTTTGGGTCACGTGTTAAGAGCCTTGTTGTCTGGTGGCTAAAATAATATTGAGCCATAAAATAAAGCAGAGATTTTCAACCAAGTCTTCATTTTAGAATGTCTCTCCCCCACACAGGATCTCAGCATTGTTGAGCTGTGAACTTTAGTTAGGATAGTCTTTGGCCATTTTACATTGTTTAACACATTATTTTCACAGTTCATGCATGTGATATGTGCATGTGATAAGTACACTTAGCTATCTCTTGTAACATGCCATATAGTTGTGTGATGTTTGTGTGGTATGATGGGCAACCAAAGTCTAAATTGACTCCTGACACTCTTGTGGCTTATTTCATAGACACGCTATGGCATTCCCTGTCCTCCCTTTGGATATGCCAGACACTATTTGTATTCTGTGTGGTATATTTAATTTAGAAGCTATGGGTAAAAGACTGGTGTTAAGTTTGTCTCTGGACCCATCATTTGGGAACCAATGGCCTGAAACAGCAGCAGCTTTAAACCTGAAGATACTTTAATTTCTAGAGGGAGCCGATGCATGTGATCTGATGCATTGTGACCTAGCAGAAAACTTACTGTGAACCTGCAGTTTTGAATGGCTCTCAATGTTTGTTTTGCTATTTCAATCTATATATTTATTTTTATTTTTTAATTTAATATATTTTTATTGTTCAGATTATTATAATTGTCCCTCCTCCCCCCCATAGCGCCCCTCCCCCCGACTTGCACCCCTCCCTCTGTCCCTACCTCCCCCCCATTATCCTCATCTATAGGTATATGATTTTTGTCCAGTGTCTCCCTGTACCCCCCTCACTACTTTCCCCCTAAGACTTTTCAGTCCATTTCCATTCTATGCTCCTGATTCTATTAAGTTCACTAGTTTATTCTGTTCATCAGATTTTTTATTCATTGATTTTTAGATTCACTTGTTGATATGTATGTATTTGTTGTTCATAATTTTTATCTTAAGCTTTTTTTTTCTTCTTCCTCTTCTTAAATCTTTCAGCATTTCATATAATACTGGTTTGGTGTTGATGAACTCCTTTAGTTTTTTCTTATCCGTGAAGCTCTTTATCTGCCCTTCAATTCTGAATGATAGCTTTGCTGGGTAGAGTAATCTTGGTTGTGGATTCTTGCTTCCATTACTTTGAATATTTCTTGCCACTTCAGTCTGGCTTGCATCGTTTCTTTTGAGAAATCAGTTGACAATCGTATGGGTGCTCCCTTGTAGGTAATTAACTGTTTTTCTCTTGCTACTTTAAATATTCTCTCTTTATCTTTTCCTCTTGGTATTTTAATTATGAAGTGTCTTGGTGTGGTCCTCTTTAGATTCCTTTTGTTTGGGGTTCTGTGTACTTCCTGGACTTGTCAGTCTATTTCTGTCACCAGGTGGGGGAAGTTTTCAGTCATTATATCTTCAAATAGGTTTTCAGTATCTTGCTCTCTCTTTTCTCTGGCACCCCCATAATTGTGATGTTGGTACGCTTCAAGTTGTCCCAGAGGCTCCTTACACTTTCTTCACATTTTTGGATTTCTTTCTTTCTTTTTTTTTTTTTTTTTTTGCTTTCCCAGTTGAGTGTTTTCTCTTTCTTTACATTTCAGATCTTTGACTTGATTCTTGCGTTCTTCTGGTCTGCTGTTAGGTCTCTGTATGATATTTTTTATTTCAGTCAGTGTGTGTTTAATTTCTAGTTGGTCCTTTTTCATCTCCTCTTGGGTCTCGCTGAATTTATCCATCTCTTCTAGGAAATTCTTGAAAAACCTTATAACTGTGATTTGGAACTCTATATCCAGTCATTTGTTTTTCTCCATTTCTTTCGCTTGTGATCTGTTTCTTTGTCTCTACATTTTTGCTACTTCCCTGCGTTGGTAGAGTAGATTTGTGTGCTAGGTGTCCTATATGGCCTAGTAGCTCCGCCTCCCTAGTTATCTGAGGTGGATTCTCTTGGTGCACCCCTTTGTGGCCTGTGTGTACAGCTTTGTTGTATTTAAGTCTTGATTGTTGTTGGTATCACTGGGGGGAATTGACCTCCCAGCCAATCGGTTGTGAAGATTAGTTGTGTCTATGCTGGGAGAAGTTCTGTGCTGCAGTCAGCCTTATGATATAAGATTTGAAAAATTGCAAAAGCCTCTGTGTTCAGCTTGCATGGGGCAGAGTCTCAGAGCTGAGCAGACAGTCTTTGCTTCCAGTCAGCCCTGCCATATGCAGCCCCTGGGTCTCAGTGTTCCTTGGTAATCACTGCAGCCCTCTCTGCGTGCACTCGAACTTGCGCCCCTCCAGACTTCTGCCTTTCCAGATCCCTTGAATTTCCATGCGCTCTGGGGACCCGTATGAGTCTTGGTCCCCTGGGTCTCTCCTGAATCTGGGGTTCATTGCAGTTGGAACTGGATTTCAGCCAATTGGAAGATTCCATCTTCCTCCTGCTAGAGAAAGCCAGTGGCACAATCAGCAGTCAGTCTTTTCTGTGCGCACTTGTGTGTGCCTCCAGACCTCTGCCTTTTGTAGCTCCCCTAAGTTTCCATGCACTCTTCCCTTTTCACAACAGAACAGACTCCCCCGTATGAGTCTTGCCTGGGTCTGGGGTTCTGTGCAGTTGGAACTGGGGTTCAGTGCAGTCGGGAGTTTCCGTTTCCTTCCTGCTAGAGGAAGCCAGCCAGGCCCATCACCAACTGTTCTATCCAGGTGTATATCTCTGTACCTCAGCTTTTTGCAGCCCCTGTGTGTCTACATGAGCCCCTCTCTTTCCTTCTAATTGAAGAAATTCCACTTAGCCAGCTTTCCTGTAGTTCTGGAAGATGTCTGTTCTGTCTTTTAGCTGTAGTTTTGAAATTGTTGTGCGAGGCAGCAATTTAGGTGTTCTCCTATGCTTTCTCTCCCTATTTCAATCTATTTAAAAAATTTATGGACATTTTCCAGTCATTATTACTTAATGATGATATAGTTAAGAGAAAAATGGAAACTTTCTTATTTTAAATTTGTTTGCTAAAGCTTTACTGGTGTAGAGAGGGCCCATGACAAAAGCAGCATGAGAGAGATGTGCTTGGCACGATCTGCTCTCATTTCTTAAGTTTTGTTACTGCCTGTGATGTGTAGAGAGAGAGTTGATGAGGTGAATAAGATAGAGTGAACAAAGGCAGTTCCTGTCCCGTTCTGTCATTTTCCTGCAGAAGCAAAGGCTGTTGCCTGATTTATGGCTGCCATTGTACCTATTGCTCTGTCTGTAAATAGTGTGCACGTATTGCTAAACCTTATTTTTTTTCTCACAAGAAGTTTACTTTGCATCATGGAGGGTAAATCTCAGCTATTTCTTCCTAACCTCTCTCATGTATAGCTGCCATTGCCACACCCACCAAATATAGTCATGTTTTAATTTTGATTAGAACATTTAGTGTATATTATAGTTAAGTATGCCATTCACTATTTATATTTGTTGAATTCTGATTACTTTACCTTTTCCCCCCACTTCCTTTTATTTGTCCTACGTTATTTGTCATATTACATGTGCATAGTTGTCCACATCGTATTCTGCACGAGGACTGTCTGTGAACTGCCAGTTTGTGGATGTGCACTTGAGCCTGTTCTGGTCTGACGGACTGCCTTACTGCCTTCACTACCTCATGCTTACTTATCCTCCTGGCAGCTCTATCAGCTTGTTGGGGCTTCACTTCTCCTTTTACTCCAGAGGCATCTGCTGATTTTTGGGGGGACCATGCCTTTTTTCTTCTTCTTGGTTTTCTCTCTTATTTTAGTCATGTATATATCCTCCAGTAGCTTTCTCCAAACGGATGTGGAGGAGACTTTCTTTGAGTCTGAAAAGATCTTTATTCTATTTTCATGTTGGCAGTTTGTCAGGGTTTAGAAATCTAGGTTGAAAGTCATTTTCATCCAGAACGTTAAAACTAATGTCCATGTATTCCAGCTTTTAGTGTTTCTACTGAGAAGTTCAAAGTCATTCTGATTCTTCAGTCTATTAAAGTAGATAACTTTGATTTTCTGTATCTCTAGAGTTTGTCTGAAACTTTATGGTGAGGAGTCTCAGAGAGACTAATTTCATTGTACTGAATGCTTGGAGGGCCTTTCAACTTGGAACATTGTGTTGTTTGGATCTGGGCTAGTTTCTTTAAAAATATATTTACATGTATTTATATATATATGTATATACATATATATGTATACATATATATTTATAAATATCACAGTTAAATTATGACCACTTGGACTCATTTTCTGATTTTTTCCCTCCCATTTATAGCTTTCCTATTTCACTGTGTTCTGTGTGATTTTCTCAAATTTATCTTCCAACCATTCTATTGGATTTTTGATTCAAATTTTTTCCTTTTTGGTTTTATTTTCTAAGCTCTCTCTTTTTGTTTACTGTGTCAATTTTATAGCATTGTATTTTCTTTATATTTTTGAATAAGAGCTTTCTTACTGAAATATTTCATATACTGTAATTTTCATAATTTACCATATACCTTTTAAAGTGAACAATTAAGTGGTTTTAGTATATTCACAAAATTGTATAGCCATTATTACTATCTAGTTTTAGAACATTTTCATCAGTCCAAAAAGAAATTCCGTATCCATTAGCAGTCCCTCTCCATTCCTCTCCATTCTTTCTTCTTCCCTCCATCCCCTAGCAACAGCTATATCCACTTTTTAATTCTATGGATTTGTCTTTTTGGACATTTCAGGCAAATAAAATCACACAAAATAGTCTTTTGTTGACTGCCTTCTTCCATTTACCGTAATACGTATTTTCAAGGTTCAGTAATATTGTAGCGGAGTCATTTTTCTTACAGCTGAAAAAAATGCCATGGAATCTTTCTGTATACCACTTTTTGTTTATCCATTCTTCTGTTGATGTCGAATTTGAGTTGCTTCTGCCTTTTGACTATTGTGAATAATGCTGCTATGAAAATGTCTGTATAAATATCAGTTCTAGTTCCTGCTTTCAGTCCTTTTAGTTATATACCCAGAATTGGAGTTGCTGGATTGTATGGTAATTGTGTTTAAATTTTTGAGGAGCCATCATACTTTTTTCCATAGCTGCTGTACATCCTAGCCAACAGTTATTATTTTCTGTTGTTTAGTTTTGATGATAGCCATCCTAATGGATATCTTCTGTGATTTTGATCTTTGTAGAATTTTTAGAGGACCTTTGTTGAAAATGCATTGACCTTTAATGTAAGGATTATTGCTGTAATCTTAATTTTGTTCCATTGATTGATATGCCTATCCTTGTGTGAGTACCATGCTGTCTTGATTAATGTAGTTTTGTAGTAAAATTTGAAATCCAAGTTTGTTCTTCTTTTTAAGATTATTTTAGCTGCTCTGGGTGTCCTGCTTGTCCATGCGAATTTATCAATTTCTGCATAAAATGGCAGCTGGGATTTTGGTAGGAACTGAATCTGTAATGAGTTTGGGGACTAGTGCCATCATAATATTAAATCTTTCAATCCATGAACATGGAATGCCTTTCATTTTTAAAAAGTTTAATTATTTTCAACATTTAGTAATTGTCAGTGGACAAGCCTTGCTCTTAAATATTTTATTCTTTTGATGCTACTTGAAAGCAGATCCCCTTCTGCCCTCCCCCCCAATTTTTGTTTTAGAGGGCTCATTGCCAATGTATAGAAATATAATTTAAAAAACTGGATCTTGAATACCACAACCTGGCTGAATTCACTATTTCTAATAGTTTTGTTGTAGGCTTCTTGGAAATTTATATGCAAATATTTCATCTACCAATAGAAATATGTAGTTTCTTTCTGTTCCAATCTGTATGCCTTTTATTCCTCTTTCTTGCCTAAAAACTGTGGCTAGAACTTAGGTAGAGAGAAGGGACAACACTGTATTATTCCTGATCTTAGGAGGAAACTTCTCAATCTTTTACCATTAATTTTTATGTTAGCTGTGGATGTTTTTATGTATGACTATGAGGCTGAAGTAATTTGTTGAGTTCTTTTATCATGAGAGGATGTTGGGTTTTGTCAAATACTTTTTCTGCATCCATTGAGATTATGTTACTTTGTTTTCATTCTGTTACATTACATGGATTGATTTTCAGATATTAAATCAACCTTGTATTCCTAGAATAAATCCCATGTGGTCATATTTTATAACTATTGTTTATATGCTTCAGGATTTACAAGGAATAATGATCTGTACTTTTGTGAAGGCAGCCTGAGCCCCGGCTCTCCCCCTCCCCACAACCTGCATTCTGATGCATATGCTTGCTAACCCAACCCCCTTTCTACTTCTGTCCTAGCTATCTATGTGTCCCAGAGGCCATAAACCATGAACCATATACAACCCCTGGAAGGGTTTGGCAGTGCTGACGCCAGCTAAGCCAGGCCTTTGGGTGTAATCTCATTTCCCCCCAAAATCTGAAAGCCTGGTCCATATTTGGGAGACAAAGAAACTAAGGGGACCAAAGGGAAAGCACCCCCTTCCCCCCCTTGCATTCCGTGCTCAGGCTTTGGAGGCTGAGTCATCACACTGGTGCATCTGCAATAAAGGCATTCTTTCTGAATCCTCTGATTGTTCTCCCACCACGCCTGGCAGCTTATCTGCAACACTTTTATTGTGATGTATTTTTCTACTTTTGGTGTTACTATAATGCTGTCCCAATTTCTCCTCTAGTGACATAGCACTTTACTATTTCTTACATGCACATCTCTTTAAGGGCGTTTACACTTCATTTCACTCTTTAATATGTCACACTCAATTCTTATTTTATATTTATATTTTATCCTTATTATTATTATTACTATAACAAATGCTGACTTCATAGAATGAGTTGGAAAGTGTTTTCCCTATATTTTAGGAATATCTATCTATTTCTAAATACAGTCTATTATATAGAGAGATAGCTCTATACTATCTCTAGCTACCTACCTCAAAAGACTTTATTTTTTAAAGTACCTTTTTATTGATTTCACAGAGAGAGAAGAGGAGATAGAAACATCAGTGATGAGAAAGAATCATTGAATAGCTGTCTCCTTCACCCCTCACCCCCTACTGGGGATAGAGCCTGTAGCACCTGGCATGTGCCCTGGCCTGGAATCTCACCGTGACCTCCTGGTCATGGGTTAATGCTTACCACTTGAGCCAGTTAATGCTCTACACTGGCTGGGCTAGTCTGTTTTTTAGAGCCATTCCAGATATTTAGAAAAGCTGACTAGGAAGTGCAGAATTCCCTTATTCCTCTCCTCCTCTACCTAGTTTTCCCTCTCCTCATCTATATTTTAAAAGACTTTGTGAAGAATTGAAACTAATTCTTGTTTAAACATTTTTAGAATTTATTTTTAGAATAAACCATCTGTGCCTTTGCTTTAGGGGGAGGTGTTTTGATTACTATAATTAATGTCTTTTGGTCCAAGTCTGTGGTTGGAAAACTGCGGCTGGTGAGCCACATGCGGCTCTTTGGCCCCTTGAGTGTGGCTCTTCCACAAAATACCGAGGTCTGGGTGAATCTATTTTGAAGAAGTGGCATTAGAAGAAGTTTAACTTTAAAAATTTGGCTCTCAAGAGAAATTTCAATCGTTGTACTGTTGATATTTGGCTCATTAGTCAACAGAACAGCAAACTGCAGCTGGAGAGCCGCATGTGGCTCACGAGCCACAGTTTGCCGACCACTGGGCTAGGGTTGCTTCATTTTTGAAGGGTAAATTTGTTGGTTATAGAATTCTTTGTTGAGATTTTTAATTTCAGGACTTTGAATATGGCATCCCACTGCTGCTTGGCCCCCATTGTTTTTTATGAGAAAGCAATTACTAATTTTATTGAGGATCCTTGTACATGAGCGGCATCTATGTTGTTGCTTTCAAGAATTTCTCTTTGTCTTTTCTTTTTTCTCTGTCTTTTCTTTTGACATTTTGCTTATCATGTGTCCTGATTAAGTTCTCTTTAACTCTATCCTGTTTAGAATTTGTTAAAACTTCTTCTTTAATATGTAGATTAATATTTTATGTAAAATTTGGAAAGTTTAAATTTATACTTTTTTTACATATTTTTTCTGTCCTTTTTTTCCTTCTCTTCTGAGATTCCCATTATGTATATGTTTGTTTTGTAGGAAGATGATCTCTTAGTTGCTGCTCTTTGGTTTACACCCCTCTCTGTTGTTTTTTTCTCTTGTTTCTCACAGTATTTGCAATTGACTCATGTTTCAGTTTGTTCCTTCTTCCTACTATTTGCTCAAATGCATTCTTGGTTCCCTAGTGAATTTTTGCAATTATTGTACTTTTCATTTCTAGAATTTTTACCTGATTTTTTTCTTATGTTTTCTCTCTCTTTATTATCTATTGGTTGAGACATTGCTCTTATACTTTCCTCTAGTTCTTTACAACATTCTTATAATGGTAGATTTCATTCGGTTAATTCCAGTGTCTGGGCTTTCATTAAAGATAGTTTCTGTTGATTGATTTTTTCCCCCTGTGTATGGGCTACATTTTCTTTCTTTCTTTCTCTTTCTCTCTTTCTTTTTATTTAATAAATCTTTATTGTTCAGATTATTACAATTGTTCCTCTTTTTTCCCCCCATAGCTCCTCTTCACCTGGCTCCCACCCCTCCCTCTGCCCTTACCTCCCCCTCATTGTCCTCATCCATAGGTGTATGATTTTAATCCAGTCTCTTCCTGCACCCCCCTCACCCCTTGCCCCCTAAGATTTGTCAGTCCACTCCCTTCTATGCCCCTGATTCTATTATATTCACCAGTTTATTCTGTTCATCACATTTTTAATTCACTTGATTTTTTTTAGATTCACTTGTTGATAGATACGTATTTGTTGTTCATAATTTTTATCTTTACCTTTTTTCTTCTTCTTCCTCTTCTTAAAGAGTACCTTTCAGCATTTCATATAATACTGGTTTGGTGTTGATGAACTCCTTTAGCTTTTTTTTTTTTATCTGTGAAGCTCTTTATCTGCCCTTCAATTCTGAATGAAAGCTTTGCTGAGGAGAGTAATCTTGGTTGTAGGTTCTTGCTATTATTCATCACTTTGAATATTTCTCACCACTCTTGTCTGGCCTGCATAGTTTCTTTTGAGAAATCAGCTGACAATCGTATGGGTCCTACCTGGTGTAGGTAATTAACTGTTTTTTTCTTGCTGCTTTTAATATTCTCTCTTGTCTTTTGCTCTTGGCATTTTAATTATGAAGTGTCTTGGTGTGGTCCTCTTTGGATTTCTTTTGTTTGGGGTTCTGTGCACTTCCTGGACTTGTCAGCCTATTTCTTTCACCAAGTGGGGAAAGTTTTCAGTCATTATTTCTTCAAATAGGTTTTCAGTATCTTGCTCTCTCCCTTCTTCTGGCACCTCCATAATTGTGATGTTGGTATGCTTCAAGTTGTTCCAGAGGCTTCTTACACTATCTTCACATTTTTTGATTCTTTTTTCTTTTTTCTTTTCCAGTTGAGTGTTTTCTGTGTCTTTGTATTTCAAATCTTTGACTTGATTCTTGTGTTCCTCTAGTCTGCTGTTAAGTCTCTGTATAATATTTTTATTTCAGTCAGTGTATATTTAATTTCTGATTGGTCCTTTTTCATGAACTTCTCTTAGGTCTTGCTAAATTTATCCATCTTTTCTAGGCAAGTCTTGAAAATCCTTATAAAGGGGAGAGGAGGAGAGAGGAAAGGCAGGGAAGGAGAAAGGGAGTGGAGGGGAGAGAGAGGGTAGGGGAGAGGAGAGAGAGAAGAGGGAAAGGAAAAGAAAGAGGAAGAGGAGGGAAGGGGAGTTTTGAACTCTATCCAGTTGTTTTTTTTTTTCTCCATTTCTTTCGCTTGTGATCTGTTCTTTTGTCTCCGCATTTTCGCTGCTTTCCTACATTGTTAGAGTAGCTTTGTGTGCTAGGTGTCCTGTATGGCCCGGTAGCTCCACTTCCCCAGTTACCTGAGTTGGACACTCTTGGTGTTGCACCCCTTTATGGATTGTGTGTACAGTCTTGTTGTAGTTAAGTCTTGATTGTTGTTGGTATCATTGGGGAGGATTGACCTCCAAGCAAATTGATTGTGAGGATCAGCTGTGTCTACGCAGCTGCCTTATGAGACAAGACTTGCAAAATTGTGAAAACCTCTGTGTTCAGTTTGGATGGGACAGAGTCTCAGGGCTGAGCAGACAGCCTTGGCTTCTCGTCAGCCCTGCCCTACGCAGTCCCTGGGGGTCTCAGTGTCCCTTGGTAATCGCTGCAGCCCTCTCTGTGCGCTCACACTTGTGCACCTCTAGACCTCTAATATTCCAGCTCCCGTGAGTTTCCGTTTGCTCCTGGGACCTTTATGAGTTTGGGTCCCCAGGGTCTTGCCTGAAACTGGGGTTCCGTGCAATTGGAAGGAGATTTCAGCACAGTTGTGAGGTTCTGTCTCCATCCCGCTAGAGAAAGCCAGTGGAACAATCAGCAGTCAGCCCTCTGTGTGTGCACTTGGCTCGCGCGCCTCCAGAACTCTGTTTTTCGTGGCTCCTCTAAGTTTCCATGCACTCCTTCCTTTTCACAACAGTCCAGACTTTCCCCATATGAGTCTCACCTGGAACTGGGGCTCAGTGCAGTTGGGAGTTTCCATCTCCTTCCCACAAGAGAAAGCCAGCCAGGCACTCGGCCACCCTTCCTCTCTGCATGTGTGCCTCTATACCTCAGCTTTTTGCAGCTTCTCTGAGTCTCCATGAGCCCCTCTCTTTCCTTCTAGTTGTAGAATTTCCACTCAGCCAGCTTTCCTGTGGTTCTGGATGATGTCTGTTCTGTCTTTTACTTGTAGTTTTGAAATTGTTGTGCAAGGCAGCAGGTTAGGTGTGCACCTATGCCACCATCTTGCTTGCTATATTTTCTTATTACTTTATATGTCTCATAATTTTTTTGTTGAAACTCATAATTTCAAATTACATGTGTGGTGCCTCTGGAAATCACGTTCTTCTCTCTCCCTAGGCTTGTTGTTGATGATGTTAGTTGCTTATTGCTTATTTAGTGACTTTCCTGAACCAATTTTGTAGTCTGTCTTCTCTTGTTGTTTGTGACTACTGAAGTCTTTGCTTGGTTAGCTTAGTGGTCAGCTAACGATTGAATAGATTTTCAAATGGTGTATCTCTCAACCTTTGCTGAAAGGCTTTCTGTGTAGGTTGTGGCATGCTTCAGTTCACTGGCTGGCAGTCTGTGCATCTCCAACATCCCCTTTACTGCCAGAGTTGAGACAGTGCCTTCTTGGGTCTTTCCCGGGCAGGTACCCACCCTTGCACACACATGTGGCCTCCTAGTTCCCAGGAATATTTTAGAGCTTTTCAGTTTTTCTTTGTAGGCTTTTGAAGTGTCTTGTTCCAGTTGTGATGACCACCTAAGGCTCTGCCATGTGAATCAGTTGTCCCTGATTCTTTTTGATTGTGCTGTCAGGCTAGAGCAAGCATGTCAAACTCAGAGGCTAACAAGGGCCAAGTAAATCAGGTTTAAGTATATGTGATCCACAAAATACAAAAGCTTCAATTTTCATAGAAACGTAGGTTTATTTTGACAGAGACATGCTAGATACAAAGACCTGAAATAAATGAGTAATCGTTAACATAAAATAATAGAACACTTTAATAAAAATTAATATTTTTTTCTTGAACATTAACTTATCAGAGACCAAATAACTGAACAAATTAAAAAGAGTAACACAAATAAAACTATTTTTCTTGTTCTCTGAAAGCAAAATATTTTTTATTGTGCACAGCAAATAAGTCAGTACAAGACTAATGATGTGGCAATTGGCTGGTAAAATATTCACTGCTAGTATTAGTGAAGAGAAATGTTGCACCTGTGCTAAGGTGCATAAGGAAAATGAATGCATCACGATTATAGTAATCAGTCATTAGCGAATGTTGTAGTTCGTTATTAATAATTATGTATAAAGGATATTGTAAAAATTAAGTTACAAAGTTTTTATTAAAATGTTTCTTACACACTATTATATTGGCTGGGCTGCAAAAATATTCATTGTGCACTGCATGCAGCCCCTGGGCCATGAGTTTGACATGCTTGGGATAAAGTGTCTTGCACTGAGCATATTCTGCATCAGTTAAAAAAAAAAAATCTTGTGAGGAAATACAAGATGGCAGCATAGGTAAGCACCTAAACTGCTGCATCACACAACAATTTCAAAACTATAAAAAGACAGAACAGACATCATCCAGAACCACAGGAAAGCTGGCTGAGTGGAAATTCTAGAAGGGAAAAGATGGGCTCACAAAGACCCAGAGTAGCTTCAAAAAGCTGAGGTATGGAGACGCGAGTGTGGAGAGAGTGGGTGCCGGAGTACCTGGCTGGCTTTCTCTGGTGGGAGGGAGACGGAGACTCCCAACTGCATTGGACCCCTTGTCCTACGGCACTGAATCCCAAGTCCAGCCGAAATTCATACGGGGTGAGTTTGGACTGTGAGAAGGGAGAAGTCCACGGAGATTTTGGGGAGCTGCGAAAGGGCAGAAGTTTGTGGGCGCACACACCGCAGTGTGCAGAGGATGGACTGCTGATTGTGCCGCTGGCTTGTGGGCGGGAGACAGAGTCTACAGACTGCGCCACTTCTTATTCCACTAAACCCTAGTTTCGGGTGAGACCCTGGGGACCTAGACTCAGACGGTCCCGGAGCACAGGGGAGCCAGAAAGCCAGCGGTCTAGAGGGACTGCGTGGGTGCGCAGGGACTGCGCCAGCTATTACCCTGAGACTCGTGAGACCCAGGGGCTGCGTAGGGCGGGGCTGACTGGAAGGCAAGGCGGTCCTTAAGCCCTGAGACTCCACTGCTCCCAAGCTCAACGGAGAGGCTTTTACAGTTTTGCAAGTCTTGTATCATAAGGCTGAATCCAACACAGAAGATCTCCTGGCATAGTGAAAATGCCGAGACAAAGGAAGAAATCACAAAAAAGGAAAGGGAGGAAAACAAACGACTGGATATAGAGTTCAAAACCATGGTTATAAGGTTTTTCAAGAATTTCCTAGAAAAGATGGATACATTTAGCGAGACCCAAGAGGAGATAAAAAAGGACCAACTAGACATTAAACATAGACTGACTGAAATAAAAATTATTATACAGAGACCTAACAGCAACTAGAGGAAGGAAAGAATCAAGCCAAAAATTTGAAATATAAAGAATCAGAAAACACTCAACTGGAAAAGCAAGAAGAAAAAAGAATCCAAAATTGTGAAGATAGGGTAAGAAGCCTCTGGGACAACTTCAAGCATACCAACATCAGAATTGTGGGGGTGTCAGAAGAAGAGAGAGAGCGAGATACTGAAAACCTATTTG
This sequence comes from Lasiurus cinereus, assembly GCA_011751065.1. Lineage (NCBI taxonomy): Eukaryota > Metazoa > Chordata > Mammalia > Chiroptera > Vespertilionidae > Lasiurus > Lasiurus cinereus. The sequence goes on from JAAGEH010000487.1 coordinate 567,168, forward strand.
AAGAACTAATGACTGAAACTTCCCCCACCTGGTGAAAGAAATAGATTTTCAAGTCCAGAAAGCGCACAGAACCCTAAAGAAAAGGAATTCAAAGAGGACCACACCAAGAGACATCATAGTTAAAATACCAAGAGCAAAAGACAAAGAATATTGAAAGCAGCAAAAGAAAAACAGTTAATTATCTACAAGGGACACCCATACGATTGTCAGCTGATTTCTCAACAGAAACTATGCAGGCCAGACGGGAGTGGCAAGAAATATTCAACATGATGAATAGCAAGAACCTACAACCAAGAATACTCTATCCAGCAAAGCTATCATTCAGAATTGAAGGGCAGATAAAGAGATTCACAGATAAGAAAAAGCTAAAGGAGTTCATCAACACCAAACCAGTATTATATGAAATGCTGAGAGGTAATCTTTAAGAAGAGGAAGAAGAAAAAGGTAAAAGATAAAATATTATGAACCACCAATATATATCAACAAGTGAATCTAAAAATTAAGTGAATTAAAAATTTGATGAACAGAGTAAACTGGTGGATATAATAGAATCAGGGGCACAGAAAGGGAGTGGACTGATAATTCTCAGGGGGAAAGGGGTGAGAGAGTGCAGGGAGAGACTGGACAAAAATCATACACCTACGGATGAGGTCAATGCGGGGTAGGTAAGGGTGGGGGGAGGGGTGAGAGCTGGGTGGAGGGGAGCTATGGAGGGGAAAATAAGTGAAACAAATGTAATAATATGAACGATAAAAGTTTAATAAAAAAAAAAATCTTGTGAAGGGTGGGTGGTGTTTCAGGATTTGACAGCCAGGTCAGATAATAACAGTTGTCTGGGAATGGGTATTTTATTTTATTTTTTTAATCACATGCCAGGTACTTTATTTTTATAAATATTACTTCTTTTTTTTAAATTTAATAAATCTTTATTGTTCAGATTATTACAATTGTTCCTCTTTTTTTCCCCCAAAGCTCCTCTCTCTCCAGTTCTTACCCCACCCTCTGCCCTTACCTCTTCTCCAACTGTCCTCATCTATAGGTGTAAGATTTTTGTCCAGTCTTTTCTTGCACCCCCCTTACCCCTTTCCCCCTGAGAATTGTCAGTCCACTCCCTTTCTGTGCCCCTGATTCTATTATATCCACCAGTTTATTCTGTTCATCACATTTTATTTCACTTGATTTTTAGATTCACTTGTTGATAGATACGTATTTGTTGTTCATAATTTTTATCTTTACCTTTTTTCTTCTTCTTCCTCTTCTTAAAGAGTACCTTTTAGCATTTCATATAATACTGGTTTGGTGTTGATAAACTCCTTTAGCTTTTACTGTGAAGCTCTTTATCTGCCCTTCAATTCTGAATAAAAGCTTTGCTGGATAGAGTATTCTTGATTGTAGGTTCTTGCTATTTATCGCTACGAATGTTTCTCACCACTCCTATCTGGCCTGCATAGTTTCTTTTGAGAAATCAACTGACAATCGTATGTGTGCTCCCTTGTAGGTAATTAACTGTTTATCTCTTGCTGCTTTCAATATTCTTTGTCTTTTGCTCTTGGCATTTTAATTATGATGTCTCTTGGTGTGGTCCTCTTTGGATTCTTTTTGTTTGGGGTTCTGTGCACTTCTTGGACTTGTCAGTCTATTTCTGTCACCAGGTGGGGAAAGTTTTCAGTCATTACTTCTTCAAATAGGTTTTCAGTATCTTGTTCTCTCTTTTCTTCTGGCACCTCCATAATTCTGTTTTTGGTATGCTTGAGATTGTCCCAGAAGCTCCTTACCCTATCTTCACATTTTTAGATTCTTTTTTCTTTTCTGGTTGAATGTTTTTTGTTTCTTTGTATTTCACATCTTTGACTTCTTTCTTGTGTTCCTCTAATCTTGCGTTCCTCTAATCAGTGTATGTTTAATTTCTAGTTGGTCCTTTTTCATATCCTCGAAGGTCTCACTAAATTTCTCAGCCTTTTCTAGGAAATTCTTTAAAGACCTTATAACCGTGGTTTTGAATTCTATATCTGGTCTTTTATTTTCTCCCATTTCTTTCGTTTGTGATCTCTTCCTTTGTCTCTGCATTTTCGCTGCTTCACTGAGTTGACAGAGTAGCTTTGTGTGCCAGGTATGCTATAGGGCTCAGTGGCTCAGCTTCCCCAGTTAGTTACCTGAGGTGGACACTCTTGGTGAACTTCTTTATGGACTGTGTATACAGCCTTTTTTGTAGTTAAGTCTTGATTGTTGTTGGTATCAATGGGGGGCGGGGGGATTGACCTGTAGGCCAGTTGGCTGTGAGGATCAGCTGTGTCTATGCTAGGAGAACTTCTGTGCTGGAGACAGCCTTATGAGACAAGACTTGCAAAATTGCAAAAGCCTCTGTCCTAGGCTTGGATGGGGCGGAGTCTCAGAGCTGAGTAGGCAGCCTTGGCTTCCTGTCTGCCCTACCCTTTGAGACCCTTGGGTCTCAGTGTCCCTCTGTAATCACTACAGATCTCTCCGTGCGCACTTGCGCGTGCGCCTCCAGGCCTCTGCCTTTCGCGGTTCCCTTGAGTTTCTATGCATTCCCCTCTTTTCCCCATAGTCCAGATTTCCCCTTTATGAGTTTGGGTATCCAGGGTCTCACTTCAAACTGGGGTTCAGGGCAGTTGGAACTGGAGTTCAGCGCAGTCAGGAGTTTTTGTCTTCCTCCTGTTAGAGAAAGCCAGTGGCACACTCAGCAGTCAGTTCTCTCTCTGCGCACTCGCATGTGTGCCTCCAGACCTCTGCTCCCTATGGCTCTCTTGAGTTTCCTTGTGCTCCTCTCTTTTCCCCACAGTCCAGACTTCCCCCATAGGAGCTGGGATCCCAGGGTCTCGCCTGAAACTGGGGTTCAGTGCAGTCAGGAGTTTCCATCTCCCTCCCAGTAGAGGAAGCCAGCCAGGCCCTCCCCTGCTTATCCTCTCCACATGTGCGTCTCTGTACATCAGCTTTTTACAGCTCCTTTGAGTCTCCATGTGCCCCTCTCTTTCCTTGTAGTTGTAGAATTTCCACTCATCTAGCTTTCCTGTCGTTATGGATGATGGCCATTCTGTGTTTAACTGTAGTTTTGAAATTGTTGTATGAAGCAACAGTTTAGATGTTCACCTGTGCCCCCACCGTCTTGGTTTCTCCTCTGGGAGTGGGCATTTTAGTACAATTTTCATTTTATTTTTGTAATCTGTACCAGAGGATTTTGTTTCTATTGTGTTTTTGTGTTTTGTTTTTTTTTTGGTAGAGAGAGTGAAAAAAAGGGGGCGGGGAAGAGACAGACAGACAGACATGGATGTGAGAGAGACACATCCACTGATTGCCTCCTGCATGTACCCCGACTGGGACCACAGTTCCGCCTGCTCCCAAGATACATGCCCTTAACTAGGAATTGAACTTGTGACCCTTCGGTCCCTGGAGAACACTTAGACCACTGAGCCCAGCTGGCCAGAACCCATTCTATTTTTTTCAGAGAACATTTCTTCAGTCCTTAAGGACTTAGTTTCTTAGATGGCAGGTGGTCGGACAGTGCCCACAGGTCTGAGTGGGTGGGGCTGGGTTTTCTCCTTCCATGCTTCAGGAGAACCATCCTGACTTCTTGCTGTGAGAAACACAGTTCCCACAGTAGGGAGTTTTTCAGGCAGCTGTGGGGAGGTGGAAGTTGGGATCGCAGAGGCCTCTTAGACACTAGCTTTAGAATATCCCTAATGACTTCAACCCCTAAATTGTTTTGAATGATGAACTTCTTTTTTTAAAAAAAAAATCCCATCACAGGACTTTTTTCCGATTGATTTTTAGAGAGAGTGGAATAGAGAGTAGAGGAGTGGGGAGAGTGAGAGAAACATCCACATAAGAGAGATCTGTCGATGAGTTGCCTTCTTCACGCACCCTGTCCAGTCTTTGACTGGGAATCGAATGCACAACCCTTCACTCCATAGGCTGATAGTCTAACCAGTGGTCAGCAAACTGCGGCTCACGAGTGGCTCGTGAGCCGTTGTTTGCCGCTCTGTTGACTAATGAGTTTGCTGACCATTGACCTAGACTCTCGATTCCAATAATTACAAGTTGTTGTTGTTCCTTGAGATTAAGTCCCTATCACAGTGGTCGGCAAACTAATTTGTGAACAGAGTGGCAAACCGCAGCAGCTCGTGAGCCGCAGTTTGCTGACCACTGGTCTAACCATTGGGAATACTGGCCAGGGCACTTCTTAATGGCCTTTTCCTTGGGTACGTATTCGGTGTAGTTCATGCAAGGAATAGGCTGCACGTGGCCCAGGTGTTTTTGGCATGGCTGCTTTTCTTTCTTTTCTTGATCATCTTGGAAAGGAGGACCTGAGAGAGGCTGGGATAGGGATTTTTACTGAGCTGCAGACTTGCTCAACTGTTTGCAGGGGCGGGGGGAGGCTGTTGGTTTTCAGACTACTGTAATTGTGAGGCTGTTTTTTTTTTAGCTGGTGTGTTTGTGATGGATATAGGACACAGGAAAACAATAGAAAAGTTGCTATTCCTTACCAAGATTCCGCTGTTTTTCTTGAAGAGTGTTCCTCGGATTGTTTAAGCCTTTGGTTAATTTCCAGAATTTTGTAGAATGTGCTTTTGCTAATGTTTTCTTAGTATCTTTGGAGGAGCAGATGTTTTGAGTTCCTTATTCTGCCATTTTTGAAGGGCTGCCCCCTGCTTGCTTTTATGATTTGCAATATTTTATCTCTTTGGAAGTATTGGTGATGTATTTTAAAACCTTTTCATAGCTTCTTCTTTTCTCTAAGTTTTGTATGTTTTTTTAATGATGGTCTCTCTTCTTCATGTTAGAATCCTTGCTCAGATATCTTAGAATTTTTGGTTGTCTGCTCAGATTAGAAAGTAGTTGACTAAAAAGCCAAGGAGAAGGTCTGAGTGTAAGAGTGAGGCTTGTTGACTGTGAGATCACTAGTATTTGTTTTTAGGAAATTATTTTAAATGTATATTATAGAATATTGTAGGAAGGGGTAATTCGATCTAAATTTTATAATAAAGTAAATAAGAATTGAAGAGTTGAATATAAAATTCAGAAAAATCTGGGGAAAATGGTATTGGTTCTTTGTCAAACTAGTAGTGAACATTTATTTTAAATTGAAGTCTAAAGACTTCAAAATTAAAACTAAAAAAATGTGGTGGCTTCAGAGGTTAATCATTAGTTATGTATTTAATGTCTTTGAACATGTAAAACTCACCCTTGTATAAATTGACTAGTGGCCTGGTGCATGAAATTCGTTCACATTAAAAGGAAATTAATTAGAGAACTATTTTAATACTGCTATTTGCCCTTTCTCTATAATAGAATTGTCAGAGAGGAAAGAAAATTAGTAAAATGTATATGAAAATCTTCCTCCTGTCAGAGTCATGCTGCAGGACCCAGAGTCAAGTCCCTGCCCACCCATGCATGCCTCAAAATCACATGAGACCCAGACCCAGCCAGCCCCACACCCATCAATCCCCGCAGGGGGAGAGAAGGGTTGCAGCCTTAGGTCCCCCAGCTTGGCCTCAGGTCCCCCGGTCCTGGTGCGAGGGTGTGATGACCATTTGCATATTAGCTCTTTATTATATAAGATAGGTCTCAAGAGAGACATTTTCTATTGCTTTACTTAGAACTAGACAACCAAAGCCATTCCTGAGGCATGCTTTGTTGGTATTAGACTTCTAGATTACTGACCTCTTGAGGTGATGACTTTGAGAGGAGCCCTGTACAGGCACTATCAGCAGAGACTGAGGCAGCCAATCAGACAGGAGTGTGAAAGCACAGGAAAAGACCTGCCTGCTGAGGGGTTCTGAATGAAGGTGCAGGTGCCACTAACAGTAATCTTTTTAGCATTCTCATACCTAGCTGCTTGGGCCTACCAGTTGTGGGTAATGTGGCTACAGTGAAGCAGATATTACCACAGATAGAGAAGCTACAGGTTGTTCCACAGTTGTCATTGATAGAAGTGAACAGGTTCCCAGGAATGGAAGAAATAATTGCCCCCTTCCAGTAATTTTAGGAATAACGAGACTAGAGGTATCCCTTATCCTTAACTTGCAAATTTGCAACCATGCTCATGTCAGAGGGTGAAGCTGTGACACAATAAAATAGTTAGGGCATGCCCTGGCAACCTGGCTAGTGATATTATTTATGGGCTTTACCATTGGAGATGTTTGCTACTTATAAAAGGGAAGGTGATGGAAATATAAGATTGATTCTAAAGCAACTTTTCAGATCTTTAGTAACTATTATATTTGAAAGTGACAGTTTTACTTATGTCTGGTCCTAACATGAGAAATAGATTTTATTTTATTTAGTATATTTTTATTGATTTCAGAGAGTTCACGGAGGAAAAGGGAGAGAGAGATAGAAACACCAATGATGAGAGAGAATCATCAACCGGCTGCTTCCTGCATGCCTCCCACTGGAGATCAAGCCTGCATCCTGGACATGTGCTCTGACCAGGAATCGAACCCTGACTTCCTGGTTCTTGGGTTGATGCTCAAGCACTGAGCAACACTGATGGGGCTAGATTTTTAACTTAAATGCCAACTGTGCTTAATAGTGGCTGCCTAGAAAAGTTTGAAAAGGAATTTGAGGCTATATCTGGACTTAGATGGGTTGAAAAGATATCTACCATGGAGTGGGGAGGGGAGTAGAAGTATATCAGGCTAGTTCATCTCTTTCATTTTACCTCTGTCTGCTGATGTGCATTTTTGGCTCCCCTGTTACTTAGAATTTTAAGTAGAATAGAATGAAGTAGAAGTTCTAGAGATGAAGAACTTTCCACATTCAGCAACTAGCTAACTCTGCCGAGGTTCAGTGAATGAACCCATGAACTGAGGGCAGAATGACTGAAATAATTAGTTTTCTGTAGTAAGGACAGGGGACAGAATTAGGTACCAGCTTTTTCACATAGTGATATAACTCTCCTGCATGACATAGTACTTGGTGTGTATAGAATACTAAAAGAATATAGTTCCCATCTTTTCCCCCAAGCAATTTCCATTCTGGGTGGAAAGAAAAGACAAACATGGTTGGAATGATTAGAACTTATGTGACTGGATTGTTTATAAGAAAAGTGCTAAAATTTCAGATTAGGTCCCTGAAATGGATGGCATAAGTTTGAATGCAGAAGTACATTATTTTGGTATCTTAACCTTTATACTTATTCAAATGTATCTGTGTTTGCTTGGGAAAGCCTCTTTTTTCTTGAAACCTCCCCCTCCCATCTTACCCCTAATTTTTGGTGTCATTCAGTTAGAATATTGAGTTTTGCTTCAATTTAAATGTCAACTAATAAAAATGTCCACTAATAAAAAATTAATGTCATGTTGCTTTTTTAAAGATGAAGATTATACAGTTACAATGTTTGTAGAGAAATTATTTACAGGATTTTAAAATTAAGCATAAATCATAGAAAAGAAAAGCCTTTGTAATATTTAGAGTATTTTAAAAGTCTTTATCCTAAGTAATTAGCAGTCTGTGCTTAAGGCAGAAATATATGCTTTTCATAATGTATATTCATTTTGTACAGATTAATGAATTTAATATAATGTCTGAGAGCACGAGCTCTGGATTCTTAATCTCAGGGCTGGAATCTCCACTCCAACTGTGTTACCTGTGCAAGCTGTGGGGTTCTTGATTTCTTGATCTGTAAAATGGGGATGGTAATAATCCCAGATAAGGTTGGATACAAGGATTAAACAAGATCTGTCAGTTAGGGCCCTCAGATCAGTGCTTGACCTCTATAGCAAGTTCTTGTTGATTTGTTATTGTTATGGTCACTGTCTTTGTTATTAGGTGGGCTTGTATCACTTGTTTTTTCAGTGATGGTTAATAATTTATATTTTTTGATTCATACAGGTTGAATTTAATTTTTACAAAATTTGATGAAGTCCAAAAATCTGGAAACATGATACAATCTGCAAATGGTGAGTAGAAAATGCAGTCATGCTGTGTTTGCCTTAGCAGTTTTATGTCAGTGATGCTTATGCTATTTCTGAGCAATTGAATTTAATGTCTTGTAAGAGTTTCTAGGTCTTAAGACTTAATTTTCATTTACCCAGTTTCTGAGGCCAAAAACTATGGAGGTGTCATTAAGATTCTTTCATAAACTACCTTGAGTTCATCAGCTGATCCTGTTGGCTTTCCTTTTAAAAATACACCTATAATCCCAATGGTTCTCACTGTAGCAGCTACTTTTCTCTTAGTGAGAGCCTTCATTATAATTTACCTGAGCTCTTGTGTTAGCCTAACCAATATTCTTAATTTTAGTCTGTCAGAGCACCTAAAATTTATTTTTCACACAGCAATCAGAGTAATCCCTTTAAGAATGTAACTTAAGCGATGTTAATTCCCTGTTCAAAATCCTCCTTTCATTTCCCATCACATGGAGATGGCAGTTCAGTGCTCATCCTGGCCCTCCAGGCCCTGGATCGTCTGGTGCTGATCACCATTCTGATGGCATTTTGTTTTGTTCTTCCCCTTCCCCAAAGTTCTCTCGGCTGCCATTCCATTGGCCTTGCTGATTTTGAACATTCTAAGCTTTTCTTTCTTTAAGGCCTCTGTACTTATGAATCCTTCTGCTCAAAACATTTCCTCCCTCCCTGTCATCATGGCTGTCTTCTGCATTCCATCCAGATCTTGGCTGTAGTAGTATCACTTCATTTCAAAGGCACACCCACTTTTTAAGGGAACTCTCTGAGTCTTCATCCTGCTTGACTTACCTTCTTAGTGCATATCACTGCAAAGCATTTTTATTCATGAGGGCAAGAACTTTGTTTTATTCCTTTCTTTATCCTTAATGCCTCACAAAGTCCTAGCATGTGGTTGGTTGAATAAATAAAATAATAACTGAGACTTGAGTTCTGACCCATTGTCCATTATTTATATTCAGTTTATTGTAGCTTGTACTAATATTTGAGGTCAAGGGGTAATTCTTGTGATTACAAAAAAGAAAAGAAAAGAGTGAATTACTGTATAAATAAAGTAATCAAAGGGACAATTGTTAACAAGAACTTTTTCATACTCTGGATACCTCATTGCATCATAGCTATTTCAGAATTGCTAGGGATCTTAAATCATAGCATAACTTTCAAATTTTGAATATTTTGAGGTTGTAAAGAAGTTTGAGTGATTTCCCCCAAAGTGTAAGGAAGGGCAAAGCCAGAACCCAACCCAGGCTTTACACTCTGCTATGTGCCCACCATTATCGGAAAATAATTTGTCTTTAGGTTTCTATAAAATGCTTAACTGTCCTAAAGATGCTTTTATTAATTCCTTTTATTTCTTATTTTCTAATTCCCTTTATTTATTTTTAAAATAATAATTTATTTTCAATCACAGGTGACATATGCTATTGTATTAATCTTAGACATATACCACAGCAACTAGATATTACATACTTAATACGTAACCATCCTGATAAATCCTGCACCCATCAGACACTATACAGAGTTATTTGACTGTTATTGACAGTATTCTTTTTGCTGTACTTTATATCCCTGTGACAATTCTGTAACAACTAATTTGTACTTCTTAATCCCTTTATCTTTTTCATCCATCCCACACCGTCCTCCCATCTGGCAACAATCTAAATGTTCTCTGTATCTGTGATTCTGTTTCTGTCCTGCTTGTTCGTTTATTTTTTAGATTTAATTGTTGATAGATATGTATTTATTACCATTCTACTGTTCATATTTTTTGTTTTTCTTCTTAAAGAAGACTCTTTGACATCCTATATAATAAAGAGATAATATGCAAATTGACCATCACTCCGACATACAAGATGGCTGCCCCCATGTGGACACAAGATGGCCGCCACAAGATGGCTGGCAGGGGAGGGCAGTTGTGGACAATCAGGCCAACAGGCAAGGGCAGCTGGGAGGGACCATGCCTGAAAGGGAGGGCAGTTGGGGGCGATCAGGCCTGCAGAAGAGGACAGTTGGGGGGACTAGCCCTGCAGGGGAGGAAAGTTGGGGGGGACCAGACTTGCAGGGGAGGGCAGTTGGGGGGAACCAGGCCTGCAGGGAGAGCAGTTAGGGGAGACCAGGCTGGTAGGGGAGTGCAGTTGGTGGGGGGACCAGCCTGACAGGGGAGGGCACTTAAGGGTGACCAGACCAGCAGAGAGGGGCAATTGGGGGGAACCAGGCCTCCAAGGAAGGGAAGTTGGGGGCAATTGGGCCAGCAGGGGAGCAGTTAAGCATCCATCAGGCTGGCAGGGGAGCAGTTAAGCATCCATCAGGCTGGCAGGGGAGTGGTTAGGGGGTGATCAGGCTGGCAGGCAAAAGCAGTTAGGGGCAATCAGGCAGGCAGGCGAGTGGTTGGGAGCCATCAGTCCTGGATTGTGAGAGGGATGTCCCTGATTGGAGAGGGTGCAGGCTGGGCTGAGGGACACATACCCCCATCCCCCGTGCACGAATTTTATGCATCAGGTCTCTAGTTCATATAATATTGGTTTAATGGTGATAAACTCCTTTAGTCTGTGAAGCTGTTTAGCTCTCGTTTGATTCTAAATGATAACTTTGCTGGGTAGAGTAATCTTGGTTAGAGGTCCTTGCTTTTCATTATTTTGAATATTTCTTGTCAATCCCTTCTGGCCTGCAAAGTTTCTGTTGAGAACTCAGCTGACAGTCTTAGGGGTGCTCCCCTTATAAGTAACATCTTTTCTCTTGCTGCTTTTAAGATTGTTTCAGTCTTTAACCTTTTGTATTTTAATTATGATGTATCTTGATGTAGGTCTCTTTGGGTTCCTGTTCTTTGGGACTCTGTGCTTTCTGGACTTGTATGTTTATTTTCTTCACCAAATTAGGGAAGGTTTCTGTCATTATTTTTTCATATATTTTTAACTTCTTGCTCTCTCTGTTCTCCTTCCAAAAACCCCATGATGTGAATGTTGGTACACTTGAAGTTGTCCCAGAAGATCCCTGCCCTGTCCTCATTTTTTCGGATTATTTTTTATTGTTGCTGTTCTGATTGGGTGTTTTTTGCTTCCTTGTATTCCAAATCACTTATTGGATTCTTGGCTTCATCTACTCTACTGTTGATTCTCTGTAAATTATTCTTCATTTCAGTTAGAGTAGCCTTCATTTTCCTAGTCCTTTTTCATGTCTTTGAAATTATCGTTAAGATTCTTAAGCAACCTTATAACCATTGTTTTGAACTCTGTATCCAGTAGTTTACTTGTTTCCATTTCATTTATTTCTCTTTCTAGAGATTTCTTCTGTTTTTTTTTTTTTTTTCATTTGTGATGTGTTTGTCTCCACATTTTGACTACTTCCTTGTTTTTGTTTCTGTATATTAGGTAGAGCTGTTATGTCTCCTGGAATTGATAGAGTGGCCTTTAAGAGGAACACCTGGGACTCCCAACAGCCTCCATATTACTCAACTATAATCTGGCTGGTTTTTACAGCCTGAAGTTACATGGACTTCTCTTCCCAACTCTGGAACCCTGGGATAAGGTTCTGGTGTTGGGCTGGGAACCCCTCGTTCCTTATGGGAGACCTTGGCAGGGGAGATATCCCTTCTGATTAAAAACATGCCATTTGTCCCATTAATGAGTCTCTCTCATCATTGATATTTCTCTCACACTCTTTCCCTCTCCCTTCCTCTCTGAAATCAATAAGAATAATATTAACAACAACGACAGTCTAGCCAGTTTGGCTCAGTGGATAGAGTGTCAGCCTGCAGACTGAAGGGTCCCAAGATTGATTCTAGTCAGGAACACATGCCTGGGTTGTGGGCTCTATCCCCAGAGTGGGTTGAGAAGGAGGCAGACCATGAGTGATTCTCTCTCATCATTGATGTTTTTCTCACTTCTCTTTCTTCCTCTCTGAAATCAATAAAAATATATTTAAGAAAACAAAATGAAAAACATGCCACCCATGGGTGTCGGACTGGCCTGTTCCACGCCTCTGCGTTCCTACCATTTTCGATGTGCTTTCTTCTTTACCTTTCTAGTTGTAGGACTTCCATTCAACCAGATTTTAGGCAGTTGTGAATGATGGCTTTTCTATATTTTAGTTGTAATTTTTTTAAAAATTAATTTTTATTAATTTTTTATACATATCTCCCCATTGCCCCCCCCTCCCTCCCAGGCATACCCTAACCCCCCAGTGTCTGTGATCATTGGTTATGCTTATATGCATGCATACAAGTCCTTTGATTGATCACTTATCTACCTCACCTAACTTTTAATCTTTCTGCTGTAATTTCACAGTCTGTTTGGTGCTTTATGATTTTTGTCCTCCTGAGAATTATCAGTCTACTCCCTTTCTGTGCTCCTGATTCTATTATATTCACCAGTTTATTCTGCTGATCAAATTTTTAATTCACTTAATTTTTAGATTCACTTGTTGACAGATATGTATTTGTTGTTCATAATTTTTTGTCTTTTACCTTTTTCTTCTTCCTCTTCTAAAAGAGTACCTTTCAGCATTTCATATAATACTGGTTTGGAGTTGATGAACTCCTTTAGCTTTTTCTTCTCTGTGAAGGTCTTTATCTGCCCTTCAATTCTGAATGATAGCTTTGCTGGATAGATTATTCTTGGTTGTAGGTTCTTGCTGTTCATCACGTTGAATATTTTTTGCCACTCCTGTCTGGCCTGCATCGTTTTTCTGTTGAGAAATAAGCTGACAGTCGTATGGGTGCTCCCTTGTAGGTAATGAACTGTTTTTCTCTTGCTGCTTTTAATATTCTCTCTTTGTCTTTTGCTCTTGGTATTTTAATTATGATGTGTCTTGGTGTGGTCCTCTTTGGATTCCTTTTATTTGGGGTTCTGTGTGCTTTCTGGACTTGTAAGTCTATTTCTTTTACCAGATGTGGGAAGTTTTCAGTCATTATTTCTTTAAATAGGTTTTCAGTATCTTGCTGTCTCTCTTCTTCTGGCACCCCCACAATTCTGATGTTGGTACGCTTGAAGCTGTCCCAGAGGTTCCTTACATTATCTTCACATTTTTGGATTCTTTTCTCTTCTTGCTTTTCCAGTTGAATGTTTTCTGCTTCTCTATATTTCAAATTTTTGACTTGATCCTTGCCTTTCTCTAGTCTGCTGTTAGGACTCTGTATAATAGTTTTTATTTCAGTCAGTGTATGTTTAATTTCTAGTTGGTCTTTTTTCATCTTTAGTTGGATCTTTTGCATCTCCAGTTCGTCCTTTTTCATCTCCTCTTGGGTCTCACTAAATTTATCCATCTTTTCTAGCATATTCTTGAAAAACCTTATAAGTGTGGTTTTGAACTCTATATCCAGTCGTTTTTTTTTCCTCCATTTCTTTTGTTTGTGATCCCTTCCCTTGTCTCGGCATTTTCACTATGCCGGGGAAACTTCTGTGTTGAATTCAGCCTTATGATACCAGACACAAAACCGAAGAAGCCTCTATTGAGCTTGGGATGGGTGGAGTCTCAGGTCTTAAGGGACCGCCTTGCCTTCCAGTAGGCCCCGCCCTCCACTGCCCCTGAGTCTCACGTGACTGGGTAATGGCTGGAGCCGTCCTTGTGCCTCTAACCGCTGCCTTTCCAGCTCCCCTGCGCAGCAGGACCACACGAGTCTAGGTCTCTAGGGTTTCGTCCGAAACAGGGGCTTAGTGGAGTCAGAAGTGGCACAGTTGGGAGGGTCTATCCCCCACCCACTCGCGAAAGCCAGCAGCACAATCAGCAGTCTGTCTTGTGCGCAGTGCCATGCGCGCCACCAGGCCTTTGATCTTTTGCGACTCCCCTAAGTTTCCGTGCACTTCTCCCTTTTCACAGTCCAAACTCCCCCCTTATGAGTTTCAGCTGGATCTGGGGTTTAGTGTCGTAGGATAAGGGGTTCAATGCCTTTGAGAGTCTCCGTTTCACTCCCGCCAGAGAAAGCCAGCCAGGTACTCCGGCACCACGTGCGCGTCTCCGTACCTCAGCTTTTTGCAGCTCCTCTGGGTCTCTGTGAGCCCCTCTCTTTCCTTCTAGTTGTAGAACTTCCACTCAGCCAGCTTTCCTGTGGTTCTGGATGATGTCCATTCTGTCTTTTAGTTGTAGTTTTGAAATTGTTGTGCGAGGCAGCAGTGTAGGTGTTTACCTATGCCGCCATCTTGGATTCTCTAGTTGTAATTTTGATCTGGTTGAGAGAGGCAGTGAGTACTGGCATTTACCTACACTGCCATCTTGGTTCTCTAATAATAATGGTTTTTTGGATTGATAATAAAAGCTTTGGATTTGAATTGAGTTGAAATAAACTATTGATGTAATAGCAATCCTCTTAGGGAAGAAATGAGTTTCATCCTTGGTTGTATTTCTTGACATATTCAAAATTGCTTTGTAATTGATTATATAAAGTATAAGAATTGTGACTAAATCAACAGCTAAAAAACAGCTGAGTAGCAATTAATACTGTCTTTAATAGAATACTTCATACTCGAATGGTTCTTTTTTTGTTGCTAGGTTACCCCTAAGGTCTTTCAGCTTTGACTGGCAAAAATATACATTATTTTTATAAATGTTTAAAAATACGTTGTTTTATAGATTATTTTTCCCATCTCCAGATAATTAGCAAATTCCTTGAAGCAAAAATTACAGTTTTTCTTTCCTTTTGTTTTGAAAGCAAATTATTTCTATTTAAGCTTTTGTTTTTGCAATCATGCAGATATGTTTATGTTCATGGGAGAATTTGATTTTCAGCATGGAAGAGCCAGTTATTAAAGACTGGTCAGTGTCCTTCAACTGCCGCCACTTAATGATCTTTAATTAGAATTGATTGAAGTGAGGCTCAAGGACATTAATTTGGTTAAATATGTTCATGTTTTTGAGTTTCATAAGTAAAGCTAATATGTTTATGAGGAAAGAATGAAAATATCATATTGGTAAATCCATGAACATTTCCTCATTCAGACTGCCTTAAATCTGACTGAATGGAAGTCCTACAACTAGAAAGCTAAAAAAATACAACCCACAAAATATTTATTTGCTAACAAAAGTATAAACTAGATAAAAGGTAATCAATTGGTCTTTGTACATGAATATATCTAGTTAATCATTTTACTGCCAAATGCATGCTGAAGTATTTTTCATTAAAAATTCTGTAATTTGAAAAATGTTACATATCTTTCTAAGTTGTTAGAAATGAGAAATACTTGTGCAAGTCTGATAACAAATAGACCAATGATTAATTCTTAGGTAAGATCTGAATTATTGCCCAGTGTAGCTACTACTAAGTGTCAACATAGTAATAGAATATCCAAACCCATAAGAATTTTTATGATTTTTTTTAAGCCAAACTGATGACAATTGCTGTGAAGCAAAATCTCAACAGAATGAGAAAATGCTCCAGAGAATGCACCTTATTTTACACATTACAATCAAACAGAAAAACACAAGGGTCTTATATGACACTCATTGGTAGATTAGAGGGGTAGGAGAAAGGAAAGTGGGGATTAGATAAAAAGTGAAATGAAGAGAGCTACTTCTTTTGCATTGATAGGTATTGGATAGTTAACAGTTAACAGTATAGCACTTAGAAATGGTATTGGGGGAACAAGATAACAAGTCTAGGCTTTTATTTTGGAACTAGAGGCCTAGTGCACGAAATTTGTGCACTCGGCCCAGCCTGTGCTCTCTCGCCATCAGACATCCTGAGTGCTGCTGCTAATGCGCTCACCAGCTGTGAGCCTGGCTTCTGGCTGAGTGGTGCTTCCTCTATGGGGGGCAGCTCCTGTATCGAGCGTCTGCCCCCTGGTGGTCAGTGCACGTCATAGCGACCCTTCTCTCTACCATTTGCTCGATTTGCATATTAGCCTTTTATTATATAGGACTAGAGGCCCTGTGCATGAAATTCGTGCACGGGGGAGAGGGGCTGTACTTCAGCCCAGCCTGCACCCTCTTCAATCTGGGACACCTCAAGGATTTCCAACTGCCTGTTTAGGCCCAATCCTGGGCTGCTGGTTCTCAGCTGCTCATCTGCCTGCCTTCCTTCCTGATTGCCCCTCACTGATTCTGCCTGCCAGCCTGATTACCCCCTAAACATTCCTCTGCCAGCCTGATTGATGTCTAACTGCTCCCCTGCCAGCCTGTTTGCCCCTAACTGCCCTCCCCTGTGGGCCTGGTCACCCCTAACTACCCTCCCCTGCAGGCCTGGTCACCCCTAATTGCCCTTCCCTGCAGGCGTGGTCTCCCCCAATTGCCCTTTCCTGCAGGCCCAGTTACCCCCAACTTTCCTCCTCTGCTGGCCTGGTCACCCCTAACTGCCCTTCCCTGCAGGCTTGGTTCCACTCTTGCATTTTTAAAATGCAAATCTTGCCGAAACCAGTTTGGCTCAGTGGATAAAGCATCGGCCTGGGGACTGAAAGGTCCCAGGTTCGATTCCGGTCAAGGGCATGTATCTTGGTTGCGGGCACATCTCCAGTAGGGGGCGTGCAGGAGGGGGCTTATCGATGTCTCTCTCTCATCGATGTTTCTGGCTCTATCTCTCTCCTTTCCTCTCTGTAAAAAATCAATAAAATATATTAATAAAAAAATGCAAGTCTTTAAAAGGGAAGAAAAAACTGTTTAAAATGATTCTCAAGGCAGCATCCATCACTGCTGTAACTCCCTATGTCTTCCTTTACCCACTGCTAGAAAACCTGACATTTCTAGCTGCTAGATTCCTTTCAGGAAAGCTTATTCTAACTGACAAATGCATTGCAATTGTAAAGTAACTTATTACCATAATCTACATATCAAAAGTACAAAAGCAGAAATAAATTAATGTACATGGAATCCAGAGGCTGGAACCAAAAAACTACAAAAGAAGTATTATTTTCAAAAAACCTTGTTGATTAGTCTTTAGTTTTCATAGGGTGGTTTTACCTATGCCTTGCCATTCTGAAATGCTTTTGAAAGAACTCCCTGTGAACCAGGTTTGTGTTTGAAGGAGAGTGGGCTTGGTGTGATGGGGACAACCTGCACCACTGTCTTGTTTTCTCCTATGGGATGCTCTTCCTGGCAGACTGAATTTGTTGTCTCTGAAGGATATTTCCATACCCTGCGATGGAAACAAGATATAAAAACAGAGACTCTGCCTCTAAACAGGTATGACATGGAGTAGATTTGCTCTGTTTATTTAATAGGGGATTGTGAAGTGTGTATTTATCTCAAATTAAATTTGGTTCAGTTTGCAGAAAATGGTCATTTTGGAAGATGAGCATTTCTGCTTGTTAGTTATATTTTCATATTGGGAATTTAAAGCATGGAGTGACTGTATTTTTTTTTTCATTTCCTTCCTCATGACATTATTCTGCATTCAGGTTAAGCTGCTGTGGGAAATCAACACCTGGCCGGGAGAGTTAAGTCACTCATGTCTGGAGTGGCCTCTTTTAGAGCCCTTCATTTGACAACTGAAAAGTGTGTTGCTTAAGCATTTGTCTTAAGTTGATGTATTTGTTATTAATTTTTAAACAACAGGCAAAATAATTATGGAAGTCAACTAAGTATTAAAAGCCATGGAGAGAGCCCAGGGGTATGAATTTAAAATAAAAACTTTTTCACTTGATAATTCCTTTCAAATTGTCTCCTTGAAATACAATCTTAGAAACATTGGTAACTTTTACCTTAAGTAGCTGCAAATGTAGTAGAAAACAAGGTTTAAAAACTGTTTTGGTTTTTTTTTTTGCACTTGTGGCATATTTGAATTTTTCTTTATCAAGCCATGATTAACAAAGACTATTAACAATCTGCAAAATACAATACCAGCAATTTTACCACAGTTTAGTGTAGGGTATTTTAATATTTTCAAAGCACTTTCTTGAATACCTTTCGTTTCTCTTTGTTTTATGATCCTCACAGAAGCCCCTGAGAAGTAGGCAGGGCAGCTTTTAAACGAGGATACAGAAGGCTTCAGGTTTTCTCTAATTGTGCTGGTGCGGACAGAGAGAGAGCCTTGGACTTGGTCGTCTTAGCCCTTTCAGCAAAACCCGTGGGCAAGCTCAGTGCTTCCTCTCTACTGTTGGGATAAAGTGCGGCTTTGTTTGTTTCTGACATTATACCATTTTCAATTGCTGCCTTAGGGAATAATTAAAAAAATGAAAGCATTAAAAAAGATATTATAACAGGCACTAGTACAGTATAACCAAGTTTTAGGCACTTTGAAATGTGATTTTCCTAATCAGTTGTTTGCCAATTGATAGGGATTCCCAGGGAGGCAATCTGGGAGAGGAAATCCTATCTAATAAAGAGGGAATATGCTAATTGCACTCCATCACAAATAGGGCTGTACCAACAGCTGAGGCCTAGTTCCCATAAGGAGCTTTAACAAGCAATCAGCAGGGCCTGAGGCTATGCCTTCCCCCGACCCCTGTGGGATTTGACAAGGGACCTCAGGCTGTGTCCCCCACCTGGCAGGGCTTGACAGGGGACCTCAAGGTATGCTTCCTATCCTAGTGCTGAGCTAGGGGACCTCAGTCTGCTCCCCCTACCCCAGCGCCAGGCCAGGGGACCTCAAGCTGTGCCTCCCACCAGGTGGGGCTCGACAAGGGACTTCAGGCCATGCCCCCCTACCCCGGCATGAGGCCGGGGGACCTCAGACCGCACTCCCCGCCTGGCGGGCTTGACATGGGACCGCAGGCCATGTCCTCCGCCCCAGCACTGGGCCAGGGGACCTGAGGCTGTGCCCCCCTGCCTGGCTGGGCTTGACAGAGGGCTTCATGTCATGCCCCCACCCAGTGGGGCTTGACAGGAGACCTCAAGGTGCACCCCCAGTGCTGGGTCAGGGGAATTCAGGCAGCACCCCCACCCACCGGGGCTTGACAGGGAACCTGAGGCTGTGGCCCTGCCAGTGGAGCTTGATGAGGGACCTGAGGTTGCCCCCCCTCCTGGTGCTGGGCCAGGGGAGCTGAGGCTGAGCCCCCTGCCTGGTGAGGCTTGACGGGGACCTCAGGCCATGCCTCCCACCCAGGGGGTCTTGACAGGGGATCTCAGGCCATGTCCCCCACCTGGCAGGGGTTGACAGAGGACCTCAAGCCATGCCCTCCACCCCGGTCTGGGCTGGGGGATGTCAGGCCATACCCCCTTCCTGGTGCTGGGTTATGGGACCTGAGGCTATGCCCCCTACCCAGCAGGGCTTGACAAGGGTGAGACTGGCTGGGACTGGATCTAGCCCAATGGGAGTGTGGGGGACGGCTGGGTCTCATACGATTTTGAGATGCATGTGGGTGGGCAGGGACTTGACTCTGAGTCCTGTGGTGAGCCCCAGACTTTGACAGGAGGAAGGTTTTCATATACATTTTAGTAATTTTCTTTCATCTCTGACACTTATATTACAGAGAAAGGACAAATAGCAATGTTAAATTATTTTCTCTACTTAATCCCCTTTTTTTATGTGGACAAATTTTGTGCACTGGACTAGTTGTATTATAAACCTGATAAGTTTGTTTTCAAAATCAGTTTGGTGTAATGCTGCAGGGGCAGATAAACAGTGGCCTTGTGGCTGTCTTAGAAACTGAGGTTTTTGTTGTAGGCCACTTAGTTCTGAGTTAAATTTTTAAAATAGGATCGGGGGTTGGGTAGAGAGATTGCTACAGAGTGACCAACTTTAATTTTACTAAATATAACAACAATAACAAAACAAAATCCCACCTATCTCTTGTTCTTTCATAAAACAAGATCTATTAACGCCAATAAAAAAAAAGATGTAACTTAGAATAAAAAGTAGTCTTTAAAATTCACTGAATTTAACTCAGATTAATTTACAAATTTTCCTTACAGTTCTCAGCTTTGGTGAAGACTGGTGCAAGTCATCCAAAAAATGTCACCAGTACTTTTAAGTGGCTTTTGTGTTTAGAAGATTGGTGTAACTGGACAAGTGACTTTGGAGCAGTGTAGACTTTGGAATCCTTCAAACTGAGGCTGCAGGAGTAGTGTATGACCTGCGCTGTGCTTGTCTGTCAGTTTTGATTTTCTTCCACACAAGTTTGGGATAATAATTCCTGCACCATTGTGAGGAGTAAATGAGATGATGCATGTAGCTAGCCTGTCATAAGACCTGATCCATAGATACAGAACACAATCCACTATGGCACTTTAGATGGTCTAATGGGAGGTCTAATGAAAAGTTGGGCTGAGTATTTAAAGTGATGTAATTGATTTTCCTGTTTAGATATGGAAAGCTCTGTAAAGAAGAACAAAAGCAGAATCGTATGTGTAATAAGCCCAGACCTGGGTTTCCGACAGCAGCAGGACTTTGTGGGTAAATTACTGATTTTAGGGCGGGAGCATGGAACATACCCAGTGAGCCTGGTGCATATCTTGTATGCCAGAAAGTAAGGACCTGCTCAAGCAAGACAAAACAGAAGCAGTCATAGGGCGTCAAAGGGACATAGGCCTCAATGTAAAGATTCTCGATGGTCAAAGCTGGAACCAGTTGAGCAATAAGACAGAGTAGTAATGGGTTATTACCCAAAATATAAGCTCAGTATTGCTGAGTACATACAGGTAAACAAGGGGGACAAGACAACTCTCCCAGGCAGAATCACTCTAGATCAGCTTTGTAGGTGCTCCACCTAGAAGAGGAGAGCATCCCCCCCCACGCTGTGTGTGAGATGCACAGGGCTTTTTTCAGATCAGTGTGGCCAGCCGGACACACACTACCTTAGGGGCCAAGGTCCATGTTAGTAGTCCAGTGGATGGCATGTTCTCTTGATGTGATGTAATGCGAATGGCATTTTATCTTATAGTCTTCCTTCCCCAAACCTATAAACTATCTAACCATGATGGAAAAATCAGGTAATTTGCAGATTGATGGAATCTGTGAACTATCCAACCAGTACTCCTGGAAGCTGTCAAGAAAGTCTGAGAACTCACAACCTGCAGGAGCCTAGGGAGTTGTGATGACTACATGTCGCTTGGTATCCTCAGTGGGGTCTGGAACAGATAAAGGACAACAGGGAAAAGGAAGGAACTCTGAGTGAACTATGGATTTTAGTTAATAATAACGTATCAAAAGCACACTGCTAATATTAGATGTTAATAGTAGGGAGACTGTGCGTGGGGTAAATGGGAACTCTGTACCATCTCTACAATTGTCCTGTCACTCGAACACTATTCCAAAATAGAGAATTAAAAACAAAAATCTGGAAACTAGTAGTGGAGTGGGAGAGAGGCCTTTTATTCTCATTTTATTTTCTTCTGGTAATATTTGAGTTATTTAATTATGTTTATACATGCATTAATTTTGTTCTTTAAGAAAGGTTCCATAGTGGGATTACATGCTTCTATTTTTAATTGAAATTCTTTATTGTTGAAAGTATTACATATGTCTCCTTTTCCCCCCACTGACCTCTCTCCAGCCGCTCCCGCCCTTCCAGCACATGCCCTCACCCCTCTACTGTCTGTGTCCATTGCTTAAGCTCATATGCATACTTACAAGTCCTTTGGTTTATCTCTTATCCCTCACCCCCTTCCCTCTGAGGTTTGACTATCTGTTCAATGCTTTTTTAAAAAAGTATATTTTTATTGATTTCAAAGAGGGAGAGAGAGAGAGAAACATCAATGATGAGAGAGAATCATCAGTTGACTGCCTCCTGCTTGCCCACACTGAGGATCAAGCCCACAACCTGGGGATGTGCCTTGATCGGGAATGCAGCCATGACCTCCTGGTTCATAGGTCGACGCTCAACCCCTGAGCCCCGCCAGCTAGGTATGCCAGTTATTATTTAAAACTGCATGACAGAACGGTCAGAAACATGCCATAATATTTCTTGGTGGTGGCCTTATGAGAGATTGTTTTCTTCTTTATGTGCTTTCTATTTTCCAAACGGGGCAGAGAGGGTTCCAGATATGTGAGAGAGAACTGGATGGTTGTGGCTGCATTCTGGACTTACCTGAGGCCTGGAAAGACCCTGGACAGACACCTCAGATTCCAAAAGAGGAGACAAGCTATTCACCTCTAAGGCTAGTTGTTTGAAGTTCAGATAAAAAAGTACTTAAAAAAAATAGTAACCACAAAAAAAAGTGATTTTTGTGCTTACTCTTCAGATAAAAATTTTGATGATGAAGATTCTGTGGATGGTAATAGACCTTCCTCTGCCAGTTCTACATCTTCCAAAGCTCCACCAAGCTCACGGAGAAATGCTGGAATGGGTACCACCCGGCGGCTTGGATCATCCGCTCTTGGGTCTAAGTCTTCAGGTAATTCCAAGGCCTCGGGGCGTTGTAGGGTTAGCTGTGCAAGCTTTTGAAACCAGACACTCGTGGTACTTGCCTTCTGGGTCCTTCAGTAGTGAAGCAGTCTCACTCGCGGTATGCTTCTGCAGGCCATTCTTCAACTTCTCTGATGTCAGTGTGAGTAGTTGGAGGGACGGAAATTTGAGATGCTGTGTAGCCCCTTTTTGGTAAGCAGAGCCTGTAGCAGAATGAAGCCCACACCAAGGGAAGCTGAGCATGTTTCTGAGGTTCATCTGCATTGTAGCATGTATCAATACAGTGGTACCTCGAGATACGAGTGCCCTAACATACAAGATTTTTGAGATACAAGCCGTCGAGCGAGTGATTTTTGCTTTGAAATATGAGCAACAGTTGAGATACGAGTAATCGCGTGGATTGGCCGGCTGCACACGACCCACCAGCTTACTGCGACTCGAGTTTACCTCGACTCGCGCGTCTCATAGTTTCCCACGCCTCAAGGTTATGGAACGAATTAAACTCGTATCTCGAGGTACCACTGTACTTCATTCCTCTTATGGCCAAACAGATTCCCTGCTCCTTTTTCTTGATCTAGTCTTAAGTGGTATCAATTCTACAAGTAAGGTTTCAGAAATTTCTGCATGATCGGACCACTTCATTTCCTTCCCAGACATTCTTTCCAAAAGTCTCAGCTGTGTAAACTAGCAGAGATATCAGCCTTCGGTCCTGATCTCATCTTTTCCCCATTTGTCTAGCGCCGTAGCCATGAATTTCCTTGTTGGCTTCTCCTTGTCAGATTCCTAGTCCTCTTTTCTACATGGTGCAGTGCCTTATGCAGGGAGGCACTCAGGACCTGTCTGCTCAGTGAGGTCCAGTCCTAGCATTAGAACAGGCACAGAGTACCCAGCTCAGTGCATGACTGTCACCTGTCCATAGTTGGCCTGTAAATGCCATGTGAGTGATTGTTCATTGGGGGTTGGCATTTCTGTGTGGATTCCAGCAGGACACTAAACACCAAAGAGGTGTCTGGTAAGAAGCTCTGGAAAAGCACTCACAGTGATCAATGTCAATCATTAATGAGGGTTACAAGGATGACTGCAGACACCAGTTTTGAAATCTTTACTATGAAAAACAACAGTTGTAAGATGTCATAAGATTTTATGTGTGAAGTTCATAGTAGCAAAAAGAAAAAACTTGCTCCTAAGAGATAGCAATTAACTTTTAAGTATACACCTTACAACAATTTTATAGAGGAAACTTGCTACTGATGCATAAAAGAAAAATTGGCAATTATCATGAGTTCAAAGGGAATGAAAATATTTTAAGGCTAATATAAAGTTGAAATGAAACTGTAAAATACATTAAAACTTACTTTAATTGGTTGCGCATTGACCCATGAACCATGAGGTCATGGTTTGATTCTCAGTCAGGGCACTAGCCAGGTTGCAGGCTCAATTCCCAATAGTGTGTGTGCAGGAAGCAGCTGATCAATGATTCTCTTTCATCATTGGCGTTTCTATCTCTCCCTCTTCCTTCCCCTCTAAAATCAATAAAAACATATTTTTTTTAAAAAACAAGTAAAGTATTGTGTAATCACAACACTTTAAATTTTTATTATGCTTTAAAGAAATGATTACAAATCTACCAAAATGTAACTTTTATTGTATTTATTCGGATTCTTCCAATGCACATTATTTACATTTTATAAATTTTTTATAGCTCCAAAAGAAGGAGCTGGCGCTGTTGATGAAGAGGATTTCATTAAAGCCTTTGATGATGTACCTGCAGTGCAGGTGAGTGAGGATGTTTGAGTTTGATAAAAACAAGGAGAAGCTTACTCTTCAAATTTCACTTTTCAAATATGTGATATGGGAAGTTCCTTACTCAGTAAGTAATTTTACATATCAAGACTACAGGAGATCTGATGTTGCAGACTAGAAAATGTTAGAGCCTTATAGCTGAAATGAGCAAAAGTCAAGGCCCAGGATGATCTTTCAGTAAGAACCAGAAAGAAGTTGCTTCCTCCAATAACAAGTTTGTGGGTCAGGGCACATAAAAGAGGGGGAGGGGGTGATTTAGATTATACAAAGGAACAAAGAAGCATGCTTATTTAGGGATTTTTCTTAGAAAAATTTGTAAATTTGAAGGGTTTTGGAGTCTGAGAAGCTATGAAGAATGGTTTAATAAAAGCTTATGCCATCTTGATGCTTCACTTAAGTACCTAACAGACGAAGCAAAGGTATTGATAAAAGTTGGGGTAAAGTCATACATTTTAACTATTTTGAATGTCTTAGTATTTTTTATTAATGACTAGAGGTAGCAATACTTTTCTTAGCCTACATTGACTAGCTAATGCTCTGGATTCCTATAGCATGTTATGTCTATACTAGAGAGGCCCAGTGTATGGATTCATGCACTGGTGGGGCCCCTCAGCCTGGCCTGTGCCCTCTTGCAATTCAAGACACTTCAGAGGATGTTGGACTGCTGGTTTCGGCTCGATCCCCACAGATGAGGCTGGATCGGGCCAAAACTGACAGTCTGACATCCCCTGAGGGATGTAGTAGTGCGCAAAGCGGCAGGTGGCTGGGGAGGAGCCCGAGACCGAGCCTGACCCCGGGTGGGCGCCATGCCATGCCATGCCACTCCCACTCATCCTTGCCCTGCTGCATCACTGTGGGAACCTCTTTCCACGTCCCGCGTGGTTCAGGGTTCCCGGGTCAGGGTTCGGGTTCTGAAGGAGGCCGCACGCAAACGAAATGAGAGACTAGAAAGCATTAATTTGGCGATATTGGGGGGCCAGGCGGGAGCCTTCCTCTAGTGGAAAGGACTGCCATTTGCTCTGGCCTTTTTCTCCCTTTTATTAAGGCTTTGGGACACACCTCTAGCCTTTAGGCAGGAGATAACAGAAATTAACATGATACAAACAGATAGTTTCAACTAAACAATGAGTAATCAGCTCTGACCTTTCAGAGCAATTAAGGTTGGCCAGCCTTCTGGCTTCCTATTTACATCCATTTAGTGAGAACAATATTTGGTTTCCAACACATCACTGCCACTTGGATAGCGCTGCTAAGGAGGCAGGAGAGGCTTGTGCTACCGCAGCTGTGCTTGCCACCATGAGCCTGGCATCTGGCGCCTGTTGGTCAGCTGTGGGAGCGCACTGACCACCAGGGGCAGCTTCTGTGATGAATGCCTGCCCCCTGGTGGTCAGTGCACATCATAGCAACTGATCAACGTCGCTTAGATTTTTATATATATAGATGAATTGTTTGTTAACTGCTTTTTGGTTTCTATATGTGTGTAAAGGAGATAACAGGCATTGTAGGCTAAGTTTCATCCTTAAGTCCCTGACCTTTCCAGCATGTATCATTCCTGGTTGATGATTCTCCTACCTGTCTTATCAGATGTGGGAATAAATGAAGAAGTAGACTTGAAAGTGATGGACGTGAAATAGGTGTAATGTGGTGTTATATGTGCTACTAGGAGTCCTAAAGGACTTGTGCACCACTGACTGTTCTCAGCAGGTCTTCTTTTTAAATGGAAAGCCATCTGTTAAGTTTACCATAAAGCTCTAGTTGAGGCTGGGTTACCCATATATGGGCACCACATACTTACAAGGGGGATGAAGCTCACTTTAGGACAAATCAGTCCAGATGTTATCTCAGAGGCTCTTCTGGAAAATGGAATGATTTATTTTACTAAATGCTCTTGACTTCATGTAATTAAGAAATAATTTTTATTTTTTACATTATCTTATGCTTATTGTAAATTAATTTTGCTTACAGATTTATTCCAGCCGAGACCTCGAGGAATCCATAAACAAGATTAGGGAAATATTATCTGATGATAAACATGATTGGGAGCAAAGAGTAAATGCTGTAAGCCAGTGATTTTATGTGATTATATTTTCACTAGATTCTAAACTCTTTATTATGAAATTGGAATATAGCTCTAATGAATTTTAAGGAGTAAATATTTTAAGTAAAAATTACTGCATTAACATTTTACCTTTTAGTAGGGTACCTCACCTCTATTTTTAAAGCATGCAGACTTACACTTTTATGTAGATCCTGTGTTTTTAAACAAAGACCTAATTGTGGAAGGTCTGGTGATGCCTTCCACTCTCACCTGGGAAAGACACCATCTGATTGTTGGCCAACGAAGCTGCTTTTTAGTGTGATCCTCTCTTCCTTTCTTTTCATAGCATGCTAGAAAGTCCTGTTCTGTTTTAAAAAGTAGATTAATGAAAGCAAGTAGCTGAATAATAAAGGGATGATGTGTCTGATCTGAGGAAAGCTGTTTTTACAATGGTTGGCTAGCAAAAAGAGGGGTGGTAAAAAGGCCATTGTATTCTCTCAAATTCAGACCAGCTTTTGGTAATGATACAGTGGAGGATACTAAAAGAGACAGTAGGGTTGCTACTTCCTTTAATTTGTTAAATAAATGGCAATTGGAGTGGGTGTGGGGGAAGGTAGAGTTAAGGGGAAGAGCTTTTTACAAGCTAAAATGTAGGTTTTGGTTATTTCATCATTAAGATAGAATGTATACACTAAGATGTTTTCAATTTAAAAAGCATTTTGTAGAATTGTATTTATCATAGTTACTACATTTTAAAAATTATTTTTATTTTTGATATGTAGATTTGTTCAGTATATTAGCTAATATTTAATTGGCTGAATTCTTTTTGTAAAATTATTTCTGTATCATTTAACTTTGACATTGATCTCATATTTGATGGTTTCTGTTTTAGGAACAGTTTTGTATATCTCCTAATTTTCTCTATCCCATTAGCTAAAAAAGATTAGGTCTTTACTTTTGGCTGGTGCTGCTGAATATGATAACTTCTTTCAACATTTGAGACTTTTGGATGGAGCCTTTAAACTGTCTGCTAAGGATCTGCGGTCTCAGGTAGTGCGGGAGGCTTGTATCACGTTGGGGTAAGGACTGCAAAGCTCCAGATTCTCATGTCATAACAACCTAGGCACAGGCTTCAGGGGCGGTTCATGGGCTCTGTCCAATGGGTCTTTCTAATGTTGCTTCCGACTAGTCTCTAAGACCCATTCCAGTTACACTGCTGGTAATACTTTTCAAGTACTTCTTGCCCGGTTATGTAAAGTATGACAGATTTTAATCTTTATTCCGTGACATAATGCCGAAGCAGTTGTTACTAATATTACAGAAAAATGAAATTTATAAACTTGTTTCTCAGCTTTTTCATTAATTTTGCTGACAGGATATAGCATGCTTATCAAAATTTTTTATTGTTTCTAGAAGAGTATTATAGCTACAAAATAAAGATTAAAGACATGTAACGTAGTCTAGTAAATGTTTATCTTACCTAAACTGAATCTGGACCAATGTTTGGAGCTGGAACTTCTGTGTTAGGATGTCAGAATATCAGAGGAGCAGTGACATCAGATGGCATTGCAGCTGTTTAAAAGCTTCGGCTGCAGTCAGATGTTGAAGCATGACTATTTTATGTTAAAAAGGGTGAAAGAAAAAGAGTGAGGCAGCCTTTCCTGTTTAGTGTATGATAAATTTGTCTTTTGCTATTTGAATTCTGACTTGTTGGAAATGATTTATTTATTTATTTTTAAAGGTACAATGGGCTACTGGCTGTTTGCCGAGTCCTCTACATGTACATTGGAAAGATTTGAGACCCTTGTCCTTTATTTCTAGATAACTTTAAATGAAGGCTCTAAAATGTTAAGAGTTTTATATGCTTCACTGTTTACAAAAAATATAACTACAGCCCAATATTCATTTCTTATTTTAGGCATCTGTCATCAGTTCTGGGGAATAAGTTTGACCATGGAGCTGAAGCCATCATGCCAACTATCTTTAATTTAATTCCAAATAGTGCCAAAATTATGGCTACTTCTGGTGTTGTAGCTGTTAGGTTAATCATTCGGGTAAGTATGTTTTGGGGCCATATATGAGTAAGGAAGGTGGTGAATATTGGTGGTTGATAAGCAGTAGTTAGAGGCATTTTTAAAAAAATATATTTTATAGATTTTTTACAGAGAGGAAGGGAGAGAGATAGAAAGTCAGAAACATCGATGAGAGAGAGACATCGATCAGCTGCCTCCTGCATGCCCCACAGTGGAGATGTGCCCGCAAGCAAGGTACATGCCCCCAACCGGAATCGAACCCGGGACCTTTCAGTCCGTAAGCTGACGCTCTATCCACTGAGCCAAACCGGTTTCGGCTAGAGGCATTTTTAATGAGAATGATTATACATAGTTGGAATCATATTGTATGTACAGTATTGGCCTTTCCCCCCTTAATTATAGCAAATGAGCCTTTCACATTCCATCATGTGAATTATGGATGCGGTGTATAGTTACTGAAGTATTGATCATAGACTCATCATTGTTTGTAAATATTGGAGCATCTGCTTCTGAGTTTTTATTCTGTTATTTACATCTCCAGATTATGCTCCCATTCTTTCCTTCTTAATCCCTACTCATTCCACTGTAGGTATTTGTGTTTATGGTTTGTTATTCACCTGTAATTGTTATTTACTTAATTGTAGGTAGCAGAGAAACAAAATATTCTCTTTAGTTCAGTTTTCTAAACATTCATGTACACCTAAGTAATTATGCAAGTAATTTATATACAAGTTTTCAATAAAATTCAGTTGTTTACAACGGCTTAAAATTAAAGTTCTCTATATCACCGCTCCCTACTCTCAAGTTCCTTTTCCCAGAGGCAGCCTTTGCCGCTGAGGCTTGATGTTACCCAAAGTCAACCCAGAATATTCTGATTATTGTGGGTTACTTACTTTGTCTTACTTTTAGTTCTTACTATTTGCACTGCCTGCTTACTATTAAACTGAAAGCCATTATTGGATATTTCCATTAAAACAATATTAAAATGAATTGGTCTGCTGACCCCTTTTGAACTCATGCGGACCTCTGTTGCTCAGACAATTTAGACTTTATTCCAACTAGTTGTGTTAATTTTAGACTTATTTACATATCATGTTGGTTTTATTTCTGTAAATGTTGTGGCCTTTGGCAGTCTCCAGTGGTAATCTTTTATCCTTTTTAAACTCAGTGAAATTATAATCTGAATATAGTATATGTACTTTATGTAGGTTAGTAAGGAAGTGGTGGTCCTAGTTTTATTTTCAAGTGTTCATCTGTGTGTGTGTTTTTTTTTTTTCTTTTTTGTTCTTCTCCACAGCACACACATATCCCTAGGCTAATACCTGTGATAACAAGCAACTGTACCTCCAAGTCTGTTGCAGTTAGAAGGTAAAATTTTAAACAGTTTCCTTACTACAGTGGTACCTCGAGATACGAGTGCCCTAACATAAGAGATTTTTGAGATACGAGCCTTCGAGCGAGTGATTTTTGCTTTGAAATACGAGCAACATTTGAGATAGGAGTAATCGCACACGACCCACCAGTTTACCGAGACTCGAGCGTCTCATAGTTTCCCATGCTTCAAGGTTACGGAATGAATTAAACTCGTATCTCAAGGTACCACTGTATTTTTGCATTGTTTAAAAACCAAAACGAACTTCAATAGGAAAAAGTTTGTTTGAAATGTTAAATAGTATTTAAGATTGCTGCAATGAATAATATAGTGAAGAATTATGATCTAAATAGTTGGGAAAGTAAATTTGGACAACCTTGATTATTTGTGTGTGCATCATGAGAGAGAGAGAATGAATGAATGAATGAATGAATTGAGTGTATAGGTATGTGAGTTAATTGGGGTTTGGGTCGGGGCGGGGATGGAGTAGAGGGAGAGGAAAGTATCTTCTGTACATCTTTTCCTGAGATAATCTCTCTACCTGTATCAGTGGTATACCCTATTCTTTGAAGGAAGACAGTAACTGTTAACGTGCAAGAAGAAAATTAATGGCAGTTATTTAATAGTAACAGGTAGGAGGGTGTGTGTGCGTTTGCATATTCTGATAGTGACTTCTGGGATTCTGGATTCTGACCAGTCACCTGCTTCTGCAGTTATGGGAGATACACCCAGAAGATACAAACCTGCGCAGCTAGGGCTTTGTTCCTGACCCCGTATTGTTTCCTGGTGAACCCTAGTCACATGTGAGGAATAAAGGCTCCCTTGCTGGGATTTGTGATTTTTGACTCTTGAGTCACAGGGTCTTTGAAGTCTCTTTAAATCTGTGGGCCCTCATCCCAGGAAAACGTAAATACATAGGGTGATTTTGTAGGTTTGTGAAGCCTCTCCATTGGCTGTCAGGAGCTTTATGGTGTACATAATGGGCAGCAGCCTCTTGGCTCCATCCTGCAGGGCGGTGTGTTGATTCTAGCCAGTGAAAGAGCCCTTCCCCCACAGGCTTACACCCAGTCATGTTAGCTGCCTGCTGTTTCCCTCCTTTCCTGGGGTGTCATGTTGGTCCTGCCAGGTTTCTATGGATAGGGGATCCTTTTAAGCACGAGGTGGCCCCATATCTATCTTATGGGTAAATGGCATCCATGTGTAAGAAAAGAAGGGCAGTCATCCAACTCTATACATCAAGAAAGAAATGTGTTCCTTCCATTGAAAAAGCTTGATTTGGAGCTGCAAGGCCAAATTGCATAGAGCAGCCTGCCCTGGACCCACTCAGCTTTCCCTGGGATCATTGCAGAGTGGTTTTGCCTCTTTTAGAGCTCTGTGTGCAGAGACAGCAGGTACAGGGCTGCAGTGGGTTCCAAGGAAGCATTGCCTTGTCCCATGTACCTACTATTTGGCCTGTTAGGAATGAGAGGACCCTGTGCAGAGTTGTTCTGCGGGGCTACAGGCACTGAGGTGAAAGGGTTCGGCACTTAGTAAAAGCTTAATGGATGGTAACCCATGTTAGAATTTGTTGCTGCTGCTATTATCATTACTGTTGTTTTAGGTTTCCTAGATAAATTCAGAGGTGTTTTTCCTTTGTGTAAGGCAGAGTTGCTGCAGAGGGACATCCATCTTTGTGGTAAACATTGCAGGATGTTTGGTGCAGAAGCCGGCTTGGGCTGCCTTAAAAGACCGTGCCCTGGGTGACTGTGACAGCAGAGTCGTACTCAGTTCTGGAGCTGGTGGACTGTGGTCAGTGTGCCTGAGGATTGGGTTCCAAGGAGAGTAGCTTGCAGATGGCAGCCTTCTCTCTGTGTCTTCACAGGATAGAGGGAAAGAGAGCAAGCTCTGCTGTTTCTTCTTAGAAGGGTACCAATCTATCCTGAGAGCCCCACTGCATTATTTCCCAAAGGCTCCATCTCAAGTACCATGTATGGGAGGTTAGGACTCCAGTGTATGCATGTTGGGTTAGCACAACTCATTTCGGAGCTAACAGTTCTGGCCTCTGCTGCTAAATGTGAGTAGCAAAATACAAGTACTGTGGCAGTAGACTTGCCACCCCTTCATCAATTTCTGAGCCACTCCCAGATTGGTGTTCTGTATTCAGTCAGAGCAAGTACCGTCAGAATCATGTGTCTTAATGCTGGAAGAAATGGGGACCACCGGGCTGATGCTCTACCTTTAGAAGGGTATAGAGAGGCAGAGGAGGCAGTGTAACCTGTACCTATGTTCGCTCTGTAGAATTGCTAAGAAATAAATTGCACAACTTCCCTGCCTTTCAGTTTATCATTAGTTGGAGACATTAAAACCAGTAACATCGAACAGCAGTGTAAGAGTGAGTTAAGCATTCAGAGAGTGCAGTGATCAAAACCAGCAGGTAACATGATCAAGAAGCTTCATAGAAAGTGGAAACTTGAGCTGCCTTTTTGAATGATGAGTAGGTGAAGAAGTGGACAAGATCTAACCTGATGTGTTTAATTCATGATGTAATTAAATAATGCCAACATTGGTAGACTTCTCTGTGTTTGCTGTAAGTCTAAAAAGTTGAAAACAAAAATCTAATTACAGGTGTATTTTTAATTAATACAAGAATTAGTGCTAAAGATGACGGCTTGCATTAAGAGAGAAATCAAGTGTGTTTCCTTGGGGAAAGTTTGCTTTGCAAACCCCCAAACTCCCCATGTTACCACTGCTAAGGAATGAATTGACTCCTGTGTGCTTTAGAGCCACCTGTGTTCTGGGCACATGTTAGTCCTTTCTTGTCTGTGAGTTCCCTGGGTTGTATCTTGGTTTCCATCGTATTTCTAGCATCTAGCAGAGGGTAAGGGCTGGTTAAAGATTTAATGGGTGGTTAATTGTATGGATTGTGAGGTTTTGAATTAGGAAGATCATGGGAAGGAAGGTCGGGTCATTTGAGAACGATCACCTTCTGACTTGTTTCCTCCACCGGGTTCCTAAAACCATTAAGATTTCTTCCTGCAAAGATGGTTACTCTGGCCTTCATCCAAAATGGCAATGTCATCCAAAGGGGAGGAGTCAGGAGTGTTTCCATACACAGATCAGACTAAGACATGGCACAGAAGTGAAAAGACTGAAAGAGAAAAGCTATTGGAAGATTGATGAGCGGAAAATGTCTGAGTAGCTAGAAGAAAAAAGATTTTAAGCACTATCTAGAACCTTCTTAACAGGAAAATTTGTCAAACACTTTTTGTTTTTTTTCCAGGGTATTTTTGACTTTTTTGTGTGTGTGTGCCAGGCATTCTGTAAAATTAATGCAAAGACCAATTGCCAGATTCTGTAATGTACGTTGCTCTTTTGTGCATGTTTGCGTCCTGTATCCATGTATTAGTTGAGGTAGAATAAAACAAGTGAGGACGATGTGCCCTGAGGGTGACGTTGCTGGGAAAACATTTGTATCCTATCCCTACAGATAGCTCTGGTTTTTCTTTTGACCACCAAAGATGCTTAAATTTTAAAAGTTTCTTTGAGTTTGTTAATTCTGATTCCATCTTTATGTCCCATATTTTAAAGCATAAAAATTAGAAGTCACATCAATTATAAAATGTAGTGTTCAGGCATTTAAGAAAAAAGCTTTTATTTTCACTGACATACAAATCACTAAGTTACATATTTTTTCTTTATAATTTTCAGACGCTGTTTTGAATTCTTAGATTTACTTTTACAAGAATGGCAAACACATTCACTGGAACGGTGAGCATCTGATTTGCTGTTTTTTTCCTCTGAATTGAATCTTGAGATTTAATGACTCAGTGAGTGGTCCACTTTCTATCAGAAATGAAGGAATCTAAGCATTTGTTCTCATGACAACATCTGTTATTTCTGCTGCTCTGAGGCTCATAATAGGCTGGAGTGAACTTCACTGATTAGAGGATTTTAGTGTGTCTAGAAGTGTGGGCCACACAGCCGGGCTGGCCTATCGCTTACTAGTCATGCCGCTGGCCTCCCATGGCTAAGGTGTTCTGAGCAGCCAGGGTAGATCAGAAATTCAGCAATTTTCTTTTTATTCAGATTGGTGTTTAGAATGTTTCACATTATCATGACAAAAACTGGGATTATGACAATTCTTGAAGAATAAAAGCTTGCCTCTGAATTTTGAATCATTTTTTGTTATGTCTTAGTTAAATTTGGAGAAATAAATGCTGGTTTTTGTGCCACTCATTTTAATGATATAGCGTATAATTTGTGAAGACCTTCATAGCATATTAAACTTTTCTTTAGAATGGGATTTTAATAAATTGAGTACTCCTGGGAGGCCCATTCATGCTGCAATGGTCAGAGATGAAATGAAACTGAGGCTCCCAGAAAGAAGCACATTTTCACCCTGACATAACTACTTTGCATCTAGAAGATAATCTGACATTTTTTTCAATACTTCCTTGATTTTTAATCTCTTAGTAATATATCCTCTTTATTTGGTGACAGTTTTGGAATTTAGAGGAAAGTGGAATGAGGATTTAATGTGGGGACAAGTGAATAGAAAAGCATGAAGAACTCAGATATAGCCTCATGTATTCATTCACCTTCCAGTTCTGTGTTTGTTCACTTAGCAGGACTCAGGAAATATATGTGCATGGGCTGGTAAAATTGGTAATTGGTCTTTGTTCTATGAAACTATTAATTCCAGTATTTCCCTTTTCTTAAAACTTTGTTAAATGTCAATGAAACAGTTTAATGATTTCTTATCACCTAGAGTAGAGAAGAAACACGCCAAAGTAGAACATAACTGAAGAGAATACCTATTTAAGAAATGGTTACATAATTTTATAAAATTATTCATGATATATAATAGAACTTGAAAAAACCTTCTCTTTAAATACAGAAATGTGATGCAGATAGCCTCTTTAGTATTAATTGTCTCATTACAATTTCCATAGAAACTAGTTCTGACTATGGAAAAATTAGATTTTGTTGTTTTGGTTCATAAAAGATTGAGCTAAATAAGTATGGCCTAAAAAAATCAGCTGTAACTTAAAAAGAAAATCATACCAGAGTGTAAGAGTTTTCAGGGTGCTTGGGGTGGGGGTGGGGCACTGGGACAGATCCTGGACCCCAGGACGCTCTGATGCGGAAGCTGCATTGTGACTGGACTCGGCAAAAAGGCTCTAGGTTCCATGTTCCCATTTTGAAGTTAAGTCTCACACTTGTTTCCATCTGCATAGCACATATGATAATAATTGTTGTTTCTGTTCTAAATGTCTAGGCATATATCAGTATTAGCCGAAACCATAAAGAAGGGAATACATGATGCCGACTCTGAAGCCAGGATAGAAGCCAGAAAGTAAGTGTGTTTGTATACCATCTTTTCATGCACTCAGGTGTTCTCTAGCTCCTTCAGTGAGCCCTGTTAAAGCCAGGCCAGAGTCCACGGTGACTTCTTTCCCCATGATCATGGCACAGTGAGCATCAGGTAGTGGTTTGAGGTGTGCATCATAGTTGGGGGAGGGGGCGGGTGAGCGGAGATTCAGGATTGTCCCAATGGTGGCTTGCTGCTGCCATCAGGTTTGAGGCATTTCCACTCCGTTCACCAGCTATGGCCTCAGACAGTCAGTACTCCCTGGGAGTGATCTTGCCACTGTGACTATGACCACCATAAGTTTCGTGCTAAGACTTTCTCTCAGGCACAGGAGCGCGTGGATGAGCACTGCCAGCCTTGTGCCTGTGGTGGTTTTTCTGTGCTTTTGTAGTTGATCATCTCTTCTCCTTGATACAGGTTAAAACCTATTCTTCTCCTAGTTGGTTTGGCTCAGTAGGTAGAGAGTTGGCCTGTGGACTGAAGGGTCCCAGGTTCTATTCCAGTCAAGGGCACAGGTTGTGGTCTCGAACCCCAGGTGTGGGGAGTGCAGAAGGCAGCCAGTCAGTGATTTTCTCATCATTGATGTTTCTCTCTCCCTTCCTCTCTGAAATCAATAAAAATATGTTAAAATAGCAACAACCCTATTCTTTCTTACAAGCATGGCATATGGTTATTTTACTTAGCTGCATCAGTATGTTCTAATCAATTATTTCCTGCTCTCTCAGTTAAATTGTTTCTCTGGTTTCTGAGTGTTTTAGAGGGCCTCACTATGACAATGCGGTGCTCACCACAAGTTCATCTTGGGTGGTTCCTGCCAAAGTAACAGCAGTAATTAGTAGTTGGAAGGTATTTGTTAATGACCTACTTATGTTGGTTTTATCCTGTATTCTTCCCCTTCCCCAATTCATTCCAGTTCTTTAGTTATCATGCAGGAATGATTTTAAGTAGTCCTGAACATCTTTCCTTTTTTTTTGTACCTATTATCTAGGGCAATTTTTAAATATTTTAAATCAATGAGTGTCAAATTACATTGATAAAAACTACCATTAACCCTGGCAGTGTTGCTAAATGGTTAGAGTGTTAGCCTGTGCATCAAATGGTTTCAGGTTCAATTCCTGGTCAAGGGAATGTACCTGGGTTGCAAGTTCGATCCTTACCCCCAGTCTGGGTGCTTGCAGGAGACAACTGGTCAAAAATGTGTCTCTCACATGCATGTTCTTTTTTTTTCCTTTCTCTCTCCCTCCTTTTCTCCCTCCTTCCTTCCCTCCCTTTTTCTCTTATTCCCTCCCCCCCCCCCTCTCTCTCTCTTTCCACTCTCCAAAAATCAATGAAAAAAAAAATTCTCCAGTGAGGATTAACAAAACAACAAAAACACACTGCCATTTTTGACTCCCTCAGGTTGAGGTATAATTCTCGATGTTTTAGCTCCCTCTGCCTTAAGGCTTCCCAGTGTTCTTACAAGTAAGGCTCTTTAATTTGCATTTTGTAATGAGGCTGAGG
This sequence comes from Lasiurus cinereus, assembly GCA_011751065.1. Taxonomy (NCBI): domain Eukaryota; kingdom Metazoa; phylum Chordata; class Mammalia; order Chiroptera; family Vespertilionidae; genus Lasiurus; species Lasiurus cinereus. Next base: position 603,393 of record JAAGEH010000487.1, read on the forward strand.
TTCAGAAAAGCTCCTGCCCGGTGTGTCAGCACGCAGTTTGTTGTGGGGGTCAGCCTTCCTTGTTCATGGTGTCTTCCGTACACCGGTCCCAGGATCAGGAAACAGGCCCTGTCTTGGAAAGTGTCCTGTAGGCTCGGGTACAGCGCTCAGCGAAGCTCCTGCTGCCCTCACAGTAACAGGAAGTTGTGTTTTCCCGAGGTGTTACTGGGGATTCCACAGTCACTTTAGCAGGGAAGCAGAGCACTTGTACCACATGCTGGAGTCCTCCTACCAGAAAGCCCTGCAGTCCCACTTGAAGAACTCGGACAGCATCGTGTCTTTGCCGCAATCTGACCGCTCGTCTTCTAGCTCTCAAGAGAGTCTGAAGTAAGGGACTCATTTGTGTAATATTTTATGTTTAAAATCGGCTGCATGAAAACACAAATTCTAGCTGTGTTTTTACATATACAAGCCTGTTATAAATTCCCCTACTTCAGGTGGATCCTGGTACGAGGTAAGATGCCATGGCAATAGTAAGAAATAGGTGGCCTTGGTCTTTGTCATAAGTCAATTTTCGTTACATTTATGTGACATTCAGTAGTAGAGTGGAGTGACATAAGTGAATTGTTCAATGCCTCTGAGAGCACAGTATGTCTAATCTAAGGACAGGCTTGTAAAGAGGGGGAGGGGTGTTCCTTGCATCTGAGACTGAACGTCCTATCACCTTTACTCTGTGTTTCACCATCTGTCTCTAGGTGGGACTTGCTCTCTGTGTTGGCAAGATAGACCACAGTGGGATGGTAAAGCTTTCTCTGACGGGGAGTTTATAAGATTGTGGGCCAACTTGCCTGAGAAATTCTGAAAACTCCGAAATCATTCTTCATTACATAATTTCCAGTTATTGATTGTACTTGTATTAATGCAGGTTAAGTGCATATTTGAAAATAAGCAGGTGTATACTTTATTTCCAGTCGGCCGCTCTCTGCCAAAAGAAGTTCCACTGGAAGTAGCACCTCTAGAGGTAAGCTGATGGGCCAGGCGGCTTACTTGATCAGCGGGAGGCTGTGACACATCTTAGTCAGAGCTACTTGGAAGCCACCTCAGCCCCTGCCCTAGCCCCATCAACCCCAGCCCCAGCACCAGCACTGGCTCCAGCCCCTTCCCTGCCTCTGCCCTGGCCTAAGCCCCAGCCCCAGCCCCTGCCTCAGCCTCAGCTGGTTTTCAGAGTGTGTGCTCTGCTCTATGCTCCGCAATCCCCAGCAGAACTCCCCTTCTCCAAGGCTATGAGCTGTCAGGATGGCTTCTTCAAGCAAAATTGAGCCCTGACCTTTCCTCACACACAACCCTCAGCATGTGGACCTGCCATACCCAGTGTGGTCCCTCCACTGTGGTCAGTGGGTCAGGAGCAAAGACCGAGGGTGCTTAGAGCACTGGCAGCTCCATGGCCTTGGGCGGGCAGTAGTGGGCAAAGGTTCCCAAAGGGGCGGGCCACTAGGTAAAAGCACACTTTTGCCACATTGTGAAGAAACTGGCCAGTTTTTTGTTTAACTTCTCATACTAACCAAAAATGTGGTCCATTTCTGTGGGTGTTATTGTAGTCTGTGAATACAAGAAGACAGATATAACAGTGTGTGGAGTTGTGGTCACTTTCTTTCCTCAGCATGGACTGAGCTCTGTCTTCAGGGACCAGGAGAAAGCATTGGTCAGTGCTGTGTTCCAACCTTTGCTAAAACTTGATACTTGCTGTAAATAAAAGCAGAATTAGTTTAACAACATATGTGTACAGACAATTCTAGTACACATGCTTCTTGCTAATGTTTCTTTCGTTACCACCCCAGCTTCGACTGTCAGCACTAAATCTGTGTCAACGACTGGGTCCCTCCAGCGATCCCGGAGTGACATCGATGTGAATGCAGCAGCCAGTGCCAAGTCCAAAGCCTCCTCAGCTTCAGGCGCTGCGCCCTTCAGCTCCGCAGCGGCCTTGCCTCCGGGCTCATACGCGTCCTTAGGTAACCAGATCTCCACCACCTTCCTATCTGATCTGTGAGATGATATGTTCCTCTGCTCAGGCTCACTTAGCTAATTCCAAGAGCAGTACTGAGGAGCTTGCCCCTGTCACAGGGCCGATGTGTGAGATGAGTGACTATCCCATGGCAGGTTAACAGCTCTCTTCGGCGAGCGTCCCCTTTCTCTGGCGCATCCTGTTTGTTAGCGACAAGCAGGTAGCTGGTGCTCATATGGTGTGTGGCACAGAGCACAGCCTATCTTCAGCTCCATTTGCACAGGATGGCGCCCATGCAGTTCCCTTCCATATTGCCAAAGCAGGGTTCTCTCCCCTCCTGACTTTGGTGGGAGCAGGGCGGGCAGGGTCTAGTGAGGAATTCATCAAAGATAGTCGCAGTACTTAGATATATTTTTAAAATATATTTTATTGATTTTTTACAGAAAGGAAGGGAGAAAAATAGAGAGAAACTTCAATGCCTAAGAAACATCAATGAGCTGCCTCCCTCACACCCCCCACTGGGGTTGTGCCCACAACCAAGGCACATGCCCCACTCGGTCAGACATCACTCTTTGGAGAATTGTTATTTTTACACTCTTTTGAGCTGTCATTAGAGTAAGTGCATGCTCTTCCGACAGTGACGAGGAGGACAGCACCCTTCTGTACAGGCCACCCCATTCCTCAAAAGACCCCCTCCCGCTGTTATCACCCCCCACCCCCAGCTTTCCCCACTCCGTCCAATTACATTTTCAAATTAGAAAATATCTGCCCTGACTGGTTTAGCTCAGTGGATAAGAGCATCGGCCTGCAGACTGAGGGGTCCCAGGTTCAGTTCCGGTCAAGGGCATTTGCCTTGGTTGTGGGCACAACCCTGGTGCGGGGTGTGAGGGAGGAGTCTGTGATACAGTGTTGACTTGCAGTCACAGCAAGAAGGAAGTCAGAGCTCCCTCTCCCTCTCTTGCGGTGAAGTGAATCATTTTGTTCAGTTAGTTCAGTGTTTGAAGTGCTTACCGAGATTTCAAGTCCATATAATCCACACCTGAGTGTTTCATTGCTAGAAAACGTGAGCACAAGCCATTTAGAGTCCTCAGAATCCTCTGTTTTCTGTTCATATTGGATATTGTGACATGGAGCAGTGGACTTCCCTCACTGCTAGGAAAGCACACTGGCCTTTTGGTCTGATGATGCAGTACTGACCTTTAAGAAGCACTGATAATTTTCAGCCCAGGGTTCCTGCTTCAGATATTAAGACGAGTATTCTCATTCCTTCCCTTTTTCTGACCATCTGTAACTTGCCTTATGTTCAAAACAACAGAAAAGAAAGCCACCCTGACATGCAACCTAAACTTCCTGAGGAGTTGTTGCAGTTACTGTTAGGCTGACACGTTACCTCTGTGCAGAAGTGTAGCATTAAAGCTGATGGTCCTTTTCCAAACTTCTAGAGTCCAGACATGTGACGGACGATGTGGAGTCCGTAGGCCTTGATTCAGGTACCATGCTGTACAGCTTGGCTGCTGGCGAGTAGTTGGGTAGGCATTGCTAGAGCTAGCTTCTCTGAGCTTCTCTTGCCTCTCTCCTTAGTTGACTCTTTAGTAGTTTAGTTTTTAGCCCCATGTCCTCTCCTAATCCCTTCTGCTAGTACCTTGTTCCTTGAAAAAGGAACTCTTCAAGAATGTAAGGTTTGGCCAAAAGAAAAACAGCAATCACTATCAGCTGAGACCTGCCCTGGGTACCCTTTTTTGTGTTTTCCAAAGGCAAAAAGCACTTGCTTCTAACTAAACTGACTTCAAATAAGCCACTTGTACTTGCTTCAGACTCTGCCTTGCTGTTGAACTTGTTTTCCTTTTAATTTTATTTTAAATTGTACTTTTGCTTTTTTAGTAGCTAATAACATTCTGCTTTTTAAGTTTTTAAATGTTACTAACTGTTCCCTGTTACCCCTCCCCTTGTTTTTAATTTGCTTAAAGATGGTACTGCCACTAAAGCAGAGGGTAAGCAGTTTATTTCTGTGACGGAGGTGTGTCTCCCTTCCACGGCCCTCTGTGCTCACGAATGTCTCCTCCTGCCCCCGTCTCACTGAGGTCCCTGCATGAGACTGCACGCTGCTCCCTTCCTTTGTCATTGCCCCCACCGGGTTTTTGCCTCACCTCCACCTGAGTTCTCCTCCCTTCTTGTTTGGTGGTTCTCGTGAATGAGCACTTGAGTCTGCTGTGCGAGTGTCAGCTCTGGGCACACATTGGGGAGGAGCTGCGGGACATTGTGTGCTGTGTCCCCAGCTGCCTTCTTGGAGCTTGTGATTCCTGAAGCATTTCCTCACCTTTTGTTTCCTTTTGTGTCCTTCTCTTTACTTTGGTGCTTTTGGATTTGCTTTCCTGTTTTGAAAATAAATTTGTGTCAATTATTCAGGTTAAAGACGGGTAAAGGTTTTCTACCAGGTAATTTATAGAAATTGTTAAAAATGCATTTCTATCCCCCAGTGATGTTACTCCATGCCATTTTTATTTGTATTACTGGGAGTACCCCAGTCATTCATGTGTTTTCATTCATCCACTCCCCAGGCATGAGTAAGTGTCTCCTCCTGTGTGCTGTGTCCTCTGCTACACAAGGACATAGCATGTCGCCAAGGGTGCACATGTCCAGATCTACTTTGTTTGGTTCTGTGCTGTTCTCCAGATGGCCTCCCTGATTTTGCATTGCCCTTTGGATGTTAGACCTAGCTAGTCCAGTATGTATAGGTCTTTGACTAGCACATACGAGACAAGATCATCCTTTTACAAAATCTCTAGAGAGAAAGCATGGTAATGTTTCACACAGTTGAAATTTAGATAGTGGCTTAGACACACCAACTCTCAGGATAATGATTTAACAATTAGAGGTGCTAGTTTACTTTCATATGTTATTTAGGATTCTAAAAGGCTAACCTGCAAAGCACACTGGATTTATGTTGATATGTGTAGTTCATAGTACTTTATATATATTAATTTCAGAGAGGAAGGGAAAGAGAGATAGAAATATCAATGATGAGAGGGAATCACTGACTTGCTCCTCCTGCATATCCATATGGGATCGAGCCCACAACTCAGGCATATGCCCCGGCCGGGAATCGAACCCTTGTTACCTCCTGCTTCATAGGTTGATGCTTAACCACTGACCTATGTGGGCCAGGCAGTTCATAGTACTTTTAATCCATATACTACTTCCTAAGATAAACACAGTTCCAAGATCAATGTTCTTCAAATTTCTCATAAAAATTACCTAAAAGAATAAAGGTTATGTCCTTCCCCTGAAGTTCGAAGCAGCAGGTGAATATGAATTTTCAACAAGCCCCCCACTGGTAATTTGTGGGGTTGGAGAAGTTTGTGAAATGAAAAGTTACCAAAAATGAAAAATGGAAAAACACCTATGTCATAAGGAGAACCTCATTTGTGATAGAAGATTGACGCTGGGTTTAATTTTTCGTTTTTAGCTGATAGGAGTAATTATTTATTTTCCTTTCCCATAGAAACCATCTTTAAGAGTTTTTCAGCCGAGGTGGAAGGAAAATGTGGAGGGTGGAATACAGTAATGCCGATGAGATGGAAAGTGAAAGACACGGGGTGGGGAATTATATTTTTTTCCCAGAATACCTTGATTGATATGCCTATATAACATAGTTGAAATCACTCTGTTATTTTAGCCAGCACTGGGATTTTTTCCCTTTTTAATCAGTTTTCTTTTTACCAGTCAGAGCAGGTTCAGAAATTTGCCTGTTGATGACTGTGCTGGCTGACAGTCTCTTTCTGGTCCTCTTTCCAGGGGGGGAGTGGGAGAACATGTGGTCCCTGAATTGTACAGAGTTCAGAACCAGGTGGAAAGTGCTCCTCGAGTGGAGCCCCTGAGCCTTGGTCTCCGTGTCCCAGGGATGTATGGCTGCTGCAAAGCCTTGAGCCTGGGTGAGGAGGGAGGGACCGAGGGGACCCTGGGAGGCCTGTATGCCCAAGCAGGTCGAGGCTGTTATTCCTCTGTTTATTGCAGCAACATGACTGGGCAGTGATGCTTAGAAAAGCTGCAGACAGTTATGAGAAAAAGGCAGCAGTAAATATTATAAAGTGTCTTGTCATGAGTTTCTATATCTGAAATTTTAGAATCATTATGGGCCTTTTAAGAAATTTATTTTAAAAAAATTTTAAATTTTTATCATCTACCTTCTGAGATAAGAAGAGATAGGTACTATCATTATTAGGAGACAAAGATGATTTTGAATCAGTACTTGGGTGATCTAAATTTAAAACTCAGACAATACATTTAAATTTTGGCAACTTCATTATTATAGTAATTGAGAAAAATATATATATTCCTTGGAGGTTATTTATCATACACACTGAGTACTCTTTCTAACATTTATGAGTAATTAAAAAAAATTTATTTTTGTGATGAACCAGAAGCTCAACTTTTGGTCAAAAGCTTATTTCCAGGATAGCGCAGTGTGTTGTGTTCAGTAATTTGGGGAATTTGGAAAAGAAAGCATTTATGTAGGCTATTATACTGCTTAGGAGAAAGCTTATGACTAGATGTTGAACTTGTATGGCAAATAAATATACTCTCATCTAATTTTTTTAGCTACTAAGTTTGGAAAATTTGTTTATTCATATTTTTCCCTGAAATAAGTAATTTCAAGTGAAGAGTTACCGTGTTTGAATGAGCTGTGTGGTAACTAATAACTTGTGGATAATTTCAGAGAACAGACGATCACATATTGTTAAGTATAGTCAGAGGCCGGCGTAACTTTTGGCAACCTTAAGGTTACACAGTAAAAACTATGGAGCCTTGTCTGCTCTTCCGAGGAGGAAGCTAGGTCTTAGTTTTACTGAGAACTAAAACATTTGATATTATTATACATATGCCCAAGAATTCTGAAATGTAAGTGGTTGGCTTTTTTTTACACAATGCAAAAATATGTATGTATGTAGAAGTAAAAGAGTGTCAACGAGTGTTTATCTTAAAATATGTAAGAAAAGTTACTCTTTTTGGTAAAGTATTTGTAGGTAGCAAAATTTGCAACTGATCAAGTCCCAAATTTGATTCTGTCAAAAATGCTACCTGTGAGTAGAGGTTGGTTTAATTGTGCCCCTGAGAGAGAAGTCGTAAAATAGATCTATATGTCAAAATGTCTCCATATGATGACAGTTGAGATTTACCTAGGAATCTTTTAATTTTTATACCCTCTAAATTGAGAATTGGCTCAAACTTGACACATATGGGGGACAAAACAACAACAACATACCCCTACTGTATGACGCTAACTGGGGACTTTTAAAATTATCTTAAGCTAAATGGAATATGGGGAAACCATGCCTGCAAATTAAACCAGGTGTGCAGGTTTAGTTTCCTTATTTGAGGGCTTTTGTAGAAGAAAGGCAGTGTAATTGGAAAAATTTCTCAGTAGCACTATTAAAAAGCCACCGATATGGATGTTCTCTTTATGCCATGAAAGTCAAAGCCTGCACTCCTCTTACAATTCTTTGTTTTCCTCTGGGTCTGCTTTTCTCTGGGTAGATGTGTTTGTCAATGTGCTTGTCCTTCTCTGCAGGATATTTTTTTTTGTTGTACAGTTGTCTAATATCTCTTATTTCTATTTCTCTTACTTATTGTGACTATTTTTCTTTCATATCTACTTCTGTCTGTCATAATACAATATGAATGAATGAATGAATGAATGTGAATATGTCATTAACAAGTCAGAATATAGAACTGAAGACTGTTTTTACTGTTTGTTGCATTTATTGAGTAGGCTTTGTTTTTCCTAAAGACAGAGTGTTTTATATAGACTCTAAAACATACACAGGCACTTACAGTAATATTGCCAACTTAATAAAATGAAAAAAATAATTTCTATAAAAGAAATAAATATCTGAGTACAGCATAGTAGAGGCCCTTTAAACTCTGCCCCCCAAAAGGATTTTAAGGGTATCCTAAGGACTTAGTTACTAAAACGAGTCCCTAGGGCAGGCAGGAAATTAGCCCTTGACTTCACCAGCTTAGAATCAAGAGTTGGCATCAAACCAGTTTTATCAGGGTGCTGTAGATCCATGAAAAAGTGGACTGGGAAAAAACTCTTCATCGCTCTCTTGACTTTGCCTAGGCAGAGGAAGAGAATACCTTTCACTGACTTGTAACCAAGCTCTCTTGTCATGCCTGTGGTGTCTGGGAAACCCCATACTGATGAATAAGTGGTCTGGGTTGGTAGCCCACAGAGGTGCCTGACAAGAACAAACATTGAACTTATACAGAGGAAGCCACTCTCAAATCTGGTTCCTTGGAATCCCCATAGATTTAAAAGGGTGGGGCAAAAGTAGGTTTACAGTTGTGAGTATGCAAAATAGTTTGCTCTTCTATTAATTATTGTATTATTTTCAATATGCACAGCTTTAGATTACTTTTGTCCCACTCTGTATGCTGAATAGGAGTTCATAGTTCAAAATTGTGTAACCGGACAACCAAGGGGTCTGGGCTGTCTGTTACTACTTGAGCCAATTAAGCAGAGACAAGGTTGAAACATAAATAAGCGTCTATTCCAAAAATGCCGTAGTATGAGAGAGCAGCAGGTTCATCCACAGAAATCTGCTCTGCTCCCCACCATAAGTTTATATTGGGTAGAAGGCAAGATTACTTGGGGAAGTAGGAATTACAGGTATGGGAAAGTCCTGTGGGCTGTGGGGAGGGGGCAGAGACTGGATTATAGGTAATAGGGGAAGGGGCTTGTAAAGAGCAGATGCCTCCAGAGGTTGTAAATCTTATAATGATAAGGCAATTGTTGGCAGGATGACAGACTGTATTCTGATGCAAGCTCCCATATCCCGGGGTGTGCAGCTCTCCGTGAGTTCAGAATGTGCTTTCTCTAATCAGAACAGAACCATTGTAGTTAACAGAGCATGATTAAAATTTCTTATAATTGGAGGTGGTCCCAATATATTCTGCCCCTAACATTTACATCTATAATCAATTAGAGGTAGCAGAGAGAAAGAAGCATACCCCTTTAATACTTGTAAGGCTCTCTTATATTATACAAAGTAGCTGCATTTAAAGGTTTAAAAGAAATAAGTAATTTGCATTTTTAGTAGTCTGCAGAATTTATTAGTGTGATTGATCTGCCAAATGAGAACACATCACTAATCACCATAAAGGCAGTTGGTCGCGCACCTTTAAAACAGAAGCAGGAACCTCGGTAGTTAAGGTCCACATCTGGCTGCACCTGTGGGATATGGAGGCCTGGAGCATTTGCTGTGATGAGTGATCTGGATGTGGAGGACAAGAAGCAACCCCAAACCCACTCAAGAACTACACCATTATTGAAAAACAAGAAGTTAATCTGTTAAACTGGATCAGATAAGAGGGAATTTTTCCATTCTTAACCTTCATACTAGGATAGAGGAGTCCCTTCAGATTTGACAACTGCCTTTGTGGTGTGAAAAACCCAAATTGATAGATCATTTTAAAGTAGCTGTGGATTGCTGATGTCCATAGGACTAGCAAAAGCAAACAGAGATCCTCCTTGGAAGAATTCAGCTGCAGTCTAGATCTGACAGTGGATATTTATTTAGCCTAGGTTTTATAAACACTGGTGCCCTTATCACACTTAGGAGAAGGATCCTCTTATTCTCAGAAGATGCAGGCAAAGCATTAAAAAATTCAACAAATGTTTTTGATAGCAATTCTTAGCAATTAGGAATTGTGGTGTTTTTTTTTTTAACCTGTTGAAATACCAAACTTTTTGTGAATTTCAGAATTGTTATTTTTTAAAATATGGCTCAAGGCAATAGAGCCTGCTTCCATGCTTTTCTTTAGTGTTGTAGTACATATCCCGGACAGCAGGGTAAAAGCAGAAAAACTAAAGGGCAGTTGTTTGAAGTGAAAAACCTGAAGTTTTATTTGTAGATGACATCCTATTTAGATAACCCCAGATAATCTACATGTAAATTAATAGAATTAAGAGTTTAGCAAGGTTCCTGTTTAAGACCAAATTAAATATTAATTATGAACTTATTTGTCAATAAGTTTAAGTATAATGTATTGTGCATAATAAATATAAGGCACCTTTTATTAAGTCTATAAAAATTTAGTAAGATTTTTTGGTAAAAATATAAAACTTTATTGAAAGACATTGAAGAGAGTGAAATTCAGAAACCATTAGTGAGCGGGAAGATCATTGTCATAAAGCTGCCTTTTCCCCCAAAATATTAACCCAACATGCCACATAATGCCAGTCAATATTTTAATAGGTGTTTTTTTTTTTCCCTCATCCAAGGGTATGTTTTTGTTGATTTTAGAGAGAGGACCAGGGAGAGAGGCAGAGAAAACATTGATCATTGATGTGAGAGAGAAATGCCGGTTAGTTGCCTTCCGTATGCACTCTGACCAGTGTGTGTGTGTGTGTCTGTCTGTCTCAAACCCACAATCTTTTGGTGTATGGGATGATGCTCCAACCAGCTGAGCCACCTGGCCAGGGCTAGGTCTTCTAATTGTATCTTCACATGCATAATGAGGAGAGCAAAGGGCCTTAGGGAAAAGTGGGTTTATTTGCCCGACCAAATGAGCAAGATTTTTGTTAAAAGCTCATGTAGTGATGTTGCATGTTATGGACACATGAACTATTGGGACAGAATGGACAGTTGAGGAACAGATGCAGCCGTGTATACTGTAAGTATTGGTAGATGTTGGAGATGGCTTTGTAGATCAGTAAGAAAGGGGTTAAGTAAATTGATTTGGACATAGGTTAGTCATATGGAAAAAATGAAATGGATCTCTCCTTTACCTTCTACAGAAAAATCAGTTCCGTAAGTGACCTTACCAAAAAAATGTTGAGCAAAAGAGTAAGTTTTGGGAAAATATATGCCCTCTGGTATAATTAAAACTATTTAAAATGTAAAAAATAATGCCATCTAATTTTTCTGTTACGCAACTAAAAAAAATATTGAAAATATTATTGAAAAGAAAATATTGAAAGGATAAAGAAATACAAGAGAATGGTAAACACTGGATTTAGGATTCTATTACCCAATGGTAGAGGGAGGTAGAGGATATAGGGACATAAGCAAAGAAGATTTTTGTTTTATAAGTTGAATGGGTATGGCTGTTTATTTAAAAAATCTTTTTGTGACAAATATTTTATAATAAATTTAAAGTAAAATATTACATTCCGTCATTTTCATGTTGATGTTGCCATGGTGACTATCTTGATTTAGCTCTTTGATTTCCATGGAGAAGTGAAAACTCCTCACTCATAAGCCAGCAAGGCAGGCAGGCATAGATATCCAAACTAACAGTGTGATCTTGGACAAATTAATTTTTCCTGATTTCTCTGTCCCCTCATCTGTAAACTGGGTTTACACATGTAAACTCCTAGTATAATATATGGTTTAGCTTGTAATTTTACTGTAGATTTTAGAATTTGTGTCTTTCTTTAAACTGCTATGAAGTCATTAATTTTAGTTTTAATTTTTTTTAATGAAGTGCTTTCTTTTATTGCTTCTTACCTCCCTTTTTTGAAACTTTTTCAAGCCTTATGATTTCTTTTTCTGTGTACTTTTCTGCAGGTTTGTTCAGATGATGAAGTAGAACTTTTTAAAAAAAACATTTTTATTGATTTTAGAGAGGAAGGGAGAAATATCAATGATGAGAATCATTGATTGGCTGCCTCCCACATGCCCTGACTTGAAATCTAATTGTGACCTCCTGGTTCGTGGGTTTACACCCAACCACACCAGCTACACAGGTTATTTATTTGTTTGTTTATTTTTGTTAATCTTCAACTGAGGATATTTTTCCATTGATTTTTAGAGAGTGGGAGGGAGTGGGAGAGGCACAGAGAGAGAAACATCCATGTGAGATACACACATCAATTGGTTGCTTCCTGAACACGCCCCACCAGGGTGAGGGATTGAATCCACAACCAAGGCACACAACCCAGACCATAACTCAACCAGGACACTTCAGTCTGTGGGCTGATGCTCTATCCACTGAGCCAAACTGGGTATGGCAGAAGTTATTTTTAACAATATAAGAAGCCAATAGGGTTTCAAAATGGTTTGTGTTTTCTCTATCAGATTATTCTGATTGAATTATGGAAGGAGAGGCATTTTGAATCCCTTGGAAACTATAAAATGCCTGAATTTTAAAAAGTTTAACCCTTAATCATATTAGTCTGATCATCAATGATTTTGCATATCTGAATTCAGTTTTAAAGTTTCATGGTTTAAAAATTGGAGTTAACAGATTGCTTTATTTTGAGTGACAAATCCTTTTCATAAATGTACTTTACTTTTTAAAAAATATTTTTAAATTTGATTTCAGAGAGGAAGGGAGAGGGAGAGATAGAAACATCAATGGTGAGAGAGAATCATTGGTTGGCTGCCTCCCAAACCTGGCATATACTGTGACCTCCTGATTTCATAGGTCAGTGGTTGGCAAACTTCAGCTCACAAGCCATATACGGCTCTCGAGCCACGGTTTGTTGCTCTGTTGATTAATGAGTTTGTTGACCACTGCCATAGGTCAACACTCAGCCATTGAATCATGCCAGCTGGATTACAACATTATATTATTTTTAGGTCATTGTTTTTCTAGGTAATCCTAATGTTCTTTCTTGAAAATTGTTTTTAAATTACAGTTTACATGCAGTATTATTTAGTATTACTTTCAGGTGCTAATTTTATTTTAATCATCTTTTGCAACCTAAAAGATGATTAAAATAATGGGCACACATGCTTTAAAATAGAAGTTTAATGCTACATATAAAAAATACACATATTTATTTTCCAGGGTGTTGTAGTTTTTGTTGATTGCTGAATATTTGTTCCTTTTTTCTATTGTATTTTTTTTAAGACAACAGCTAATATTTTCTGATTCAGGGCATTTGACAGATTTCTAGTCAATAAAAAAGAATTTAACGGAAAAATCTGAAAAATAATTCTCCAATAGGTATCACCTTCTCACCTGAAAATATAATATACTAAAGTAATCGAAACATAAGTACCTGATAGGTTCACCATTCATTCTTAGGAGTTCCAAACTGATTTTTAAAAATTGAGTGGAGAGACAATCAGACATTGATTGTTGTTCCAATTATTTTTGCATTCATTGGTTGTGTCTTATATGTGCCCCGACCAGGGATCAAACCCACAATCTTGGTGTATCAGGATAACACTCTAACCCAGCGGTTCTCAACCTGTGGGTTGCGACGCCTTTGGAGGTCGAAGGACCCTTTCAGAGGGGTCGCCTAAGACCATCAGAAAATGCAGATATTTACATCACAATGCATAGCAGTAGCAAAATTTCATGGTTGGGGGTCACCACCACATGAGGAACTGTATGCAAGGGTCTCGGCCTTAGGAAGGTTGAGAACCACTGCTCTAACCAGTTGAGCAACCCGGCCAGGGTCCCTTTACGTATTTTTAGAATTCGTGTGTGCAGATCATAGGCTTGTGTGTGCTCATAGGAAAGCATGTCAGGACCCTGGGTGGGGAAGACCTGGCCCAGTCAGTGTCCTGCACTGACTGAAAACCTATGGAAACACTGTTTTTGCTGTATTCTCCAGGTCGGATTCGTACAAGAAGGCAAAACTCTGGGAGTACCACCAATGTCGCCTCTATACCTTCTGATAATCGAGGCCGCAGTCGAGCTAAAGTGGTTTCACAGTCTCAGCGTAAGAAATCTATTTTATGCTCTCTGTTAACTAGGTTTTATTCAACAGCCATTCTCATTGACTTCAGGGGGAAAACACATTTCTGTGACTCTAAGATACTGTGAGTAATCTTGATGTTTCTTGGATAAGCTTAAAAAATGGGAGTATTCAAGTTTACTTTTGTCTCCTGTTCAGGTGATTTAAATTTTTTATCATTCCTCATTAAACTTTAAAATGACTTTCTTTTCCTCTCCGCAAATCTCTCCAATTGAAACATACCTGGACTGGGACCCATTGTTCTATTGGTAGGCAATCCTTCTGACACATCTAGGAGCAGTAGCTGGAGAGAGGCCGGGTAATGCAAGGTCTTCTTTCCAGTACTCATAAGTAAATCCATTCAAAACTCCCCCTTTAACCTGTTCTAACATTGCAATCTGCTTCTGTCTCCTTACCAGTGTGGGCTCTTGCTTGCAAAGCTACCTGCCTCCATGCTTGCTTCTCTGTATATGTTGAGTCACTTAGTCTGTTAGCCTGACACATGAAACAGCCGTAGAAGGAATGAATGTATCCCTTAGATCCACCCCTGGTGTCTCACTTTGAGTCGTCTGTTCCCTCTCTGTGCATGTGGAGTGGAGCTGGCTGTCCATCTCCTGGGCCTGGAGAGTAGAGAGGCCTTCCCCTGCTCAGGAGCTGTCCTGTTCTCTGCACACAGCACTCTGCAGTGTCTCCTCCTGTGTAGAGAGCACTGCGTCTGTGGCCAGACCTTCGGTTCTCTCCTAGGATTTAGAATGCTTTCTCAGCTGCTTCTGAATTTAGGCACTTCTCCATATCCTTGTGACACCTATAGTCCTTATTATGTTAAAGTAGCTTGTATCTTTTCTGGAAAGAAAGTGCAAGATTAGTTGTATTGCTGCCTTTGGTGAGTTGACAGAAACCAGGCTTGTCTGGCACAGAAGCCCCTTTTCCTTCTCGACACACCACACCACACCACACCACACCACACCACACCACACCACACCACACCACACCACA